>MNCI01017476.1:240049-255093 GCA_015680685.1 Gnetum montanum
ACCGGTGACTCTTGGGCCACGCTACTTTTATGGGTAGCGTGGAAGGCACGGAATAACGCAGTTTTCCGGCAGCAACAACACCCCCCTCCGCAGCGGTTGGTCTCCCAAGCTCTCACCGCATGGAAGGAAATCGAGATGACGATGGGAATCACGCCCACTTTCGAGCTAGACTGCACCGCGTTCCAAGAGGACGAGGCGCTTTGGCAGATGGTGGCCCAATGCGGTTGGTCTGACCCTCTGCAATGGCTGGTCAGGGATCCAGATCTAGCAGACAATGCATTTTCTCCAACTAGGTCAACGACCGTACCTTCTTCCATGGGCGTGAAATCTGGATTACAGAATCTTCGATTGCCAACTGTCTGGGGGCCCTGATCGCTGGAGAGATCATTTTGCCCTTCACCTGCGGCCTCCAGGACGCTGAAATTTTCTTTGATGGGCCTGTTCCCCGAACCAAGAGCAGACAAGTGCCCAGATCTTCCTTGCCGTGCCTATGGGCCCAGGGCGCAGATCTGGTGGACCAATAATTCATCCAGTCTGGCAATGGCTCCAAGTTGTAGGGCCTACACTTCACTTTCCTGCGCTGTCTCAAGTTGGGTAGCCAGGTCAACCTCCCCTCCTTTTTTAAGGAGGCCCTTAAGCTCAAGCGCCGCGGTTGCCACTCTGGTTTAATTCTGGCACTCTGGCGGGGGGCGCAGGGGGGGCAGCCCCCCTCGTCCTCTGCCCCCCCCCCCCGCCCCCGCGGGGGGTCTCTCCGGAGTGCCCCCCTTCGGCTAGGCCACAGGATACTACGGCGGTGCACGGGCAGGGGGCGATTGGCCCTGTTGGGGTTCCTCCGTTAAGAGAGGGGCGATGCCCGTACCTTATTCTTGGCATCAACTGTGAGAGCTCCTGGGCGGAACTCAGACGACATATCTGTCGAACCTTGGCGCGCTACCACCTAGATGCGGGAGCTTCGCAGGCGGATAGGAGTAGACAGGAGTCGGCCATGTAGGGCATCCAGCAGGCGGCCAGTTTCATGGACACAGAGGATCATCGGAACACTTTGGATATCCTCCACGAGCTGGAGCACCCCAATTGCGCCTGCCGATGGTTGTCGAGGAACCCTTAGTGGGTAGTCCTCTGCTGGGTTGTTGCCCCCCCGTCCCCCCTTCACTTGCTGGGGGGCACCCCCTGCTGTATTTGCTGTTTTTTGCTGTCTTGGACGCGGTTCTGCGTAGTTTGGGGATCATCCCCTCTCTCGGAGGGGCCATTCCTAATGGCCTACCGCTTGTAATCTCTTGTAACATACTTTGAGTTTTTTATTAATATAATCCTGACTGCTTTCTCAAAAAACACCATGGTAGATTAACATGGTTCCAAACTTTGAAATCTTCATTAATAAATTTTTCAACCTTTCATGTTTTCACATTGAGGGAAATGTAGGCTTGAACAAAGAATCATTTAACAATGATTTGGGACATGACAACTCTCTAAAAAAACCCCTCAAAACTAACCCAAACATGGTCAACAAAACAGAACATGTGCACTTAACAAAAGATACCAAAAATCTTATATATGCATAGCTTTATTTTTCTAATTTTAAAATGAGTATTCAATGCACCCTTTCGCCATCCAATTGTGATACACCAAGTCCCTCCAACTATACAGCATCTTGTGGTGCACACAAAAAGAACACTGAGGTTGGATAAAATGGTGGAGGCTAACACCATCGAGCACTTTGAAGAACTAAGCCCTTGTAACCCACACAAGAGATCACCAGCCTTGGATAGAATGATGGGGGCATTTCTTGTATAGAAAAAATCACAAAAACATAAAGTGCATGACACAAGGAAAATGCTAACTCTTAAGCCGAAAACATGCATGACAAAAATCAGATCCAAGACATATAAGAGACACCATGCATGACTCACAACTCACAAGAAACCTCACATGCCCTCATGAAATAATCCTCACTTGTCCAAGCCAATACAACTTCAAACACCTACTAAAAATCTTGTACAACTAGGGTTTGGAATACACACTTTTAAAGTTGAACTTGACCAATTTGGGGAGGGAGAAGACACCTCAAGTTTGGGTTGTTGTCTCGCCAATAGCCCCAAGAAATCAACTTCAAACTACAAGTCCAAGGTGCTGCTAAATCCTCCCACAAAATCAGATAAAACAGTCCCTTGAGTTAGCCAAACAGTCCCCAAAAAAATCAATCACAAAAAGCCTCCAATAGCAGCAGCAAAATCAACCTTTCAAGACCCCACAAGAACACTCAAGACAGCCCAAGAGATGGTTAAGAATAAGCAAGGAACCAGCACTCTCATTCTCCTCTCCTCAACTCCTCACCCCTTTAACTAACATAGTCTCCTTGTCCTTGGCCAAGAATGAAAATGAGAGCAAACACCCCATTTATTTATATGATGGAAGATACCCTAAGGCTTGGGTAAAGACTTGTGCACAAAAGTTTACACAATGGGCAAAGAGTAGATAGCTCATTCTTCAAAAATCCTTTTTTTATAATATCATTGTTGCTTGACTTGGATAAGCAAGGTCTCATGAGGGAGTGTACATGTGAGATTGACAACACTTAAGAGTTTTACATGGCCCCTCTTAAATGAGTCAGTTGTCCCTTTTTCCAGCCATAATATGAAGTGGACAATTAGTATATTAAAAACAATAGATGTCATAGAGCATATATCACTATTCCACATTGACTTTTCTTATGACGTTACCTTTTTAACTCATTTTTTACTTTATATGCTATGAGGGTTTCTAATTTATTTCTGGCCTTTTATTTATTTTCTAGATTTCCTATAATTTATCTAGTAAAAATCATTGATACTAAACTTTTTGTCTATCCAACATTTTACACATGCCAAGCCGGTCATAACGAGCATAAACATGCCATAACTACCATACTAGAAATTAATATTTTGATTGAATCAAGGAAAATATCGTCCCACTAGGTACTTTTTAATCGTTTAACATTTAAATCTCAAAATTTAGAGCTCGAATTGAAAAACTAATTATAGATCTATACTCTAGGTGTAAAGCTAAGTTAGTCCACTAAATTTGAGTGCAACTTTGAACTTTGATGTATTTTAATTAATTAAATATTTAATAATTTAAAATTTGAACTAAACATCAAAATAAATTATGGATCCACATCACATTAATTTCCCAGTATTATTCTAAAACAATGCTAGACTTTGCAGTGCTTGTTTATTAATTAATTATATATATATATAATAGACAGAAATTAGAAATAAATAGTAATCTTGCTTATATCACCCAAACAAAGATCTTCATATTACAAATACATATAAGCTTTAAAATAAATTAAAGTCTAAGTATTTAATAGAGTACCAAGGTGACATGTACAAATGTGGGGCATTACAACACCCTTGAGAAGCACATGCATGCACAGAAAGACAGCATTATACAGTATTTAGAAAACAGAAATTTTAGAAAAATAGCTCATGGAGTATCTAGCAAAATACAAATAAACATAGATTTGCATGCTTCCGTAAGTTTCAACATGATGAAAAAAGTACAGAGATGCTTCTAAAGCTAATGAACTGAAGAAAAGTAATGGACATGTGAAAAGGCTCGTTTTAAACATGTGTAAAGCATAACGTGCTACTGAAGCATTCAGACCTGTGTTCATAGCAATGGTCGTCTTCCTCGTCTCTATTAGGCATGGAATATTGACTTTAATGCTCAATATAGGAATCAGGTTACAAGTATCTATTTCCGAGTTGTTTCTCTTTCTGGTTCAATAAATTAATAATTGTGAAGTGTACTAGCTTGTAAGATGTAACTTCTTTAATTCAGTTTTAGTCGGCTTGATTTTAACTTAAAATTCATTTGTATCACTCTATCCCCTTCTTTCTCTTGCAATCCAACAATGGATTCCCAAACCCCAAAAAAATCACTGATATTCATATGCAGCAAAATTTGGCAAATAACCAACATAAAATCGGATTGTTGAATTTTATAGAATCCAAGCAATCTATCGATCAGGTAATGCCAGGTTGCTAATGCTACTAACTAATAGTAATTAATTATGTTGTTATAATTTGATTCTTGGCTTTATGTTATGATATCGTCATCCTGGTGTTATCCTAATTATATGGGGTTGACTTTATGAGTTCGTGTCCATGCTATGATGTAAAAAGTAAAAGTGCAGACTATAAATTTGCTGGACATTATACCGGAGTTGAAATGTATTTACTTATTTTTTACAACATCAATGCTACTTAGTTGATATTATGCATTTAAGAAATCAAGTGTTTCTTTGCAGCTATTTATTGTAACTCCATGTTATTGATGTCTTTCTTTTTCTAAATTTTGTTGTCTAAAACATTGAAGCACGAGCAGTGTTAGAGGATTGCTTGGAAAAGGATCTTTGTTCAGGAGCAAAATCATTTGATGATGAAGACATTCAAAATAGAACTGATCAAGGTTTGCAAAATGTAAATGTTTTAGTCACCTCTGGAACACTTGTGCCTAGTCTTGTCAAGTGTATGCTGTTCCATCTAGATGGTCTGATCCCTCCTAACAATGGTGAGTTTAAACAAAGTTATTCCAGGATTACTTTCTTGAATTTTTAAATAATTGCCAGTTTCTATAATGGATTTTGCTTTCTTTTAATATAAATTTAATGTCATTTTTGAAATGTCATGTTTTTTAGAAATGAAAATCAATTCTACAACCAGGAATAAAAAAGATTATGGCATGTAGTACAAAATAAAGAGGATGATGAGTTTCATATAAAACAAAAACTGAAATTTGCTATTTACATCCACTAAAATCCCTTGGATCTATACAACCAGTTTCAGAATTCCTTTTTACACATTTTTATTTCTTTTTTTGGAATTTATAACTCAGTGTTGCCTAGTGGAATCGAACCTGTGACCTTAGACTACCAAGCCAAGACTCTTACCACTAAGCTAACACCTCATTGTTTAATATTTAAAAAAAAATCATCACCTGGAGTCATAGTTCTCATCCCACTACACGGGTCCTAGGAGGGTTGGTATTGAGTGAAAACCTAACCTCTTCAAGTGGTTGCCCCCATGCTTGAACCTAGGTCCTCAACTTAAGAAACAAGCACCTTACCATCACTCCAAATGAAGGTCCCTACGTCATTGTTTAATCAATGATATCAAATTTGATGCAATTTAATCTTATGAACATTTTTCAAATGCAAAAAGAATTACAATGGGATAAATGTATATTTTTAATATGCTCTTAGAAATAGATACGTAAGACAAGTAATCTAGGTGTAAAAGCTAAGAACCATTTTCAATACTATTTTTAAAACCAACTCTATATGGTTGGGCCATATGGTATTAGAGTTGAACTAAAACATCCTAGAAAGTGGAGACCCATGGTCTAAATATAAACTAGTGAAGTCATTTCTGTTTATATTAGGCTAAACAAAGAGTCTCTTTTGTAAGTAGGGGATAAATCACTCGATCCTACATGAGATATGTCTGATTTTTTTTCATCTCTAAAATCTTATAAATGTAACGTAATGCAGTGACAAAAAAGACATTGTGCTTTCTTTGCATTACATAGGGCAAGACGACATCCTAGCCGACCTTGGTAAGCAAGTCCCAGAGTTGTTGGTTCTACATGAACCCAACATAGTTTAGTTCAAAAGTAGGAAGTCTATCCCATGTTTGCAAGAACGTCCCACCAAAGTTGACACGCCTAAACCAGAAGAGCTTGCGGTGCCAAAAGTGGCAGAGTCTAGAAAATCAGGTGGTTCCTCGCCCTCCAATTGGTCCACATGATAATGGTTGAGAAGCTATCTCTGGTAATATTGTGCACAATAGGAATGGTAATATCGTGTGCAGCAGGAATGTTGACCAACACCCAAACCTGATGACTATAGCTACATAAATAAATCAAGTTCTCTACCATCTCGAGAGGGCCATTAATGTAGAAAGCACAAAGCTCAGAAATGTTAGGATCACGGCAAGTTCAGAACACATGTTCAGATGGCCTAACGTAATAAAGCCTAACTGAACATCTTTATTTTTTCCGATATGCATCCCCACCATATCTTGTGCCACCCATCAACCGTCTTATACTTTGTCATCATGAGATCTTTGAATATTTGAAGGTGCCATTCCGATCAACTGCAACGCAAAGATGATAGTGTTATGATTACAAATAGCATGGCAAGTATCATCCGGCTGGATTTTTCCGAGTTTTGAAGTTTGTAGGAAAGGCAGACCATTGTAAATATTTTTGCATCATAAATTTAACCCAGATTGCATCATCATTATTTTGGAGCCTCTGTATAATGCAGAATTTCCTAGCCAAGATTCAATCTTCAAACTTCAGAATTCCCAAGCTACGGCATTGCCTGCCACGATATGGTATCCTAATTGACGAAATGGATTTTTGGGAGGTTTTACCCTTGTCAAATTATTAATGATGGTATTGACCTTGCACACCACCTACTTCAGCGGAACACAAATAGATGCAACATACCTAGTAATGGCAGATAACACAATGGAAACCAAAATGACCTGCCCCCTACTTGTGAGGAATCTTGATATCTAGCTCTGCACCCTATAATGAAGCTTCTGGAGAAATCCCCTCCATGTGTGAGATCTTTTCCAACCAAACAAAGGGATGCCTAGGTAGGCATCCTTCCTTCCCCCATCACCAATATATAGGATATTAGGGACTACTCTTTTCATTGTGAGGAAGTATTAAAGAAATGTGCAACTGATTTGTCCCAATTAACTGCTAACCCAAGCTCCTGAAAAAATTCCAGTGCTTTCTTAACAACTTTGGCCTCAGGCATTGATGCCCTGGTAGTGAGCATTGTATCATAAGCATAATGTTTAACTAAGCTCCCAATCCCAACAACTTGAATACCTCTAATGAACAGTGCATTAAAAACACAAAAAACGTTCCACATGCTCATTATTTACAAATAACACAACTATGATATACATAATATTCATAATTCATAGGTCAGTTTCCTTTCACTTGCTTCATTGGTCAAGTTCCTTGGTCATGCATGTGTGTATAAAAGAATCATTCATGCTAAACAAAGCATACTTGTTTTAGCCCACGAGGCATATCATAAAGAATCCCTTTTTCTTCTATTTTCAAATTTGATTCCTTTCAATCATGGAAGACTCCTATTGATAAAGGATGTGGCTACACCATCAAGAGACTATGAATAGACAATGTAGAAAACCATATCTCCAAGAAATTCAAAGAATTTTTTGAGTCAAATATGGGACCAAAATGCCAAGAACACCACAATAGAATGGTGTGACAAAACCAATGAATAGAACACTTCTTGATATGATTAGATCAATGTTGATATACAAGAAGCTACCTCCCTATTTATTGGAAGTACTAGACATAGTAGTCCAAATATTCAACAATCACTTATTGGAAGTACTAGACATAGTAGTCCAAATATTCAATAATCACCTAGGAAAGCACGAAAAAGCATCCAATAAAATGTGGAACGATATGTTCGATGTTTTAAAAAGAATTTTTGATTCACATGCAATGCATTCATCTTGCCTAAGCACTAAAATAATTTGCAACTATGTGTGCAACCAAGATTCTTTGTTGCATGTGGCACAAACACAAAGGACTACAAGATGTTCTTTGCACTTCAACATCAAATTGTTTTCTCATGAGACATTATCTTTGTAAAATAGAGGAGCTTATCATATTGGACAATAAATCAAAGTTCATCATTTGAAGCACAATGGCTAAACAATAGGTAACACACATGTAGAGAATTCGACTATTGGAGAGGAGTGACCCTCTAAATGTAATGACTTGATCATAAATCCTAGAATTTGCAAGAAGGTGGTTCTACTAGTTGTCAAAACAATAGCAACTTGCACTATGAAGACAACATGCTTAATAAGAATCACCACTTGCACAAGTTCAACAACTAGAACAATTAGACAGTGTAGGATCATTATGATTCCAATGAAGAGGGCAACATATACATTTCTTAGAATCCCATAAGTAGGAGACATTGTGAAGCCCCTAAGCTTTTAAGGATCTCAAGCCAAATGAAGGTGGCAAGATAGGCACTTGTAGTTGAAGTGTAACTCATCCAATGAGGGTGAAAGTTTGAAGAATTTAGAGATCACCTAAGACTAAGCAACACATTATCTTGATGATTGGCTACGTAGTGAAATCAAGGCCACCTAAGTCTTGCATGGGGTTTTTCTTTGGTTACTTGAGCTTGCTTGAAAATATTTCTTTTTATGTTATATAGTTGTAGTCTCAAAACCATCCAAACTTATGTGGGATGTTGGCCTATATAAAGTGTATCCCTAAGTGTAGTGGTTTGAGTGGGCTGAAAAGATAAAATATTAAAAAAAAAATTGTGGTTACTAAGAAAGCTCTAATCCTAAAACAACCTATAAAGAGATTTTTACTGTAACAATGTTGCCCCTACATTCTCCAACACCCCATGGAATTCCCTTAGATCTAATGGATATGGGATGGAAGACTTGGGGCTATGCCTCCAAGCATGTCATGTGTCCAATTTACCATCAACAAAGGAAAATGTATATATGCCTCTAAGAGAATATTTATGACTTCAAATGAGGACAAGCAAGCAAGGAAACAACCCTATAGACGTCATTGATGGGGAATGACAATGTATCTAAGGGGGTGCTTCACTCTTATACCCTTCATGATTTGGTACAAGGTTTAACGCAAAGCTATATATGAACTATCCAGGCTAAGTTGACCAACATATCTATGACCATTGCAAAATCAGGCCCTATGTAGTTCTCCAAGTAGACAGTGATGATGAGAAGGATAGAGGGGAAAATATGGTGGTGCCCTATTTTTCCTTGGAATCACCAAGCCAAAGTGGTTTTCCTCACATGTGAGTTCCATGAATGGATAACTTAGAATGTTTCACAGTCCCTAAACCATGGGAAGGAACTAAGGAAACCACTAACTTTGAGACCTTCTTGACAATTCTCCCTTGCTCAAAAAAAGTGACAACCTTGAAGCAAAGCCTAGGATAAGCTTCAAGAGTACACTTCTTGTATAGGTTTAAACTTTGTCAAATTTGGGGAGTGACCCGTCTCAAATAACACCAAACTTGAAGAAAGGTACCAACCCCAAGACCTATTATGTCCCTCCAATCAAGGCCTTGCATGAAACATCAAGAACACTTGGTGGAGCCAAGAAGCCATTACTCCATGATGAGAGAGATAGAGCAAACCCAAAGGACCAATGTCACTAAGGTGTCCTTAGAATTGTTTCTTTATTAGGTATAAGAGACTTGTTCTCCTACAATGTCTCATACCTACACAAGAGAATGTGCTTCTCACACAAGTCTAGTTGAGACCCTACAAATGGTGACTTGGTGTCTATTGATAAGATAATTTTTTTTGTCATCATTTGAAGGTTCACAAGGATTTATTTTCAACCTTGGCAATGGACTTATAAGACCTCATCCCAAAGAGAGCATGCTTCGTGGGAGCAGTGGGAGCAATGGGAGCAATGCCTCAACAGGCAACCCTAGAATTTGTTAGAATCCCAAGTTCCACATTTGGCTTTGAGACCAAGAAGTCTCCTTGGTCCAACCAATCTAGAAAGTAACTTACCAAAATTAGTTGATTCTTATAATCAATTTTTGTCACTTACTTTCTAGATTTCTTGTTCCTTATTTAGCAAATTTCCTATTATAATTCTTTTCTATAAATTGTTGTAATTGTTGATTCAAGATGAATGAGAGAGTGAAAGAATTATTTTTGCAATATTTTTCTTCTCTCCGTCCTGTTCATGGTATCAGAGCCAGTTCTCTCATTAGCGTGAGAACGTAGTCAGCAAACCAAAATGGCAGGCACAACACCTAAATTCTCTACAGCGGAATCCTCCTTGATTCCGACTATCTCAACTCTACCCTTATCCCTTTCCTCCTCTCAAACCAAAAATCATTCTCTTCAAATCACCATACACCGACTAAACACCGACTAAACAGAAATAATTTCCGTGAATGGTATCAATCAATCCTGCTTGTGATCAAAGGGAGGGGCAAAATGGGCTACCTAATAGGAGCAACTGCCATGCTTGAAGAAAGTTCTGCCATGTACAGCAAATGGGAGGTGGCCAACTCAACAGTGATGGCTTGGTTGATCAATTCAATGGAGCCCAAAATCGGAAAGTTGTATCTATTTTATCAAACAGCCAAGGAGATCTGGGATACTGTAAAAGAGATGTATTTAGACATTGAAAACATCTCACAAAGCGTTNTTGTAAAAGAGATGTATTTAGACATTGAAAACATCTCACAAAGCGTTGAAGTCCAATTTGCCATTCGCAATACTCAGCAAGGTAACTCATCGGTCATTGAATACTTCAATACTCTCTCGAAACTATGGCAAGAAATTGATGTATTCCACAATGTGACTTGGAAATCTCCTGATGACGCAATCATGTATGAAAAAATTGTGGAAAGAGAGCGGATTTTTTTTTTGCAAGGGCCTTAACAAAGATCTTGATGAAGTTTGGGCATGAGTACTTGGTACTAAACCACTCCCCTCCTCGAAGGAAGTTTTTGCAAAAATGAGGAGGGAAGAAAGTAGAAAGAAAGTAGTGATGCACTCTCAAAATCCATCCACTAAAGTCGTGTCCCATGGTTTGGCTCTAGTTGCAAACCGTGAAGGAGGTAACTCAAGGAACCAAAAGGGAAAAGATAAACAACCATGGTGCAAGCATTGTAACAAGCCCTATCACACCAAGGATACATGTTGGGATATACATGGAAAGCATGTGGATTGGAAACCACGGAGCCAACAACGAAACAAGAAGTCAGCATACATGGCTGAATCATCAAATGAGACAAAGGCTACCTCAAACCTGTTTACTGATGAATAGCTATAGGTACTTCGGAAATCACTGAATGTCTCCCAAAATAGCAAGAAAACCGAGGCTACTACTACACTTGTTGTCCAATGAGGAAATACTAGCCTTGTCTCTTCCTTATTGTCCTACAAGGGCTCCTTAAATGGTTGGATCATAGATACAAGAGCCTCTGACCACATGACCAGTTCATTAGAAGCATTTTGTATGTATGAAGATTGTGTGGATAAAATTAGAATCACAGTGGCTGATGGTTCGTCAAGCTCAGCTATAGGCTATGGAGATGTAAAACTACCTAGGTTCATTTTAAAATCCTTGCTTTATATTTTGAATTTAAAATGCAATTTGCTTTGGGTTAGCAAGCTGATCAAAGACTTGAATTGTGTTATGACCTTTTTTCCTTCTCATTGTGAGTTTCAAGATTTGTCACCAAGGAGGATGATTGGCAATGCTGAGGAGTGACATGGCCTCTATTATCTCATTGGTACTGGTTCTCCATCAAAGTTTGGATCCCCTACAACCTCATTTATCTCTTCTAAGTCTATTTTTGAGTTTGAGGTAATGCTTTGGCACAAAAGACTAGGACACCCAAATTTTACATATTTGAAACATTTGTGTCCTTGTATGTTTACTAATAAAGATCCTTCATCTTTCAAGTGTGATAATTGTATTCATGCAAAACAAATTTGAACATCACATCTCCTCATCCTTATAAACCTTTTGTTTTGTTTCATCTTGTTCATAGGGATGTGTGGGGTCCTTGACAAGTACCAAATTTAACTAGGGGACATTGGTTTGTAACTTTCATAGATGATCACACTCGTGGATGTTGGGTGTACCTAATGAGAGATAAATCCGAAGTTAGCTCATTGTTCAAAGAATTCCAGAAGCTTGTTACAAATGTTTTCCAATCATCAATTCATATTCTTTGTTCAAATAATGCTAAAGAATATTTTTCTCAGGAGCTTAAAGCATATTTAAGTGAGCATGGAAATTTTCACCAAAGTTATTGTGCCTATACACCCCAACAAAATGGGGTTGCAGAATGAAAAAACAGACATCTTCTAGAGGTAGTTCGATCAATTATGTCTACTAGCTATGTTCCTCAATCCTTCTGAGGAGTTGTTCTCACCTCTACATATCTCATTAATCAAGTACCATCTAAAACTCTTCAATACCAAACTCCACTAAGTCTTCTCTTATCAGCCTTTCCTTCTACACGAATTCTCAACACTCTTCCACCTCATGTCTTTGGATGTGTTGTACATGTACATAATGCTCAACCAAATCATGGGAAACTTTATCCAAGCACACATTTTGATACCAGGCACACAAAAAGGGTATAAATGCTACTGCCCTCCTTTAAAACGTGTTTTTGTATCATGTGATGTCACATTTCTTGAACACCAACTCTTTTATCCCAATGTTACTGTTTAGGAGGAGAATCAACCTATAGAAGAGCAACATTGGGATTCAATCATATTCCTACCAATTGCTATGCTCAAGTTCTCATCAAAAAAGCATGTCACACCTCATGTCAAATTAATCCAAGAGTCATATTCAAATCCAGGGGGAGAATCACATCCAAAACCAATTCTGAGATATTCTAGACTGCCACAAGATTGTCACAAAAGCAAGAGCCTGAACCAGTGATAGACCCAAGTGATGGAGGTATACACCCAAGTGATGGAGGTATACAGGAGCAGTTTGAGGTGGTGAATGATAATGAAGAGATTGATGACTTGGATCTTCCAATTGTGGTTAGAAAAGGGGTGAGGTCATGTGTAAAATATCCCATTTCTAATTATCTCACATACTCCAAGTTATCATGTAATTACAAGGCATTTCTTTTGAAGGTTGATGAGACACAAGTTCCGAGGGATATCTTTGAGGCTTTGGAAGATTCCAAATGAAAGGAAGTTGTGGTGGAGGAAATGAAGGCTTTGGAAGACAATGAAACATGGGTAATAGTCTAACTACCTGAAGGAAAGAAACTTGTGGGGAGCAAATGGGTGTTTATTGTCAAGTATGGTCCTGATGGCAACATTGAAAGATACAAGGCTAAACTTGTGGCACAAGGGTTCACCTAGATGTATGGGATAGACTATGCAGAAACATTTACTTCTATGGCGAAACTCAATTTTATTAGGGTTTTATTGCCTTTAGCTACAAATCTGGATTGGGGGCTACATCAACTTGACATCAAAAATGCCTTCCTACATGGTACATTAAAAGAAATTTGCATGAGGATACCACCTGGTTTTGAATCTCAAGAAGGTACAGGTGAAGTATGTAGATTAAAGAAGTCGCTATACAGACTCAGACAATCTCCCTGAGCCTGGTTTACCCGATTTAGTGGTGTGATGAAGCAACTTGGATATGAGCAAGGACAAGCCGATCATACTTTATTTGTTAAAAAAGGGAAGCATGGTAAAAGATCAATCCTTATTGTGTTTATGTCGATGACATAGCGATTACAGGAGATGATGATCATGAGATTGAAGATCTCAAAAGGAAGCTCCAAGCGAGTTCAAAGTCAAAGATCTTGGTCCACTGAAGTATTTTTTGGGAATGGAAATTGCTAGGAGCAAGAGGGGGATTTTCATCCCCCAAAGGAAATATATCATGGATCTACTCAAAGAGACTAGCAAGATCATCATTTCTGCCCAAGAGGCAGAAGGAGCAAGGGTGTAGACCAACAAGGACTTCATTGGAACAAAACTGGAAACAAAAGACTCTTGAAGAATATCTTGTTGTAAATCAAGAAAGCTATCATTGCTTGGTTGGTAAACTTATCTATTTCTCTCTCACTAGGCCAGATATTGCTTTCAGCATAAGTGTTGTTAGCCAATTCATGCATGCTCCTACAAAGAGTCACCAAGATGCTGTAAATCAAATTCTAAGGTATCTAAAGGGATGCCTAGGGAAGGGACTATTGTTCAAGAAGTGCAGTGAAAGGGACATTGTTGGTTTTATTGATGCAGATTGGGCCAAAGCTGTTGTAGACAGCAAGTCTACTACAGGGTATTGTACCAAGGTCTGGCGAAAATTAGTGACGTGGAGAAGCAAAAAAACAATATGTTGTAGCATGTAGTAGTGTAAAAGCTGCATATAGAGCTATAGCACAAGAAATCTGTGAACTCGTTTGGCTACAAAGGTTGATGGAAGATCTCAAGATACCCCAAAGTGGTCCAATGAGGTTTTTTAGTGATAGTAAATCTGCCATCAGTATCGGCCAAAATCCAATCCAACATGATCATATGAAGCATGTAAGAATTGATAAGAATTTCATAAAAATGAAGTTGACAATGGAACAATTGCTCTATCCTACATTTCTACCAAGATGTAAGAAGTTGATATTGTCATGAAGGCCTTATGCAGACCAAGCTTTGATTCTTTTGTTAGCAAGCTGGGAATGATAGATATCTATTCACCAATTTGAGGGGGAGTTTTAGAAAGTCAGAATAAAGCTAGATCAACTTACCAAAATTAGTTGATTCTCTAAATTAATTAGGGTCTAATTTTATAGATTAACTTACCAAAATTAGTTGTTTCTCAGAATCAATTTTTGTCATCAATATCTATCAATTATTTTCCAAATTTCTTGTTCCTTATTTAGCAGATTTCCTATTGTAATTCTTTCCTATAAATTGTTGTAATTGTTGATTCAAGATGAATGAGAGAGTGAGAGAATTATTTTTCCAATCTTTTCTTCTCTTCTTCTTGTTCACTTGGCATAGAGTTTAATTGCTCAAATGTTAATGTGAATTAAGGATGGCCAAGGGATTGACCCTGAGAGAGTTCTCATCTCAAGCTATCAAATATGGCAACTACACACAACAAAAGGGACAACAATTTGAAGTCTACTGATAATATTTGATCACCCTGCCATAGGGAATGGGGCAAGCACCATGCTTTTGCTTTTGAGTATTTTAGAATGCAGGGAAGCATGTAGCAAGCTTCCATGGGATAGGTCTCTACCACAATTTTTGGGGACATGTGAGTCTCTACGATTTATAACCTTTGCCATGCCAGGAATAGCTGAACAACAAAACAAAACTGACCACCAGGAAAATGTGTTTTTTTTTTTTTTGAGAAAATGTTCGGAATTGTATTACTGAAAAATTATAGTACAAGAGTATACAATTCGAGGGTCATCAGAAATG
>MNCI01017476.1:255511-303181 GCA_015680685.1 Gnetum montanum
CTATTGGGCACTGTGCTCGTGTGCCCAAGATGAGGTACAGCTTGACCAGGAAAATGTGTTACTATCAAATTGATTGAATGAAGGATTTGAGAGATCCTCATTGTGAGGTTTCTCCCCCCATCTAATCTGCATCATTTCCATCAAATGTGCCAAGGAAAAGCCACCAAGCCAACATTGCCACATTGCATAATAATTCAACATTATGGGAAGGCAAGGATTGGAAGCCTTACCCATCATTCTTTTGACTTCAAGGACCAAAAGTGCTGTCCTAATGTGTCCAACTTTGGAGCTAGCATAAGGAAAATTTAGATTGCATCCCTATCAAGCCTTACTTCATTGATTTCCTGATACACTACATGAGCATCCAATCATCTAAGACAAACAAGGCCTCATCTCTATTTATTCTATTTTATAGAGAGACATAAGTTGCAAATGTCAACTATCAATAAACAGCCACGGGAGGAATAGGTCCTCAATGGATTTCAGTAGAACATTGAAAAAAGGGTAACCTGGATCAATTTGATAGCCACTGACTTTTGTTATAGGTCCTCAAAAAGTTTGAGGTACGAGAAGGCAATCAGAGGTGCATAGAGGACGTTTTGGTGAAGACTATCAAAAGCAATGGAATCAAGAGATTTCAATGGATTTCACATTGCTTAACAATTACAAGGACACCAGGACTACTTCATCAACTACTTTTGCAAGGAATTTATGCATTCAAAATCTGTTACTGCACTGTGTCTTTATTACAAGTCCCAAGAGTTTTTGGGACTTGGATCTGAAGTTTGAACTAATCACAACCATTTTGTTACATTCAAAACATCAAGAGGAGATTTCTGTACAAACTGGATTTGACAGAATCTGTCAACAACTAAGGGATCTATCTATGAGGAGAGAAGGCCATGCCATCAATCCAAGGAGATAGCTGCCAAAATGATTCATTATCAATTCTGTCTAAGGACAACGGATGGGAAAAACTACACTAAGAAACTCATCACTCCAAAAGAAAAGACCATCCACTACGTACAAATTTTGAGCCAAGAGTCCCAAGTCATGAGGACCCTTACAGAGGAGAAGGATTTGCTTTCCACATGGAGAACATTAAGAGTGACCACCAAGAGAGGCCAACATTATTGGACCATAGTAATACTTTGAAAGATGCTCTAATACCATCTATACCAATGTTGCCCCTACATTGTTTGACATCACAATGAATTCTGTTTGATCCAATAGATTTGGGGCGGAAGACTTAGGAACTATGCCTCCAAGCATGCCATGCATCCACTTCACCAATAAGAAAGGAACACACAACACAATCGAGTCCCTATAAGTTACATATACACATTTACGACTCCAAAACGAGGACAAACAAGCAAACAACCCTGTAAACATCACCAATGGAGACCGATGATGTATTTACAAAGGGTGTCTCACTCCCAAACTCCTTATGATTTCCTCATGATTTGGTACAAGGTTCAACACAAAGCTATACGTGAACTATCCAATCCATCCTGATTAGACTTTCAGGTTCAGCATTCATGACTATTTTCCTTAGTAGCATAAGATATATTTTTTGATACAGTTAGCCCTGCTGAATGAGCAAAATGTAATTACTCGGTGAATCGATACATTCTGTACTATTAGCAACAACCAAAACATATGTTGACTCTGCTACTGCCTCTGCTAAATGAGCAGAATGAAGTGACTCTAGGAGCTCATACATACATTCTATACTATTAGCAATGTGGATATTTTTTGAAAAGAGATGTTGCTGGCTCACTCAATTGGCATTAGCCTCACTGCATGATCACTGCTCATGATATATTGAAAACCTGCTAATCTCTGTATTAAACCCTGCTAATCCTAGTATGACAAGAGATATTGCCAACTTGCTCAATCGGTGTTGGCTTCGCTATAGCATAGCTGAGCATATTGTTTTACAGAACAAACTGTTGATGTTAGCATCCATATCCCAGCCTGAGTATTGTGCAATGAGTCTCTTGTATTTCTAATGTATCATTAGGCCAGCTAGCTACTATATACTCTTGTTTTCATATGACACTTGTATGTGCCAAAATAACGTATATGATCGTCATTCTACCTATAAAGGCAATGTGATAGATCTCACAGTTATGGGTGGAAGCATGAAACGTTGTCAATTCTCAAGTACAGAGAGATGATGAGGGGGATAGAGAGGGGGAAATAGGGTGGTGCCCAATTGTTCCTTCGAACCGTGAAGCCGGAGTGGTTTTTCTAACACATGAATGCCATGGATGGACAACGCAGGGTGTTCCATGGTCCCCAAACCATGGGAAGGAACCAAGGAAACCACTAACCCTAAGACCTTGCTGACAGTTGCTCCATGTATGATATACTGATAAATCAGTTAAGTGCATTTCTTTTAAGTTGTTTCTATTGCATTTTACAGATACACAATTCTTCCTTGTGTCTTATGTTAGCTTTAGGCATGTGTTTCTTGAAGGCTAGGCAAGTGGTCGTTCAAATAAGAATTTTTCTCTTTGATTTGATGATTTCTTCATACATTTGCATAGAATACTCGAACTTTATGGGCATCATTAATTCCAAAGGTCAGCCGAAATATCTTAGCACTAGTTTTATTGTGAAGAAACGTTGCTGCCTGATAATTTCACAGCCTGTTATCCATCGTCAGATTTCAAAAGGAGGTTCCTCATAAATGGCGATCAAAGAGATCATGGACCATTAGGATTGGTTTTATTTGATCAGGAACTGAGTTTCAGAGAGTTAAATATTCAATACACCTTTCTGCATGTTCATTACCCTATCTTCCTTGTTCTTTTATTTTCAAAGAGTTTTCTTAGGGTTTTTCCTTCCCTGGTGGAATTTTCCTCTATATATTTGAAGTTTGTTGGTTTTTGTTGGGCTTTTCTTGCTTTGATACCATGTTGGATTGTGAATGCCTACTTGTATATTATGAAAAATAACATTTTAGCTATTCAGTGTCTTGGAAGCACAGATAAGGCAAGTGAAAGTTCCTTTCGTGCTAAAACAGTTATTTTGGATGCCTGTCATTGTTGTGAAGACCCACATTGCTAAATAGCACAAATCGCAACTCAGCACTACCTCTTCGCAACTTTCAACAATAGATGGGTTTCAGTTAGTTTACAATGTTTATCTTTGATATTCTAGAAGAATTTACACGCAATTTTCATAATTATAAAAGTTATTAATTAATCCAACTCTCAAAAAGCAATAGTCTTCCCATTAATAACAATGACAATGACAATTCCTTGAAAAACACAACAATTTTGAACAACAAAAATTTTTGGATTGGTGTTTAGAAACAATAAGCTCAAACTGGAAGCTTATTTAAATTCAAGCTTTAGTGGAAAGCAGAACACCAAACAATGAACAAGATACCTAATGGTATTAGGATCCTCACAATCTCTTGGATATCCAAAAGGCAAAGAGGTATAATGGACTTCTCAGCATAAGCGAAAAGAACCTATGGATGCAAAAGCTATTGGAAACATAACATCTTATGAAAAAAAGAAACTATCAAAACTGTATGGCGATATTCAATATCCTATTTCACAATCAGAAAAAGCATATTGCAACAAAGATTCACAGGGAGCAAGAACTTGTTGACAATGTTGTAACTGAAGTGTAGCATGGTCCAGCAATAAGGAAAGTTGCAATTATTTTGACAAGGCCTTTGGAAAGACTGAAGTTTCAACAATTCAGAGATCAGCTAGAATTGGAGAGTACATCTTCTTACTCAGCATGAAGATAGAAGACTGAAACATTAGCTAGCAAAGTCATTTTAGTTTTATGTAGTTCTAAATAATGTTTTTTTTAAGTGTGAGATATAGCGCTTGATCAAACATGTGAGAAGGGTGAATGCTTTTCATCTCCAAAATCCTATAAACGTAAGGTAATGTAACAATGAATAGGGCGTTGTATGCCTTCTTTGCGTTACATATGCTACTTGTGATGCTTTCGAGCGTCTATAGGGCATTGTATGCCTTCTTTTTTTCTTGCATGTGTTACCATATAGACGCTTGAAAGCATCCCAAGTATGATTAAATTCATTTTACTGTTTTAACAGCTAAAAATTTTGAATTGATTTCCTGCATGATACCGAAAATATTGAATGAAGAGGAGAATGAGTTTAGTTGGTAGCGAGTGTGCATTAGCCATTTTTTATACAGTTTTAGAGTTTCAGGGGTGGTAGTCTCTTTGTAAAAAGATGATATGCTAATTGCTCATACAAATTAGCAACATAAACCCGTTGTAAATAGTAGATATTTGCGCTTTCTTATGTCATTGTGAATTGTAGGGATACTGTTCTGACTATGAAGATATAAACTCTGCCATCAACTTTTTGTCATTCATTCAATCTATTTATTGTTTACATTAGATGAAGGTGTTAATTTTGATATTCATTAGGCAGAATGGTTATTGTCATCAAGATAACTATTCTCTCACAATTTTTACTTTGGGTCGTTTATTTCTTATATTGGATTGGGAAATGTGTCTTACAAATATTGAATATACAATTGGTATCCATGCTTAAGGATAATAATAGACTGAAATATGACAAGACGTGCATGAGATTTTCAATAGGAATTTTATTTCCAGGCTAATAAAATGTAGGCATACCAACATAACCGTGGCACTTTGACACACGTTCAAACGTTTAGATTTCTATTTCACGTGTTTTGAGAAAAGGTCAAGGATGTATTAAAGTCAGAGACAGCAACCACAAGAAGCACAAAGGGTTCATAGAATACTTGGATTTATTATTTTCCCATAGGGTTCATAGAATACTTGGATTTATTATTTTCCCATATGAAGAAAGGGATATAACAAGGTCATTGGGGAGAAAACCCCCCAGAGGAATAGTAGCAACTCACATAGAGTAAAAGGAAAGAAACAATATCCCCCCGTAGGAGCACCACACATACATTTGACAACTAGGCCTTTGGGCCTTCATTCTCAAACCCCCTCACCAAACACCCATTACGGAATCTTGTGAACCTTGTAGCCATTAGATGGGTCATGGCAACCTAGTGCAAGGGCAATGTGCCCTTCATGAGCATGGAGCATCCAAGACAACCCTATGGTCTCGGAAGTCATAAAGGCCATAACCTTCTAGAATTGCTTATATTGTTCTTCTCTCTATTGTCACTCCTCAACCTTCAAGGTGGAGCTTGTTGGAGGTTGTGCAAATGAACCTGCATAAGGTGGCCCAAGTAGCGTTACAATTGATGCCCATAAACATGTATGGGCACCTCCCCATATGTAGCCATGATGCCCATAAACATGTATGGGCACCTCCCCATATGTAGCCAACGGTGCATGTTAGACTCATGAGTGGCATCCTGGATGTTCTTCATCTATTGCTTCTCCAACAAGGCCTATACGCGTTGCTCCTCCTCCTCTTCCTCTCTCTCAATGTGCTCTTGCTCCTCTCTGAGTAGGTTCCCTTATCTATGTGCACAACTTGTCTTCCAACTCGCTTCTAAGTGCAACATCTCTCAATTCTCTTTGGCGACTCTCCTCCTCATCAGCCTCTTTGTGTCGTTGTTCCTCCTGTTTAGCCCTCCTCCTATTTAGCCCTTGACAGGTCTTTTTGCTCCCGCCTCAATAGCTTAACCTTCAATCTAGCCTACTCCTCTGCCCAAACCTTAGTTTCAATCTTAGTTGTAGCCCTTGAAAGCTCTGCCTCAAACTTCACCTACAGCTCCCAATGAATCACCTTCTCAACTTGTAGGAGCTCCTCTTGAAGGCTTGGTTGCTGGTTTATGGCAAAGCCCTACTAGTTGGAGCCATCACCTATCCCCATCATGACACCCCCACCACCATCCTACATCATTGGAGCAGAGGAGGAAGCCTCCTTAAGGATTGGGCACTATCGTTCATAAACGGTCATAAAGAACGAGGGTTTGACCAGTGGCAAAACCAATAGCTATGCAACCTTCCAAAGAGCCAAAATAAGGCCAAAGTGGCACCTCCAACACTCCCATCTAAGGGAGGTCACAAAAAACTTTGGTAGGTTGACCAAGCACCACAACCTAAGGCAGTGGAGAAAAGCGAAATGAGCCCCTTGCAATTTCCACATGTTTCATGACTTCACATAGTATTGTTCAACTAGCTCCACTGCATCCTATAAAAGCTATAGAAGGGCCAACTTGGGCACCTATCCACTGCCCATCTTTGGCACTGGTGCTTGAAAGAAACTCTTAGCATCTAAAGGTTGCATACCATGGGCAACACTACCTCACCCGTCGTTGACACACCTAGATATCTTGCAATGGCCAATTCTGTGAGGTCAATGAGAACCCTGTGGGACGTAGTGGAGTCCCCCTCCAACAGTGGAGTCCCCCTCCAACACTTATAGAAGGGGGCATCCGAGAGGTCAAGGTCCCCCATGAGTAGAGTCCCCCTATTGACCGCATGAGCCTATGGCACAATAGCTCGGGTTACCAGTATCATGTCATCCGCATAATGTTCTACAATGCATGTAACCCCCTCAATATGCAGCCTTAGTATTGTAGTATAGATTCATAGTGTTCGTAGCAATAATAAATAAGGTGAGAGAGGGTCCCCTTGACGTAACCCCCTATGTGGGGAGGAAACCCCTCAAAAGTGCCCATTAATGTCAAACAAAGTGCCCATTAATGTCAAACAAGTAGGCTCCCGTGGCTTGGAGGTTTATACATAAGTTGATGAATTTTGGATGGATTCCTTTCCTGAGCATAATGTTTCAGAGGGAGGCCTAATAAATAGTGTCATATGCTTTGGCAATATCAAGTTTGATGCACATACCTGGGAACTTAGCTCTCTTGTATGACATGTGTTACCTCTTGTAAAAGAAGAATCTGGTACTAGATATATTTTCCTGTAGAAAACCCAACTTGTTGAGCAACAAGGGATGGCATCAAAAGCTAAAGACACTTGACAAGTACTTTGGTGAATAGCCTAAGCAAAGGATTACACACTCCTATGGGTCTGAAGTGTGCTAGTTCCATAGGATTTGGGATCTTTAGAATAAGCACAATCCTTGAGTAGTTGATCTCATGTCTAACAGTATGAGGTTGAAGACATCCAAAATATTATTTCCCAGGATGTTAAAGAATTCTCGAAAGAACTCAATTGGCCAACTATCCAGCCCCATGGCCTTAGCACTTTTGAGTGAGGACATAGCATTAAAGAGCTCTTGCTTGGTGATAGGGGTGATGAGTCTATTGTTATCATTCTCCCCAACAACCTTCTCAATGTGGACAGAGATAAGGGAGGATTCTCCCCCTATCTAGATATCGGACCAATACTTCTACATAGCTTGAGCAATGTTGTGGGTGTCATGTAGGAGATTTCCCCTTGTGAGATGGTGCAAATCCTTTTAGCTTCATTGTTAGCTTTTGCATTGGCGAAAAAGAATCGAATGTTCCTATTGCCTTCCATGAGCCATTTGACACATAATCTCTCCTTCCAATACTGTTCCTCTTCCTTAGATAATTGTTGTAGGGTGACCAAGAGCTGGTTCTCTTCCTCCTCTAGGGATTCTCCTCCTCCTCTGGCCTAGATGTCTAGTAGTCTTTGTTGCAATACAGCATGGGACACCCTAAAGGACTATTTGTTAGACATCAACATGTTCTAGATCTTCTTAAGCTAAGCAAGACCATGTTTCAAGAAGTCCTGAAGGTCAACTTGTGATGGATAATTTCCCCATATGTTTGAAACCAGCTTTCGTAGCCAAGGTTTGGTCAACCACAATTGTTCAAGCCTAAACAAGGCAAGCCCTAGCCTGCCCAACATGTAAACACATACAAGAGTATGGTAATCTAAGGCTCTCCTTTCGTGGCCTGTAACACAAATGTCGTGGTTGATAAAAAGCTCTCTACTAACCTAGACCCTATCAATCCTAGAAAGGACACAATCCGGTCCTTTTCTCTTGTTGCTCTAGGTGAAAAGATTACCTAAAAAGATTACCTTTGATATCCACATCGACCATATCAAAAGTTTGGATGTATTGCAAAAAGTTCTAACTCCCTAGCGGGGGATTGATATTCCCACCAGTCTTTTCCCACGTGTACAGGTGCTAATTAAAGTCTCCTATCAACACCCAAGCACAATGGTCTAGAACATGTTTGGAAATCTTGTGTAGCTCTTGCAAGCACTTGCTCCAATCCTAGGATCCATGAAAGTTCGTGATCTAGAGGCCTGGGCAAGAATGTCATGATGCTCCACATGGAGGTGTGAATGATATCAAATGACATATGGGAAAGGGTTGCAAGTCCTCCCACCCAACCATGGCAGTCCACAAAGTAGGAGTACCACTAGCCTTGCCATCAGAAAATGTTAGTGTATGGTGTGTAACTTAGTCTCCTAGAGACACACCACCTTACATTCTTTAGCATGCACTAATTTGTTTAGGGTGCTTTTTTTGTAAGGGGTACCCTATCCCCTACAATTCCATGACAAGATCTTCATGGTCTATTAATAAACCTCTTTTTGTATACCCCTTAAGGAGACCCCATGTCAATATCCGGTTGTGTCTTCCTATTTCAAATTTCTTGGCCAATTGGTCACCCTACCTTCCAAGTTTCTGTTCTAATTGAAAAGCCTTGATCCTCCTCCCTTAGAATCTAGCAAGCAATCGATTCCATGGACGACATAGTGGAATCCCACATTGCCAAAACCCACCCATTGAGAGGTGGAAGCTCCACTTGCGACATAATCCGAAGGTAGAGGAGAGACATCTCCTATGTCAGCCCTAGGGTTAGATAACCTACGTGAGGCCCACCCCTAGTGGTTGTGGAAGGAGCAACTAGGGAGACCCAACCCTTGCTTTCCACCAAGAACCAAGAACCAACTGCCCACATTTGGTTTTGGCTTTGGCCTAGGCACCTTAGGCCATACCCTATAGTCCTTGGTGGCGGCATGATTACCTTTGCTACAAATTCCACAAAACTTTGGGGCCCCACTTTGGCCAAGAGTTAGTTTATCTACATTCTCATATACAATGGTTAGTTCCTCCTCCTTGGTGGCGGCATGATTACCTTTGCTACAAATTCCACAAAACTTTGGGGCCCCACTTTGGCCAAGAGTTAGTTTATCTAAACATTCTCATATACAATGGTTAGTTCCTCCTCCCCCAGTCTAGAAGGACCCACAAGAAGTTGTTTGAAGATAATGACCTCCACACACAAGACCTTGTGAAACCCATCTAGAAGGACCCACAAGAAGTTGTTTGAAGATAATGACCTCCACACACAAGACCTTGTGAAACCCATCTATTCATTCGTTGCCTTCAATTTTTGGAAGGTTATAAACTGACCGAAAAATCCCATGAACATCTTCAAGAAGTCAGCTGTCCAAAGGTCCCGGCACCCCCGAAATCCTCATCTAAACAGGGGCCCTTGAAAAAGGGCCAGGACCACAATCTGCCTCTGATCCTCATCTAAACAGGGGCCCTTGAAAAAGGGCCAGGACCACAATCTGCCTCTGACTGCCAATGGTTGAGCGCTATGCCCTAGCACGGAAGAACCATGGAACATCCCACAAAACGTGGTCTCACTCCTCCATACTCTAGAAAACAAAAAGCAGCAAGTCTCCCATGAGCGACCGAACCTGCACTTCAGCTATCCCCCACGAAGCAACCACCCAGCGCCTGATAAAATCTAGCTACAGCCTTACGCCGAAGGAAATAAGCTTCCTAATAAGGCTCGGTTCCATCGTGCACAGGCCTTTCAATGAGGGGCCCTGCACCTGAAGTCGCACAGAACCTCCAAACCACAAGAACATCACCATCCAGCACCCCCCAGCCCCCAGAACCTCTTCCTTTCTCCGTAGGGGCCTCCTGCCCAAGGCCTTATCTGTAGAATCATCTCCCCTTCACCCCTTGAGCCTCCCCCAGCCCCACCCCCTGAGTCGCTGGACGCATCAGTCAGCCTACCCTCCATCCAACCGGTCAATCCATGCTTCTTGCTACCTCCACCCGCTCTGCCCATGCTACTGTATATTTCATGTTTCATGTTATTGTATATTTTCATCAGATAATTATAGATTAGAAAGATCCATAAATAGCATAATAAATGGTTAAATTCTCTGATGCAGTAGGTAAAGCATGCTTTTTCTGTGTGTTTGGTGCAGTCTACAGTGCATGGGATGTGGGAAAGTGCCAGTGTTTTATATCGATCAAGAAACGTTTTGAAGGACCAGAGACTCGATTTTGTGTCATTGGAGACAGCATGGAAGAATGTGCAGCAGCCGAGGCTCAAGGTTGGCCATTTATAGAAATCAGTACTGATCCGGAAGGAACCCATAGGTTTCCGGGAGTCTGCATGGAAACCATTGGACATTATTTGCACTGTGTATACACCACCTCTGAGAGCGAGGATTGTGAGACTTAACATGTACTTCAGAGTATCTACTTCATTTTTTTATTTAAAACAGGATGTAATCGTGGGTGCTTTCCTTGATTTGTAGTAAACATTATACAGTTCGATTCTGTATTGCTAGAAATTGCAGTCGATGGAGGCACATGATACTAAGATTAAATTAAAACGGTTTTAAGTCGTAAATACGTCAGGGAACTCTAACAGTCTCTGATAGTTCCTGAACTGTCGTTCACTTTCCAGCTGGTTCAATAGTATATAATTTTCTTTTGGTTTCTGCAGAGTACTTTAAAATAAGATCAGATAATGTTCGGATAACTTACAGCTCTGAAGATTAAACCTTGAAAATTATTTTTTTTTTTTCAAAAAAAGAAATAGGTGTATCTGGTGGTTCACATAAGAAGTCTATAATTCACCTCTACAAAATCAAACAATTTTTTTATATAAGAAATAGAATTTGCAGTGTTAGCAAATTCACCTAACCTAACATATCCTGATTATATTTGTTTGCCCTAAATTTATAATAGCATTAAAATAACTATTTGTGTTTTAATGAGTTTTTTCCAGTAGAAACAATTTTACCATTTTACCTTTCCTGGAAATTTTCCTGAAAACATGAATTCAAAATCATATGTTGTTTTTACCGAATTTCCAAAAACCATAATTATACCTACTATAACATCAAACAATGTGCTATTCTTATAATACATATGAAGTATTCTTTACCATATTCAGACTAACCATCTTCATCACCCTATCAAGGCTTCAATCCAGAAACAAGCACTTTACCATGACTGATGGGCCCTCTTTAAGTTTTAAAGTCTATATTAGTCTAATACTTCTTTACCAATTTTTTACTATATTCAAATTTACCATTTAAGCTTCTCAATATAACCAAATCCTCGAAATGGCTATTAAGTTTTAAAGTCTAAGATTCTAAATTTATTTCGTTCAATCCCCGTGGGGCGTACCACCCAGGACCTAACCAAAAAAGAAAAAGAATTTGTAAGAGTAGAATTTGTAATGATTCAATTCTCAGCTGCTTGATGACATTGTACATGTTAAATGTAATAAATAATCAAGAGCTATCTTTGTTAAAAGTAATAAATGTCTTTATTCTATCAGCATTGCCTAGTTTTTATAATGATTTCTTATGATTAGTAATTTACCTTTTTGAAAACCTAAAACCCTTAGTAGACATTATCATAGGCAACTTCCCCATTTTAAAATGCCTAATGGCATTATATTAATTATCAAATCATAGTTGCCTATTATAATCATGTAAACATCAAAGACTAACTTCTCTTATCAAATCATAGTTGCCTATTATAATCATGTAAACATCAAAGACTAACTTCTCTATTTTAAAATGCCTAATGAAATATCAATAGATAATGACATTATATTAGTTATCTGATCATAGTTGCTCATTATAATCATGTAGATATCAAAGATAAGTAAATAATTTAATCACCAATATACAATTTGATAGCCATTTACTAATATGAGAGATCCTTAATATATCTTTTATTATGTTAAGGATTTTGGTATATCCTTTTGCATAAAATCCAACTTACACAAGAAGGTAAACCAAGTAAACCAAGCAACCATCAAAGGTAGAATTGCAAATCAACTTTCTGAATAAAATGAATCAAATAACTATGTCCTCTACCCTTTTTACACCATGCTTTTTGATGGCAGCCATGTGTCCATCTTAAAAATATTTAATTTTTTAAAATTATCTTTCATTAATTAATAAAGAATCTAGTTGTTTCATAGCTCAAACAAGTGCATATACATAAATAGCTTAAATCTTTAATCAAGGATCTTAACTTTGAGATAATGAAATTAAAGTTGAAACACATGATACAATCAATGGTAGGTGAATCCAACAACAAATTAATTATGAATGCATAATGTTATACTCCTAAGCTAAGGTACAATCATTAGTTTCTTAACTTAATTTCTAAGTGATTACAAATGGTCGTGATGGTTCAATGAAGAGTCATAACTCCTTGCAAAGAATAAAAGACCGCAAGTTCTCACTTTGTTATATAAGGATAAGAAGGAAAAAGAAGATAAGCAAATCAAGTGGAATAAAGTGAAGCAATATGGAACAAGATAAGAATAACAACAAATAATAATGTTCGTAGTACAAATAGATTACAAATCACAATGATTTGTAAAATTACGAAAGACCAAACATGAGTATGCAGTAGTAACGAAAGGTGTTACAAAGCATAAGAGTCGTAACAAAAACCTGAGCTGTAGATCACTGAAGAACCTAAGGCCCAAGCCACATAAGACTAACCAACTGGAAATATTCACATCAGACCTATCACAAGAAATAGGCAAAGGTAGGCATTGTAAGGATATACTCAAGAAAAAAAAAAAGACTTATGAAGAAGTATTTCGTAAAGTCCAATGAAGTTAAGTCAGTAATGACTTAATGAAGTGTAAGAGAAGTTTGTGAAGTTGAGTTCAAGAGAAACTTAACAAAGTATAGTGAACCAAGTTGAAACATAAGAATTCATAATATCATATAGAACACAAACAACAATCGTGTAAGTATACTATATCTTATGATGAAGAAGCGAATGTAGACCAAAAGAAGATGTGCTGTGAAGAAGAGCAACATCACCGAAACACAAGAATTTCTTATCAAGGCAAAATTTGGAGGTACATCAAGCCTAAAGATGACTTTATGAATTACCAAAATAAGGAAAAAATATCAGGTTATCGAATCAGTACAACAAAACTCTGTTAATCATAATAGGATTCGTAAGTAACCAAATCAATAAGACTTACGATACTCAAAATTGCCAAGAATTATAAAGAGTAGTCACCATTACAAAGAGAGCTGTGATCTTATATCTCTATGATATTAATATTACTATTAGTTACAAAATGTAAAACTCTATGTAAAAGATCCTGAGGCATCAATGTTAGGTTTTGAATGTTAACAAACTTTAATAGGGGGTATCATAGCAAAATTTAACATGGTATCAAAGCAAAGGTCAAAAGCAAGGTTAAAGTCAAGGTTGAAGACAAGGAGAGATCATCATACATGAAAATAAATAAATAAAGAGATTATGAATGATGCTAAATACTTCGAAGCATCAACAAGGGAGATTACCATTTAGTAAGAAATTTAGGGATTTCACAATGAATAAAAGAAAGAAGGAAGAAGATTACAATGAATAAAAGAAAGAAGGAAGAAGATTGGGCACTGTAGAGCTTTTGTCAAGAAAGCTAAGTTGATAAGAAAGTTACAAAGGATTAAAAGATAAGAAGAAATTGAACAAAGATTGGTGAAGTTGACTTCTAATAATAGTGGTGGGCCTATGTGAAGACCCAAAAGACTAAGAAAATCTACATTCAGGAAACAAATTTGAAGTAGCATCTATAAATTAAGTTTGAAAAAATGTATCAAGATACATGATACTTTAGAACAAGTGCAAATTAAAACAACCATGGAAACTATAAATTATGCCAAAAAGAAGTTAAACATAATTAAGACTACAGGAGAATATAATTAGTCAAGAAAGGCAATACAAGAACAACCAAAGTGCCAATTAAAATGTGCAAAATGATAAACTACAACCTACAACTAGGGGCACCAATCTATATCATTTTTCTACTTGATGAGGTGCACATCAAGAAAGGAGTTGCAATCATCCAAGTTGCATCAAGGAGAATTTGTTATACTAGAGCATGAAGATGGAAGGATCTATCAACTAGTAGTTTCTTTCTAAAAATAGCAAGTTGGTACCACATGTCAAATGGAATCTAATGAGAAGAATAATAAAAGGTGGTCAGGATTAGATTAGTCATTGATATGAGAACAAGATTTGAAGGTAACTTATCTCAAGGTTTTAGTAGCCAATCCTAGAACTCCAAATCATGAATATTAAGGGATAAGTCCCAATGACAATCCCATTTTAGACCAAAACTTGGCATGATTTCCAAGACAAGCTTTATTTAAAAATTAATGGAAGAAAATGATAAAAGAAGAATTCCCCTTTCAAGAATATAAAGAGTGATGTCAAAAGATCAAGGCCCCACCATAAACCACAAGTATTGACCCACATGTTGAATAAGGAAAATATATTATACTAGATAGAGGAATTGTCCCACACTATGCCAAAAATGAAGAGTAGAAGATCATATAATGAGGTTCTAAAGTATTAAAAGAAAAATGTAAAATAACATAATCATACACAAATAAAAATTCCTCCACTTGAGTAATGGGTTGACTCCTTTTTGGAAAGAATCTAAGAAGGCCCCTACTAGGAGTGTGGAGACTTGTATCAAGGTTGTGTAAACCCTTACAAGAGTTGCATGACTAGATTCAAAGGCCCTTATAGAGGGCATTCAAGGGAAGAAGATGAAGTCATGACCAAGATTGCAAAATAAAGACAGAAAAATAGTTGATAAAGTATTAAAGCAAGAAAGATTAAGTTTCATATTTTCAAATTTAGAAGTTAATGGAAGAAAGAAAACTTTAGAGATGGAAGGAACATTTATAACCACTCATGAATTTGTAAACATGAAAAATTAAGTCAAGAAACTAATGCTTGAAAGGGAGTGTTAAGGTATACTCCTAAATTAAAAATACAATCATTAGTTTCTTAACTTAATCTATTTACAATTACAAATAGTTGTGATGGTTCAATAAAACGGCACAACTCCTTATGAAGGATGAAAGACAATTACAAATGGTCATGATGGTTCAGTGAAAAGTCACAACTCCTTACAAAGGACAAAAGACGGCAAGTTCTCACTTTGTAATAATATAATGATAAGAAAGAAGAAGATACAAGTGAAATAAGGTAAAGCAATATGGAACAACAACGAATAATAATATAATATTACGAAGTATTGTATATACAATTTGGTGCGGATTTTGCCTGACGTTTCAACATATACAGAAGATAAAACTGTCAAACCTAGATCAGTTTAGCAAAGTTGAAAACTTCATTTCTAAACTAAATCCTACAATAATCAAGCTAGATGATAGACAAACTACAAAAATTATTCCATCTTATTCCCAAAAAGACAGCGTTTCAAACTTCATCTTCTCGTATATCCTTAATAACAATATTCAAAAAAGCGGCAATCTTACAACACTGTCTAGAATGAAACAAGTCCATGATTACAATATTCATCACCAGCGTTGGTCTGTGTAGCAAAAATATACTGCCCCTGCAAAATTACCGTTCAAAAAAGATCAGCAGCATATCAACCTACTTAAAAGTTCCAATATAACTGTCCAAACAATAAAAGCATTATATGTGTATCAGGTCCCAAATAAATTGAATAAAGTATTAAAATTTTCGTTATCTAGATGAACAGCTTCAAATTTGAACCTTTCAGAAATGAACTCATTTCATTATTGAACCAAAAATTCCATCAAATGGAGAAAAAGAAAAACCCATATTAAACAGAATCATCAATTGGATCACAGCACCCACCTTCTTCAAGTTCCTTGCTTGGCATGAAAACGATACAATTATACATGTATTAAAACAATGTTTCAATCACTTTTTCGCCAAGTGGATCCGCCTTCAAAGCCAGGATGTTGCCTCTGCTCTCCCTGAACTACTCTTTGACTATAGGAAGGCCTGTAATCCTGAGCTGCACCAGGTTGGCTCTCCCTCCTCTCATCTGATGCAGGGTACCACTCACCTTGTGACCTATTTTGAATGGGCCCTCTGCGACTGAATGAATCACCTGGCTGAAAACCTCTTCTATCATCTTGCATTGGAATTCTTTGGATACTACCTTCATTTTCCATTGCAGGCCTGGCACCATACCCTCCAGATTCTCTGTACCCTCTGCCTCTGGCACCTTCAGAACCTCTGAAATCCCTTTGCCCATCATATCTCCGCCTATCATAGTTCATTTCCCTCTGTCTCTCACGGTAAGGCCTAGGAGGATTAGGATCTGGTGTTACCACCCCATTATTATACCTGTCACCTGCTCAAAACACTAGAAACTCTAAATCATGTGTATATATGTTGTTAACTGTAAGATAAAAACATAAACATTAGTCACCTCCAAAAATTCCTAGTTCAGGATCTCCATACCCATCAGGAAGCACCCAGTCTACCAAAGGTTGTTCTGAAATCAAATTACAATCTTTTGAAATGTCTTTACTAAAACTATATTAAAATGCTGTGAAAGAGAGGAAAACCACAGGCAAACAAAAAAGACTATTATTCACTGAACGCATTTTGAACACAAATCACTAAAGAAACTTTTAGAAATATACCTTTTAATTTTTCTGATGTGGCTTCATCAATGTTACACTGAAAACCTGTATATACCGTAGTGCTCAAAGCATATATTTTCTTCTTGGCCTCCTCTTCACTACATGTAAAAGAAGTCTTCAATAAATCAGGAGACAGAAAAAGAAATATATAAACCACAAGGTATTAGCATAGTGGTAAGAGTTTTGGCTTGGCAATCCAGGTCACAGCTTTGATTCCACTTGACAGCACTGAGTTATTAAAAATAAAAATAACAAGTCAAAAAAAGAGAGAGGGAAAAACATAAAAGGAGTTGTTAATCACGTTTCAAGATAACAATAAGAGGAAATGGGAGAGGACACAATCACATGACAAGTGGATGCAAAAGAGAAATGAAGAAAGATCAACCGGTATAAGCTGTAAGAGAGTTGATGATTGGAAATAAATTAACAATCAATGTGGCATAACAAACACAAAGCAGGACAAGAGAAAAAAAGCACATAAAAGGACTTTTTGAGTACTTTGAAGATAACAATAACAGGACATGGAAGTGACGAGAGTCACAGTATAGCCAAGTAGGAACAATAAAGGAGTGAAAAAGGATCAACCGATATACAGTAAAGACACTACAGAATGGAAAACAAATTAACGACAAAAACGACAAAAAGGCATTGTACACAGAGGGTACAAGATTATAGCAATCTCGAACTAAAAAAAAATTAATACCTTGAAAAAGAGGTCCTGTGAATAATGCTAGACAAGGAAATACACGTGTTGATTTTAATCACTAGTGCATATACCATGTTAAAAGCTTATACTAAGCGATTCAAAGGAACATGCCAGATTTTGAAACATAACTGATGGAAGAGTACGTCGCATAAGGTTAAAAAATAAAAATCAATTAATTAATAAGGTCCTTATAAACCTTGGTGGACATTTTAAAAAATCAGTTTCAATTTCATAAACCTTATAAAATATTTTTTATGCTTCATTTATTGAAGCATTTTCATTAAAAAAATATTAAATTTTATGAAAGAAGATGAAGGAGCATGCCCTTCCAAAATCAAATTTGTAAGTATTTGATAAGTGGAAGTAAACGATAATTGCCCCAAATACTTCCGAAAACTCTTGACTTTTTTCAATTTCAAAAGCCAAATTAATTTCATGCTATGATATGTAACTTGGCCTGTAGAAGGCCCTTATCACATAGCAATAACTATACGATGGGATGATGACTCAAAATTAAAGTTTGATGCTGAAATAAAGAAGACCTTGTGGACACAAATTTAGGACTCCCTCCACTCTCATTACCTTAAAAAAGACCAAGATGAAGTAAAGCAGCAGCAGCAACTACAAGTTCCAAAAAGAAGAGTTACTGGGGTCGAAGCAGAAAAAAATATCATGGAGTGACTCATGCTACCACAAGACAAAACTCAAAAAAAAAACAAGAAATTCAAGACTATTATGCACCTTAAAGGAGGGAGGGACTGCTGAAAATAAAAATCAATCAATAAGGGCAATATGAACCTTATAATATGCCTTCTATGATTCATATATTCAAGCATTTTTATTTAAAAAAATAAAATTTGATTAAAGAAAATGAACAAACATGCCCTTCCAAAATCAATTTGTAAGTATTTGATGTGCGGATATAATGAAATATGGCCCCAAATACTCGTTAAAAATGTTGTCTCTTCAATTTCCTATGCCAAATTAATTTAGCCCCATGATGTACAACTTGGCCCCATGTACTTAATGTAATAGAGAGATTTTTGAAGACTTGGACCATTCACATTACTCTCAATTATCCACAGCTCTACTCACATTTTACTTTCAGTCTACTTTCATTTACTCAAATTTGTTACCCACAACCACTCATACAAATTCTTATTTTAATCACTTTCAATCATCACAATTCTGAAAAGTTCAGAATAAAAATTTGAAGGAAGTTAAAGCTTTCGCAAATCTCTAACTCCCTAATAAATTCTAACAATAACACAAGAAACATGGTGAACAGGTGCATCAATCCTCATCTTGATATTTAGGCATTTACCCACTCATCATTTTGATATTTGGCGTTTACCCACTCATGTTTAGGTTTGTTTCACTTTTCTGTTTAAATGTTGATTTCAATGTATATATTGTTAGGATACTGTAACATATCCAAAGGAACTTAATAAGAATAACTTCTGCATTTTTCAAAATCAACCTAATGATACTCCCGTTTCTTCTAAAACAACACAATGTTACCAACATCATGACTTATTTCCTCATTCGCAAGCCTTCTAAAATACAACTTTAAAAATAGGAAAAGGTTATAGCTTTTAAAAACATTGTATGACTATCTAAAAGGGACCATTATTGGAGTAAAGTAGACAGCTTACACATTCCACTTCTGGAATCAAGGCATAAGGTTGGAGTGTGCTCCCTGGATGCCTCTAGCATCCCTGGTTCTGCTCTAATTGTCAAGCAAGTGGATCCACGAGTTTGGCCTACTTGTAGATCCATAACTATGTTTTATCCTTACTTGCACCTACCCTCCCAAGACTCCACCTGGCAAGATGAGCATTGAGGTTCACAATGATGATCCTTATTTTTAACGTATAACTATCAAAAAGAATTAATGAACTACTTAAGATGTTAGAAAACTAAAAAAACCCCAGTCAGAATTTAGGCAGCAGCTGGATTGAGAGTAAATAAAATAAAAGTATATGCATATAGTTGTGAAAAACAAATGCGGGTAAAGCTGTGAGTAATTGTGATTAATGTGAGTAGTCTTCAAAAATCTTTTTTTACACTAGGTAAACGGCTTCCTATTTATAGGATTGCATATGGGTGAAGCTGTGTATCATGAGACCAAATTAATTTGGCATATGCAATTAAAAACACATTATTTTAAATGAACAATTAGGGTCCTTATTTATTACATCTGCTCATCAAATACTTTCAATTTTATTATTTAGAAATGCATGTCCATTCATCTTACTCTAGCAAAATTTAAATTTTTAATAAAAATGCTCCAACACATAAACCATAACGATCATGTTATAAGGTTCATGATAACCTTATTAATTGATTGATTTTTGTGTTATACCTTTATGCAGCATATTTTTCCAACAAGTTATACAATTATATTATTTATAGACAAGCATCTAAGTTATCAAACATTAATACCACCTAAAGTCATTAGAGACAAATATTTCCTGGAGAAACAGCTGAAATCAAAATGTGTCCAGTGCAGCCCAGCTCAGCACTAGAAAGAAAGAAAAAATAAAATAAAGAAACAATCGATCCTGCCAGGGCAGAATTATCTTACCTTCCAAGGACATTAGCAAGCGTCTTGACGTAAGTGTTGATCATTTCCTCGCGAGCAGGCTTGGGATCTGGAAATTTAAGTGTGATAAGCCAATGCTTGCAATCCTTAAGTTCTGTCCATGACCTAGTAAAAATTTGGGCATAATCATAGTCTAACTTATCCATAAAATCATTCTACGAATATTATCGATACAACAGAAATAAAATGATAAAATCTAAGGTTAATGATTTTTTCGCATTAAGCCTCTAGGTAATAACGACAGGGAAATTAGAAATGTCAGGAAATTAGTTCTATTAAAAGAGTTAAAAGTTTGAACGTAATTTACTTCTCCACTAAAAATACAAAATATATGAACTCACCATAAAATTAAATTCAGCACAATCTGGTTTTCTATTTTCACAACTAGAGATTTTGCAAATACAAGTACAGTTTTATAAACTCCCGAGTCCTAACTTGAGATGTTTGTCTAGAATATCATATATTCATACAACGAATGAAGATTAAAACGTAAACGGTGAGTTAATATTGAAAAGCTTTAAAAGGTGATCGGTTTCGTTCCTATCATTTTATACACTACTCAACCAGTCGCAGCTTGTCTGGAAACCAAAGTCATTTAGAGCAGAAGAAGATTGTGCAAGGTGTCAATTCTTACCTGAAGCGTACTTGAGCATGGTGCAAGGGTGGGAATGTGCTTTGAAGCCGTGGCACTGGTTGGGGCCCTGCTACGTTTGGGTTTGCCGCACAGAAAATGTTGCGGGACCGAATAATTGCTGTTGCATTACACAATGTTGCAGATTTCAGCAACAGCAGGCGCGATGGGAGACGCAGGGCTGATGCGCGCATCGCCATGGTTTTCTGTTCGAAGCAGGGTTTTGTGCAGGATTTTTATTTCGTCAAGTGCCCACAGCGTCGCTTTTAATAGTCTTGCTCTGGTATATAAACTTTGTCGTATTGTCCTTTTTCTCGTCTTGTTTTCCCCTCTTAGTAGTAAAACATTTCAAACATTTTCCTGCGTAACTCGAAATAATTTAATTATTACTATTGATGTTCTGAGAATTTTTTCCTTTTCTTTAATATTTTGCCTAGTCAAATTACAATTTTATATATCATTTATATTATAATTATTTTTGAGTTCCAAAACCCTCATCCTTCAAATTTGAATTTCGAATTTATAATTCAACATTGCTTACTAAAATCAAACTTCTAATTTGGAGATGCCAAATCAAAAATCTTACCATTGGCTTAGTAATGACGATGTATGAAATGGGACTTGAACTAGCAACCTCTTATCTAATAAGACAAAGAGCTAATCACTTGAGCTACCTATCACTTGCAACCATGTGTATTCATGAATGGTACCAAGGGTAAACATTCAACTCATTGATACCCTTTACCTTAGGTTGGATCTTTCTCATGATTGCATTTGGGAGGTTTGTATCAAACAAAAGATTGCGGGTGGCTTGAGAGCCTTATTTGATGTTAAATGTAAATGTAAGAAGAAACCTATTTTTGCCTAGTGATGAGCAGTGAGGTACCCCTACGCCCAACCATATGAATCATAAGCATTCACATGCGATTTGGTCGAATTCTATGGACTTTGTAGTTTTTGGTGCACTAGTCTTCTAGGAAGTGAATCTTTGTCTTAAAGTTAATCATTGTCTTTCCAATTACACTTGTGAAGTACACTGGTATGGTTAAGTGTAATTGAGGCATCTGATTTATATCATTTTGTATTTTATGGTTTGGTGTTCAAATGAAGATAAAAGTAATTGGATTAACTAATTAACTAGTGTTTAACTAGTCCTAACATAAGCATCCGGTCCCACTTTTCATACACGTCCTGAACCCACATATCCATTGTTGGGTTACCAAGCGCTACACTACTGGGCATACCAAGCAATAATGCTGTTGAGATTACCAAGTGAATACGTGTTACGTTCGAAGTGGTCGTACTTATGTGTTTAATCTATCTTGCTTAATTGTTTCATTAACGTAATTACTAGAAAATATTTAATAAATAATTGAAAACATTAAATGCATAAATAAAATATTTAATCTATCCAGAATGCTACAAGGTTTATCAGAAAGTTCGTCTTTACTGTTGGACACACTATTGTGCTTAGGTATAACAATGCTCAAATAAAGATCCATACACTCAATGACTCTTGCTGTGGGCACTCGAGATAAAAATTCTAACTCTCAAATGAACAAACTGCAAGAGCTTCACTGCTACTAAATCTTCGTTGCTATAAATGCAGCTAGTAGGCATGTATTTATAGTTGAATACAAACACTACATCAACAGGGCCTCATTGATGCATGAGTTACAGTTTTGTTGGCTACGTCAACAAGGCCTCGTCAATGTAGCCAATAGAACTACAACTCATCATCATACTCCCACAACTAAATGAAAACTTGTCCTTGAGTTCTTTACAAAAATTGGACAAACAAAAACAAATTAACTTAACAAAAAATGGAGTGCCTGGGTGTATGGATCAACACATTACAAAAATGGTGGTGTTTAGGACACAAAATTGAACACCATGACATGACTCTTCAAAATTGGATAGAATGTTCCTTGATGGTGTGAAGTTGGGTGGAGAAAGATCAGACAATTCCAGGCGGTGGTGGCTCCTGAGGTTTTAAGGGACCTTCATTGGCTTCATGCATGGGTGGTAGTCGAGATGGCTGTAGCTATCCTGTTGCTGCTGCAGCTTTTGGCAAGAGGCAGAAAGCATCCATTAGTGCTTTCATTTTTTCCTCCTTACTTCTGGGATCATGCATCATCCACGCAGCTTCGCTGATGTGGGTTGAAACGAGCACATCCTAGGGACATGGTATTACTGGAAACAACTCCTTTTCGTTGATGAACTAGGCAGTGAACAATTTGTGTTCAATGTTGAACACTTTAACTATATCCTTCAGCTCCTAGTAATCATTCATCCTTTTGGCTAGGTTCTCAGCAGTTGATCGTTGATCTATGAAGTGTGTTCTAAGAACTTTGAGTTCAGCGTTTGCAGTCTTAAGCTTTTTCTTAGTGTCTTTATGGTGATTGAACTCTACCTTGTATAACAAATACTACCTAGCCACTTGTTTCTCTAACTTTGACTATGGCCATCTGGCAGTTAGCATAGCTAGGTTGGCGTAGCGAAGATTGGCTAACTCCATGTACTCTGTCATTTCTTCTATTTACAACTCCTTTAGGCAAATCTACACTTTATTGTAGGCATCAATCCCCTCAATGATGGGTTGCCAAATTTTTTCCCTTGTTAGAGTTGCTAGAGGGCTTCATTTATATTTGCCTTTGTCATTTGGATGTGCTTCTCATTGACTTCCTTCTATAGGCCTACCTAGTCTTTGTAGTGATCTTTAACTTTTTCAAACTTCAAGGCTTCATTCTTCCAAGCACCAATTTTGATAGCAAATTTCTAGCATAAGGTATGAACTTTCTCCATTGATAGATTCTGATTCTCTGTAGTCAATTTCCTTAATTCCATATTTACCTTGGCAAGCTGATCCTACTGTTGATGAATAAATTCTTGCATTTGTTCCTTATGGGCATCAACATTACGCAGGTGATGATTTTGGGTTGTTAAAGTCTCATTCTCCTAGTACATCTGACTCGAGTCCTTCTGAATTAAGTACATCTTTGCTTCTGCTATGGACTGGTTGAAGATGGCCATTACTACCTCCTCCTCAACCTTCCTGAATCGTTCTTGAAGCTGTTAAAAGGCTTCATCTTTGGTTGTTGTTGGGCTAAAGATCGCAGGGTCTACAAGGTGGGCACATAAATTGGCAACTTCTGCAATCAAGCATTGATTTTGTGCTTGAGCCATTTTGAGTTGCCCCTCCAGAATGATGCACTTACCTTTTGTGTCTAGTAGCTCCTACTGGGTTATGGTGATGTTTTTTGGAAAATTGAAGATATCTAGAATCGATTGCTAGGTCCCCACCAGTCAATCTAGCAATTCCTCATGTTGAGTTGCATTTAGTTTCCCATTAATCATGTCCATGGACATCTGCACATCTCGAAGTATAGATATGTCTAGTACAGACGTCACAGGTGCATCAAGTGCTTCAGCTACATGGTCAGCAACTACTTTAGCCACCGTCTCTTGCCCTTGGTGCTAAATCACCAAGACAGTTGCCCCTTCACCTTTCTCCAATCACACTAAGAAGGTGGCAGCATTCCTAGAGAGTTCTAGGAATAAATGGTATTGTGATAAGGACATCATCACCTCTTGAGCATTAGGATCTAACCTCGCGGGCAATTGCATTTATTGGACAGAGAAAATTGATCCATCCCTTTCCATTTGACTGATTGTTTAAGCCACCTCATTAAGATGACCCATTTTTGGTCGGTACATAGATGGATCTACATCACTCGTCACTACACGCTGCTCTTGCTCACTCAAGAGCCGCTCTTGGATTTTGCATAAGCACTCAATGGCTACACAGGCCTCCGATGTTGTTTCTTGAGTAGGCAGTGGTGGTGGTAGCTGCTCTTCTTCTTGAGTTGTCATTGGCATCTTTTCCTTTATAATTTTAAACCATGAGGCCAAAGAAGCATGCCTGATTGTGTCATTAGAGTAGCAAATAATTCTTGCTCTTTTGCAGAGTTTTCGGATAAGGCATGGAGAGGGCAGGGTTTTCCTTCCATGTTCATTTTCCTTGAAGCACTTTTCAATCTCCAAATATATGAATTATGGAAGGTTTATAAGAAATCTCCCACATAGAGCAACGCATTCTCGAGTAGAGAAGGTGGTCACCTTGCTTGGCCTCATTGTTGGATTGAGGTGATAGGTTGCAATTTTGAAATAGATGTGGTCCGCTATTGTGAGCGCATTATACTCCTTATAGTTGACCCTGTAGCACCATTGAGTCCACCTCTTTTTGGCCTTAGGATCACCTTTCGTTGATAGCTCTGCCAACTATGTCCCAATGTTAGGCAATCCTAGTGCTTGTGTGATAGCTTCGGTTGAGTAGGATACTTGAATATCCTTAATCTTAACTGTGGACCCTGACCTTCAATTGTTCCAGAAGAGATATGTCTCTCCCATGTACAATTTCCCATCAGATGTGATGACTAGTGTAACATTCGAAAACGTTGGTGGCTGGAACACCAAGAGGCTACCGGGCATACAACCTAACCCCGGATCCATGTGAGGGGCGTGCTGGAGAAAATGAAAATAGGGTGCCCTGAATGGTTTGGTCGATCAGACAGGGACTTAGATGGTGTACAATAACCTTTCATGAACAATGGTTTTAAAATGTTATGCATGGAGCTTTAGGTAAAGAAAACCATAACATACAGAACAATAAGAGCGTAGCAGAATATGTGACTGAGTAATAAACATGTACCGATACATAATGATGCAAAATATATGCTATAATGAAATGAAATGGGCTTAAGTGAGAGAGTGCACCGCCCCAAGATCGGGGGATTTGGTCTTTGTTTTAGCTAAAGAAGGTGTACAACTGGTGTGCAGTACTGGATAGGCACAACTTACAACGTAATAGTATGGTCACAGCTCCTAGACTATTGCCAATGGCCTACTGACAGGAACTGATGAGCCATTTGTTGATAGGCTATTACGCTAGGTTGAGGAGAGATCCAGGAGGTGTTGTTGTAGGGATTTGCTATTCATCAACCTTCTACTTGCCAATCTCATCGTCAAAGCCAATCTCCAGAAAGCCAATTGCCAAAAATGCCAATCTCTAGAAGTTAATCACAAGAAAGCCAAATCGAAAAGCCAATCGTAAGAAAGGTAATTCCCCAAAAGCCCAACCCCTTGAACATTGTTTGCTGGGGTATTTATAGAGCCAAGAGTAGGAGAAAGATGTGGTTTGGATGCCATGTGTCCTAGGTCCCACAGGGTGCAAACGTGGATGTGCTATGACGTGTGATGCTATGTTGTAGTGTCACGCTGATGTGCTACACTATAGTGTTATGTTGAGTGGGATGAGACTGGAAGTGACACCTACCGAGCCATGACCATACCATTCAAACTGCATGCGCCAAAATCCAGGGAACTACCATGTTCATAAAAAATACCAATGTCAAATGCAAAGTGGAGCCTACGCTCCAGGACTACATCTTCCCTACTCTTGCGAGTAGGGTCAAGTGTAGGGACAACTTTGGGAATCAATAGGGGGTGCAAAACAAAGCAAACTACTGATCTTGTCTTTCGAGGAGATGTTGGAATAGAAATGATCTTTGCCAATGAGTTCTGGAGCTGTTGGAGATGTCCTGATGCTTCTTTGCAAGTGTTACTCTATTTACGTTGCCTAGCATAGTGTAAACACTTACACACTACGTTGTGCTACACTGTGTAGCGTAGCATATCATAGCAGTTAGTTTTAAGACAAATATTGTCCAAAAATTGAAAACACCCCTCTGAGGCCTGGCTAGGAAAGCAACTTCAGCAATTGGCAACCCTAATTTTCATGTGGAAAGGTCCTAGAACCTACTGAGTTCATCATTGGGACACTTTTGGGCTTTGTGTCCTTGCTATGTTGTGCTACGCTGTGTAGCATAGCACAGTGTAGCAGTTATTTTTGCATGAATTTGAGCCAGAACCTACAATTCTTTACTAGAAGACTTTGATTGAGACTTGAGGATGAAGTGGGACAGGCAATCTTGGAGGTCAAAGTGTGGCCAAGTGCAATTCTTTTGCTAGAACAACTTGATGGAGGACCTTCATGCCTTATAACCCTACTATGTTGTGCTATGCTGTGTAGCGTATCACAGCGTAGCACCAAGTTTAACTTGAATTTTGACTCACTTTGCAAATGTTTTATCATGGGGTGTTAGTCATGTCCTGGAGTGGCAGTAGAACAAGCATTTTTGATGGTTAAGGCATGGGCAATTATGTTTACTTCATCAAAGCAATCTGAGTGGAAGTACTGCCACACTAGAACCCTACTACATTGTGTAGCGTAGCACAATGTAGCACTCAAAGGGAGATGATTTCTAATGAAATTTGCTACATTCTCCTATGTCATGTTGATCATGCTTCAAGGATAAAGGAGGGCAGGTATCCTAGAAGACCAAATCATTGTCAACTGCATCTTTGGTGCATGATCAGTCTCCACATGGCTTGCTATGCTGTGCAGCGTAGCGTAGCGTAGCAAGTTCCACCATAGTTAGAAAACTTGCCAAACTGTTTAGTCCATCCTGAACACTTTCGGCAACTCCTAGCATGGTCCCTGGGTAGATCATCAATCGGGTCATGTGTCAAGCTGGGCAAGCTAGAGAGTGTAGTAAGCCTGTCAGCTTGGGAGATAGAAAATTTGCCAGATCGTATGGTCTATCCCTAGTGCCTCTTTCATGCAAACTAGCCTCATGTTGGGTGCTGCGTTGACTATGCTGCAGAGGATGGATGGCAGGCTCGGAAGCAGCTTTGCAGGTGTTAGGACTTCAGGGGTGTCATGTTGTATGCATGGTCTAGTGTGACACCATGCTTGTAGAGATCCTTGCCCAAATTTCAGGACTGTGTTGAATCATGAGAGTCCCGAAATTGATGATGTTTTAACTAGCCACATGGAAGAGGTTTGTAGTTGTGTTTTGAATCCTATTGAAGCTTTGTTTAGGAATGGCCCGAAGTTTATTTCTTGAAGAATTACTCGTTGAATCTCTTGGAACTTGATGATGTCAAGGTAGGCTTGAGTTAAAGTGACTTCAAGCCTTAGCATAGGTCTTGGCACTTCTTCTCATTGTGATTGTTCTGTGGGCACTTCTTCTTTTGGAATCTATTGAATAGATTCCACTTTAGGCTCCTCACGAAGAGGTTCCATTGCACGGGTTGCCTTTGGTGGTTCTTGGGCTTTTTCTTGTTCGCCCCTTCCAGCTCTGGGCTGCTTCTTCCTTGGTTGAGAGGGTTCTCCTTCCTACAGGCATTTTGGTTCTGGTGCCATCTATAATCACAATGAGACCATGGATTAGCAATCATTGTGTAACTTAAAGCAATTAGGATACCTTTATCTCTTAAGGATAGTTACACTTGGCTAAGTTGTAATTATGGATGATTTAATTACTCTAATTATTATTTTATTTATATGTTATTGTTAATAATTCATCCTGAAGGTTGTTGAAAGGGCTAACTTTTTTAAAAAATTGATGTTTGTATAATGTTAAGAGTATTAACCCTTTGATGGAGTTAGAAAAATCTCCAAAAATTTTCATCAATTTTTCATTGGAAACCTTAAGGTTTGCGGCCCCCATGATAAAGAGCTTACCTCGGGTAAGTGTAGGATTGAAAAATAGAGTGATTTGGACAAACGGTTGGGAAGTTATGGGCTCTAGAAGGTTTCGGGCTATGAAAAAGTACAAAAGTTTCCATGTGTTATGAGGCAAATGTCAAAAATTCCTAAGTGCACAGTAGTATATATAGGATTTATGCATTGCATCAATGAGGCCTCATCGATGTAGCTATTGACCACTGTAGATGACCATTGACTTTGGTCAAACTTGCAAAATACAAAGAGTTTTTGAATGAAATTGGGATCAAATGAAAGCTCAAAAGGCCAAGAATAGTATGAAAACATGAGAAGAGGGTGTTGGAGCTCATAAATTTGGAAAAATGAAGAAAAAATGATTTAGGGGATAAATGAGATAAAAGGTTAAGGAGCACTGAGCAGAGTACACAATGGAATATGCAAAAGCTAAGATTGTAGCAATGTCTAAGGTAAGGAACCTTAACTAATTAAGCCAAGAACTATGTAAGTGGGTCCTCCCCATAGCAGGATCATGCTCTTGTTGCCCTTGCATAACCTTAACTAAGGAGTCTATGGGCCCCATAGTTAATTAATGGTCATGAAAAGGTAAGGACCAACCAAAAAGAGTCTATCCAAGAATTCCACCACATCAGACCAAGACATAAAGCATAACATAGAACACTACAGTGAGGTGAGTTATGGTAACATGTATGGATGACAGAGAAGGTGGAATGGAGTTCCAAATTGAGGTCATAAGAAGTCCCTTGTGGAATTTATGTTTAAAATAACCTAAGAAGATCCATCCTTAGTTTAGACCAAAACTAGCCACGTTCAGGGACTTCGCATCACCACTCAAAGACTGATCCACCCACATGAGACACAAGAGTTCTTCCACAAGACAACCATCGTTCCATAAGGAGAAGAAAAGAGAGAAGTAGGAAGTGAGAGAGGGCCTTAGTTAGAGGGGACTTTCAGGCATAGGTGCATGTCTTTCTAGTTCCATAACCAATGCTTGTAGCTTGTTTATTTGTCCAAGGGGTGTGTTTTGAATTTTCAACATTTTTAAAAAATTTTGGATGGGAACCACACCATGCAAAGACTTTATTTAACTTCCTATTAGTGGTTGGAATGGAATAATAAGAAGTTTGTGAAAAACACTCAGTACTCAAGCAAGTAGAAGAGTACAAAGAGCATTAAGTCCCCTTGAAGTCACACCTGTTACAAACCTTTTGAATCCTTTCTAATTCTGAAACTACCAAGGTCACTGATTGATCAAAAGTTTCTTTAATGGAAGGGACCTCAAATTTTAAGAACACGGAAGACCATAGAGTTTATTGGATAGGCAGATGTTGTGGACTCATTACCTATTCTATGAAAAATAAACCATGACAAAGTCATTAGACATTAAATTCAAAAATAGAAACCAGACATCGACAATCACAACATTAAGCACAAACCATCATTAGTAAATAGCAACAATGACACTGTCCTGTGGCAATAAAGTAATTTTATTAGCAAAAATGAGGAAATATCACACTTGAACAAAATAAAACAATGTAAAATATATAAAAAACTGTAAAATAATTAAGAAAGGTTCAAAGGTACTAATAATGGTGTAAAATTAGAAAAATCTGAAAATCAAAAATTTGTAAAATAAATAACTTGTAAAATCAAAAACATGGAAAACAAAAAGTAGAAAAACTGAGAAGTCATATGGATTGTTAGTATAGATGGCCATATCCCCCATGATTGAGTTGGAAGGAGGAGATCCAAAAGATAGAATGTGGTTGTCCATTCATTGAGGTGACAGTTGCATTACCCTGTCTTGGTTTGAGGAAAGGTTTTACTTGTTGGATGTTGACCAACTACTTTTTATTTGGAGTTTTAGGCTCATAGATCAACATGGCCCTCGAGAAAAAGCTTTGATCAATTATTTAAGGTTCCTCCCACAATGTTTGGAATTTTGCTTTTTGAGGTACATGTGTGGGGTTCCAATAGAGAACCTCATCTCTTGGTTGAAGTTTTACCTTTCATATTCTGAGGTTATGATGTTGCTTGCTAAATGCCTTGTGCACCTCATTCAAAGATAGGGCCACTAATTGATTTTCATCTTGCACGTTTAGGTTGATCAATCTTTCTTTCTGTGCTAGACTTAGGTCAATATTTAGATCATAGGTTGTTGAGATTGTACAAAGCTTGGATTGAATCAGGAGCATTGGAAGTTTTCCATGCATCAACTCATAGGGAGAATAGCCAATAGGAAGTTTACATGTTGAGAGGTAAGCCCAGAGGGCATCATTAAGTTTTGTAATCCAATCTTTCTTATATTTGCTAATAGTCATGTTAGTATTTTTGTGATCTCCTGATTGGTTACCTTTGCTTGACCATTGGCTTAGGGATGGTAGGGTGTTGTTAATTTATGTTCAACCCCCAAGCATTGCATCAACTTTCTAAAAGTGGCACCTATGAAATGAGTTCCAGTATCAAAAATTAGTGAATGTGGCATCCTAAATCTATTTATAAGATTTTGTTGTATAAATCAAGCAGTAGTGGACAATGTACAATCAGCAACGGCTACTTCCTTTGCCCATTTTGTGCAGTAGTCAACTGCTATGATAATATATGCATTTCTGTTGGGCATGGGTGATGGGACCCATGAAGTCAACACCTCATATGTCAAAAGGTTCCAGTGGTTTAATCCACTATTGAGGATCTTCCATGCGAGTGGTCATCCCCTTGTCTCATTGACAACATTCATAAGATTTGACAAACTAGTAGGCATCCCTAAAGATTATAGGCTAATAATATCCTACCATCAGAATTTTTATGGCCATGCGTCTCCCTGCATAGTGGCCTCCACAAGGTCCTTCATGAGCATCCTAGAAAATGCGTAGTTGATCTTCATCAGGGACACACCAATGAATCAGACCATTAGTGCACACCTTGTAAATACATCTACTGATTTCCATGAAATATTTGGCCTGATGGAGAAATTGTTACCTCTTTCTAAAGTCAAAATCTTGTGGCATTTCCTGAGTGAGAAGATAAGTGAGGATGCCATCATACCATGTTGTTTTTGTAGGAATTTGTTCATTTATTGCTCATGTAAAGAGGATTTCATCTAGAAATTGATTAGAGAGTGGGCTCTTCTCCTCTTTATTGTCCCATCTTAAGTGATAGAGGTGGTCAACGAGCACATTCTTGGTCCCTTTTCAATCTACCATGATGAGATCAAATTCTTGCAAGATCACAAGCCACCGTATGACATGAGGGCTCACCATTGGCTTGTTCATGAGGAAGCAGATTGCACTATGGTCCATGTGCACAAATATTTTGTAGCCAAGCACATAGTGCCTAAACTTTTCTAGAGCATACATGATGACCATTAGTTCTTTATCCATCGTGGTGTAATTTAATTGTGCTCCCACAATTCTTTGGCTCATGTAGTGGATGTAGTATGGAAAAGTCTACCTCAATCCCTTTTTGTGAAATTCAGTGTTCCAATACAATGCCTTCTTAGACCATAAGATGGCTCTTTTGCCAGTTGAGTTGTAGATTTGTTTAAACACATCTCTTCAATACTTGCTCAAGGTGGTTCAAGGCTTACTCAAATGTAGCTCCATAGGTGGAAAGGTCATCTATGAAGACTTTTACATGACTACCGATCTACTATTGGAAAATACTAAGGACCAAGTGTTGAAATGTTGTAGGGGCATTGCATAGATCAAATGACATCTTAAAATATGCAAAAGTCCCCCCCGGACTTGTGAATGTTATCTTGACCTAATCTTCTGGAATAATTTGGATTTGGTTATAGCCATTATAACCATCTAAGAAGCTATAATAGCAATGCCCAAATATGGTATCCAACACTTGATCCATAGATGGTAATGGAAGATGATCTTTAAATGTTGCCATATTCAACAACTTGATGTTGATGCAGACCCACCACTTGCCACCTTTCTTTGGCACAATTACAAGTGGGCTAACTCACTCACTATCTGTAATGGGATAGATGAATCTTACCTTGAGGAGTTGTTCAATTTCCTCCTTGATGATCTATTTCAATTTAGGGTTTAGCTACATTTGCAGTTGCCTTCTAGACTTCATGGTTGGGTTGGTGTAAATGCAATGTTGGCATATCCTTTGATTGATTCCTATTAGCTTAGGATATGACCAAGCAAAGGCTATTGGCCATTTGTTAACTACCTTTTAAAAACTTTTCTTTTTGTTCTAGAGCAAGTTTGACATTAATTATGATCAGTTTAATGTTATTTAAAAATGCATATTCCATGTTGGTAGGTAAAGTTTCTAGCTCTAGGGGTTGTTGCTTGAAGTTATCAGGGATTTTCAACTCTCCCCAACAAGTATCATCATCTTCATCAAAGAGTTGGGAATGAACTTGTTCAATTCTGTCCATGCCTTCAACATAAGCACATGTTAGGCTCTCAATTGGTTCTATGCATAATGTTCTACTATTTGAGTTAGCTATTAGCCACTAGGTGCCCTCCTATTTTGTGACTGTTGCATATAGACACCTTTGAATATTGATTTCTTGTGCACACTCATTGCATGCTTTAATGTATGTATTATTGATGGATCAAACCTTTTGCATGTAATTGCACCTGTTATCATTGTATGCGATGCATGAAATATGCTTCTTCTCTATCTTGCCCAATTCATTTTCTTTGGATATTTCTAGAGAGAGGTCCCTTATGCTTATATGTGCATCGATTGTGCTTAACCAAGCTCTTCCCATAATGATGGGGAAGTCACTTTTGTAGTTTTCAACCTTGATCACCAAAAAATTAGTAGGATAGAACCACCCACAAACTGTGGTCACAATGTCCTCTACTAATCCTAGAGGGATAGTAATTTACTGGTCTACCAATGCTAGATGGATGTTGCTCTTCTTAAGAGGTGGTAGGGTCCAGGCCTTATAATTGTCATGGAAGATGAGATTAACTTTGGAACTAGAGTCAAGAAGAGCCTTACATGGCTCATGTTTAGTGATTTGTAGGTAAATGAGTGGACTTCCTAGGTCAGATATTTTCATGAGAAGATTGCCAGCCTTGATCCAGTCAGAAATAACATGAGTTAGCATTACAGTGTGAATCTAAGGAGGCACTTGGTTTGAAGGGTACTCAAAGGTATTTGATGCAGAGGATGAGGTATTGGAGATATAGGATGATGATCTACATTAGGTTGTGAGGGTTGGAGAGGACTATTGGGTCAGAAGAAGGGTCTTTTTCTAGATTGATTGTCCAAACCACTTAGCTGGAAAGTTGATGAGTGGTGAGGTACCCCTACGCCCAACCATACGGATCACAAGCATTCACATGTGATCCAGTCAAATTTTGAAGATTGTGAGCACTTATGCACAGTATTCTAGCCATCAAAATCCTAGTTAGAACAATCATTGTCCTCTCAACCTCACTTATCATATTCTAGAATGATGGTTAAGTGAGATTGAGGCATATGATTTCTTATGTGTTTTCTTTTATTCTTAATATTTAATTCTTATAATATAGGGAGTAAAAGGGCTAGATAATTGAAGATTTCACTACTTTATCACTCAACTACTCCTAGCATAAGCAGGTGTTCCCACCCTTCGTGCACATCCCAAGCATGTCCTAATCACTACTAGGTTGCTAGACGTCAAGCGTCACTGGGTTGCCAAGTGTCAGACACATGTTTGAGGTGGTCGTGCTTATGTGTTCTCATGGACTATTAAAGCATATTGTAATTATAAAGCAATAATAGAAGCATGAAAATTATTAAAGTATTCTAGTTCAAATGCTGCAAGGAATGTTCAAAAAGCTCATCTTTATTACCATTCATGCCAATGGGCTTAGGTACATTAGCACTCGAATAAAGAGCCGTACACTCTTTGAACTATGTTTGTGGGCACTTGGAAAATAATCTAACTTTTGTAAAAAAAAACTGCAAGAGCTTTGTTACAACTTGAACAAAAGGTGCCATAAATGTGATGGGTGCACACATATTTATAGTAGAAAATGGACTTTGCGTTGACAAGGCCATGTCAACGCTTGGAAAGATACGTTGACGGGGTCACATCGACATGGCCATGTTAACAAGGCTTCATCGATGTGGCCCAATCAATGTAGTGGACTGGATGCTTCATCATACCCCCACAACTGAGTGAAAAATCAACCTCAAGTTTGTTACAATTTGGAAGGTATGAGGTTACTAGTGACACACATAGCAAAACATCTCAATACACCCATTGACGCTAGCAACACACCAAGTGCTTGAGTGTATGGAAAAAATTACAAAACTATGGTGTCCATGTACAAAAAAATTAAACACCTTGACAACAACCCTGTTGAGATGCTAAAGTTACTGAAGAGGGTCATACAGTTCCTAGTGGTAGTGGTTCTGACAGGCCCTCACCAGCTTCAGGTGCATGTGGTGGTTATGGTTGTGCTGCGACTATTGCAACTTCTAGAGGCAATTGGAAAGCCTTCAAGAGAGCCCTCATTTTATCTTCTTTACTTTTGGGGTTGTTCACAGTTCAAGCAGATTTGCTATTGTGTGCTAGAATAGGAACATCCCAAGGACATGGAAGTACAAGGAAGAGCTCCTTTAAATTAACAAACTAGGCTACAAACTATTTTCATTTGATATCGAATGCTTGGACTGATGCTTGCAGCTGCTGGTAGTCATCCATTCATTGGGCCAAGTTCTCTGCAATAGAGCGTTGTCCTTCAAAGTAGGTGTGAAGAACTTCAAGTTTCGCATTTGCTGTTTCTAACTTTTTCTTTGTCTCCTTATGCACCTTGAACTCACCTTCATATAAAGAATATGAGGTGGCTACTTGCTTCTCAAGGTCTGACCGTGGCCTCCTAGCTGTAAGCATGGCTAGGTTTGCATAATGAAGGTTGGCTAGTTTCATATATTTTGTCATTTCTTTAATCTGTAGCTCCTTGAGATGAATCTCTGCTTCATTGTAGGCGTTTAATCCATCAAAGATGGGTTGCCATACCTTGCCTCCTTCCTTGAGTTGTTAGAGGGCTTGATTCATCTTAGCCTTTGCGACTTGGATTTCTTTTTCATTAATTTCTTTCTACAAGCCCACTTGATCCCTATAGTGATTTTTCACTCATTCAAACTTGAGGGCCTCATTCTTCCAAGTGGCGATTTCAATGGCTATCTTTTGTCTCAAGGCTCAGACTTCCTCCATTGATAGGTTGCGATTTTCAGTAGCCAATCTTCTCACATCAGTGTTTACCCTAGCTAGCTTCTCTTGCTGTTGGTGGATAAAATCCTTCATTTGTTGATTTTCGAGGCCAATATTATGCAGACAATGAACTTCTATAGTCAACCCAACATTCTCTTAGTGAACCTTTGCTAAGTCCTTATTTAGATAATAAGAAGGGGATTCCACTAAGGACTTGTCGAAGATCACTAGCTCCCACTCATACTTTACCTTCTAAAGTTTGGTGAAGCTGTTAAAAAGATTCATCTTTTGTGACTTCACAGTTGAGTATAGTCAGATTGGCAAGTTGGACCCTTAGTTGGGCAACTTCCACATCTAAGCATTGATTGTCCACCTAAGCTGCTTCTAGTTGCCCCTCTAGGATGAGGCACTTGCTCTTTGCCGAGAGTAGCTCTGACTGGGTTGCAGTGATGTTGTCTGGAAGGTCAAAGATATCTGGAAGTGGTTGCCCAATTCCCACTAGGTGGTCCAACAATTCTTCATGTTATGCTACATTGAGTTTGCCACTCTGAGTACTTGTAGACGTCTACACATCTCTAAGCCCATGTACATCTGGTACAGGTGTTGTAAGTGCATTGAGAGCTATGGCAATTGTATCGGTAATCACTTCAGCTATGACTTCCTATCCTTAGTGCTGCATTATCAAGACAGTTGCCCCTTCACCCTCCTCCAAGTGTACTGAGAAAGTAGCATCATTCCTTGAAATTTCTAGGAATAATTGTTGGGTCAATGACATCGTTACTTCTCAGGCGCTAGGGTCTATTCTCATAGGCACCTATGTTCGCATGGTCGAAAGCATCGACCTTGCCCTCTCTAGTAGGCTCACAGATCAAGCCACTTGTTCTAGATGGCTTAAGGTAGGGTGATACACTGAAGGGTCTCCACCACCATTGATTCTTGCCCGTTGCTCCTATTAGCATAGAAGTAACTATCGGATCTCGCATATGTGCTCTGCGACCATGTGCGTGTCTGACCCTATTGCTTGTGCAAACAATGCAGGTGGTGGTTGCTCTTCCTCTATTCTTGTTGTGGTAGGTATTTTATCTTTTATCATTTCATGTCATGAGGTAGTTGGAGCACGATGGAGTGTGTCATTGGCATATCGTGTTATCCCTGCTCATTTGCAAAATTTTCTGATTAGGTAGGGAAAGGGGAAAGCTTGCCTTCCATGTTCATTTTATGCAAACTATTTCTCAATTTTCAAGAAAAGTAACTGTGGAAGGTTGATAAGAAATTTCCTGCTTAAAGTGACACATGCATGAGTAGAGAAGGCAATGATTTTGCTGGGTCTTACCATTGGATTTCAGTGGTAAGACATAATTTTGGAGTAAACTCTTTCTACAGTAGTCAATGTGCCAAACTCCTTATGGTCTACTCCATAACATCACTTGGTCCACTTCGCTTTTACCTTGAGGTTTGCTTGTTTTGAAATTTTTGCCACATCAACACTGGTCTTAGGCAACCCAAGAGCTTGCGCGATTGCCTCTACCGAGTAAGACACATAGATGTCTTTGATTCTTACTCGCAACACTGATTGTCGATTTGTACAAAAGAGATAGGTTTTCCCTAGATACCACTCACCATTGGACGTGATGATTGGCCACATGGGAGAAGTTTGTAGCTAAGTTTTGACTTATTTTGGTGCATTTTCTAGGAACAGTCCAAAGTTTAATTCTTGAAGGACTGTCCGTTGCAAGTCTTTCGGCGTAATAGTGTCAAGGTAGGCCCTATTCAAGGACCTCAAGTTGTGGCACACTTGTTGGAGTCTCATCCCCATGCGAGTGTCCTATGGGGATCTCTTCTTTAGGGATTTGATAAATAGATTCCATGTCGAGTTCCTCACAGAGAGGGCTAGTTGCATGTGAGTCCTCTACATGCTCCTAAGGTCACGTGCCCTACCCCCTTCCGGTCCTAGGTCCCTTCTCCTGAGGTTGTAATGGTCCTTCCTCCCTTGGATGCCTTGGTTTTGGTACCATCTGTAATCACAACATAACCATAAATTATCATGTGTGTGTGGTGTCCAAGATGACAATAATATACCTCTCATGATGGCCTGGCCGTGCTCGGCCATGATAGTGACACGTGTATTCTATTAGATCTAGGGTGTTGTATGTATCATTACACATGGCATCCTAGAGTGTAACTGAAGGGTTATGAGTTAAAGCTAATTCCTTGAGTTAAAGCTAATTCTTGGATTAACCCTAAGAGATGTGTTGATTAACCCTAAGGGACGTTATGTTTTGATTAACCCTAAGAGACATTTTGACTAACCCTATGAGGCATTAAGTCATCGATGCATTAAGTCTTGGGTTAGCCATATTGGCACAATATACAGAATCATGGGCCTCCATGATGTACAACATACCTCTGATAGCAAAAGGGTGAAGGAATGGGTAGATGTGGACAAGTGATAGGAAGGTTATGTGCTCGAGAAGGAGATTGGATGCGAAAAACTTGAAAAACTCCCCTAGCATTATGAAAAAATGGACAAAATTCTAAAGCACAATGTGTGTATATATAGCAGTTTGGGTGCTGCATCGACGGGACCACATAAACGGGGCTGCGTAAATAGGGCCATGTCGATGTAGCTATTCTGCTATGTTGACCACTATTGACCGATGAATGAAAGGCCAAAATCTATGAATATTAGCATAAAATTTGAGTCATTCAAAAACTTAGAGACCTGAGAACATCATGAAACAAAAAGGAAGAAATGTCAAGTGTAAAAGAAGAGTCAAATTTAGGAGAACATCATAATAGGGAGCTTGGGCAATGGAGGGCCCCACGATGGACAACATAGAAATGGATGCCATATTATATCAAAGGAGTAGGAGATTAACAAGTGAAACCAAAGGATACGCAAGTGGGTCCTCCCCATAGCAGGCTTAGGCCTAGTTTACCCTTGCACATCTTTAACCGAGGAGTTTGTGGGCCCCTTAGTTAATGGTCATCGAGGGTTAATACTCGTATCTCTGAGAACCAACCAAAGGATTACAAGTACCAACAAACCAAGATACATGGTAGAAAGATGAAACCAGTAGTGAGGTAAGTAACGAAGAGCAATGGATGAGGGGGAGAGCATGTGGAAGGGAGCGCTGAGGTCAAGATTGATACAGTCCCTTTGTGAAGTATGTGGTTAAGTGACCCGATGAAAATCCACCCCAGGTTTGGATCAAGACTGACAATGGCTAGTGACATCGTAGTGATGGACGAATACCTACCCACCCACTCAAGACATACACATGCCCTCAGAGACCAAATCCCATTCCTAATAGAGGAGGAAAGGGAAGCAGGAAGTTAGAGAGGGTTGTAGTTAGAGGGGACCATCAGGCCTGGGTAACATGGCTTTTGAATCCCATAACTAGTGCTTGTAGCCTGTTATTTGATCCAAGGGGTGTGCTTTGAATTCCCATTATTGTGTTTTTTTTTTCTTTATTTTTGAATGGGAACCACACCATGCAAGGATATATTGGTTGGTCTAATGGGTGTGCTTTGAATTCCCATTGTTTTTTTTTTCAAATGGGAACCACACCATGCAAGGACATGTCAGCTTTTTGTTATTCGTGGCCATGGACCAGAAAGGAATCCCTAAGGATAGCAATGCACTAGAGATCATAGGATGATATGTGGTCCACCACATCCCCTTGAAGTCACATCCTATTCCTTACCACTCAGATCCTTCCCAATTTTAGAATCCACTAAGGTCAAAGATTTATTGGAGTTTATTAATGGAAAAGGAACTGTACTTCTCTTGATCCTGGGACACCATAGAAAAGTGTGAGTGGTCGAATGTCATGGACTCATTGCTTGTTGCATGAAAGAAAGTGTAACTTAGTTTCCTGAAACCAAAATGCTAAGGTAAGAACTAGATATAATAAGCAACCCATAATAAGCATACACCCATTGGGCGCAACCATCACACCATTGCATCCTGTGGTAATAAGAAGGCTTTATGAGCAAAAATAAATAAAGCAAAATAACTAAAATAAAATAGAATAGAAAGACTAAAGGTGAAATATATTGATATATAAAAAAGAGAAAGAGTAGGTAAGAAATGTTAAATGTATGAATGATGGTGTAAAACAAAAATGTGTAAAAAAAAAAATATAGAAAAGTTCTGAGAAGCTAGGATAACTGTTTTAGTATGGGTAGCAATCTCCCCCATGACTAAACTTGGAGGAGGAGATTCAAAAGATGGAACGTGGTCGACCACGTGACGAAGTGGTAGCGACACTAGTTTGGTGTAGTTCATGGAAGGATTTTAATTATTGCATATTGACCAACTATGTTTTTGTTGGGTCTTCAGCTTTGTGGATGAGTAGGGCCCCAAATGGAAAGGTCTTGGAAACAATATAAGGTTCCTCCCACAGTGTTTGAAACTTGGTCTATTACGGCACATGTGTGGGGTTCCAATAGAAAACCTTATCTCCATGTTGAAATGTTACCTTTCGAATCCTAAGGTTATGAGGTTGTTTGTTATATGCCTTATGCACCTCATTTGATGACATGGCTACTAATCGATTCTCATCTAGCACATTTAAGTTGATGATTTTTTTTCATTATGTTAGGGATAAGTCAAGACCTAAGTCACTTGCAATGGATAGTGTTTGGAGTTCTGCTTGACTCGGGAGCATTGGTAGTTTTTTGTACCCCAACTTGTAAGGGGAGTAGCCTATAGGAAGTTTCTAGGTTGAGTGGTAGGCCCAGAGGGCATTGTTAAGTTTTGTGCTCCAATTCCTCCTATATTTACTAATCATCCTAGTTAGGATTTTTATAATCTCCTAGTTTGTGACTTTGGCTTGCTCGTTGGCTTGGGATTAATAAGGTGTTGTTAATTTCTGTTATACTCCCAAATGCTACATGAGTTTACGAAAAGTAGCATCCATGAAGTGAGTGTCGTTATCTGAAATGAGTGCATGCAGCACCCAAAACCTATTCACAATTTGCTATTGAACAAACCACACAGCTGTGGTTGAGGAATAGTCGGTGATAGCTACTACCTCTGCCCACTTGGTATAGTAGTCCACTACAACAATGATGTATGCCTTCCTATTTGACATGGGTACGATGGGACCCATGAAGTCAATGTCCCAAATGTTAAAGGATTCTAGTGGCTAAATCCACTGTTGAGATCCCTCCATTCTCATCATCATCCCACCATCTCTTTGACATCGATCACAGGAGTAGATGAATCATTGAGCATCTCTGAAAAGTGTAGACTAGTAGTATCCTATGAGCAGAATCTTAAAGGCTGTGCACCTTCTTGTATAATGGTTTCCACAAGGGCCCTCATGAGCATCTTGGAGGATGCATAGTTGATCTACATCAGGGATGCACCATCGAATCAAGCCATCTGCACACACCTTGTAAAGGTGTCCATTAATTTCCATGAAGTGCTTGGCTTTGTGAAGAAACCATTATTTCTTCTGATGATCCAACTCCTTTGGTAGCTCTTGTGTAAGAAGATAGGTAAGGATGTCGTCAAACCAATTTGATTTTGTGGGGGCCTCCTTCACAATTGCTCCACTAAAGAGGAGTTCATCTAGAAACCAGCCAGAGAGTGGGCTCTCCTCCTCTATGTTATCCCATCGTAACTGAGACAAGTGATCAGCAACCATGTTCTCAGTTCCCTTTTTGTCTACCATAGTAAGATCAAATTCTTGAAGGATCATGAGTCACTGTATGACATGAGGGCTTACCGTTGGTTTGTTCATAAGGAACTGGATGGCACTATGGTTTGTATGCACAAACACCTTGTATTCAAGCACATAGTGTCAGAACATTTCCAAGGTGAACACCACTTCCATTCATTCTTTTTCACTGGTGGTGTAATTTAACTAAGCACCCTGCATAATGGATGTAATATGGATGCTTCTAGTCATCCAACTCTGTGAGCATGGCTCCTAATGCATAGTTAGATGCATCTGTCATGATGTGAAGTAGTCTAGACCAATCAGGGGCTTATAGAATTGGAGTCTCTATGAGTTTTTACTTTAGTGTTTGGAATGCAGATTCACATTCCCTAGTCCAGAAAAATGGGGCATCTTTATTGGTTAGCTCCATTAATGGCTTGGTGACCTTCAAAAAATTCTCAATGAAGCACTGGTAGTAGCCAGTGTGTCCAAGGAAAAATTAGACATCCCTTACAGTTCTTGGCTGATTGGTAATTCCTTGGATGACCTTGATTTTCTCAAGATCCACTTCGATCCCCTCTTGTGAAATTTGATGCCCCAAAACAATGCCTTCTTGGATCATTAGATGGCTCTTTTGCCAGTTGAGCCATAAGTTAGTTTCTACACATTTCTTCAAAACTTGCTCTAGGTGGTCCAAGGCCTGCTCGAATGTTGCTCCATAGGTGGAGAATTCATCTATAAAAACTTCTATACCATTGCTGATTTGCTATTGGAAAATGCTGAGGACAAGGCATTGGAAGGTTGCAGGTGCATTACACAGGCCAAAGGGCATCTTCCTATATGTGAAAGTCCCCCAGAGACTTGTAAATGTTGTCTTGACCTAGTCCTCTGGCGCAATCTGGATTTGGTTATAGCCATTGTAACCATCCAGGAAGCTATAATAACAATGCCCCAAAATGGTATCCAACACCTGGTCAACAAATGGAAGTGGAAAATGATCCTTAAAGGTTGCTATATTTATTAATTGAAAATTGATATAGACCCTCCATTTTCCATCCTTTTTTGGCACAATCATGAGTGGGTTGATCCATTCGCTATCCGTAATGGGGTAGATGAACCACACCTTCAGTAGTTACTCAATTTCATCCTTGACGGTCTGTTTAAGTTTAGGATTCAATCATCCTTGCAGCTGTCATCGCAGCTTCATGGAGGGATCGATATAGATTGGATGTTGGCATATCCTAAAATCAATCCCCATTAACTTAGGATATGACCATGTGAAGGTAGTCAACCACTTGTTCACTATCCGAAGCAACTTCTTTTTTTGCTTAGGAGTGAGAGTGGCATTGATTATTACCAACTTACCATTTTGCAACAATGCATATTCTAGATTGATCGGTAAGGGTTTTAGTTCTAGGGGTTCTTGTTTAAAGCTTCCAAGGATCTGCAACTTTCCCCAATCAGTAGCATCATCAGTAGTGAAAATTTGTTGATGGACCTATTCCAATTCATCTATGCTCCCCATATAGGTACATACAAGGCTCTCAGAGTGTTCCATGCATAGGGTGCCACTATCAGAATTGGCAGTCAGCCATTGGGTGCCTTCTTGATTAGTGGCTGCTGCGTACAAGCATCGTTGAATTTGTGATTCGGCGGCACACCGATTGCATGCTTGAATGGATGTCTACTTAATAGACTAGAGCTGTTGTGCATAGTTACACTCGGAGTCATTGTACGCAATGCATAGAACATGCTTCTTCTTGATCTTCCCAAAAGGATTTTCCTTGGAAATTTCAAGGGAGAGATCTCAAAGTCCCAAACATGCATCCATCGTGCTAAGCCATGCTCTTCCCATTATAATCGAGAAGTCCCCCTTCCAATTATTGACATGGATCACTAGGAAATCAGCAGGGTAGGACTACCCACAAATGATGGTTACAATATTTTCTACCAATCCCAAGAGAACAGTAATGGATTGGTCTACCACTTCAAGCTAAATGTTGCTTTCCTTCAATGGAGGCAAGTTCCAAGTCTTATACATATAATGTAAAATCAGGTTGACACCTGACCTTGAATCCAAAAGAGCTTTGCATTGCTTGTTCCCTGCTACCTGAAGGTATATGAGGGGGATTCTTGGATTAGCTAATTTTTGAGGGAGATGACCCACCTTGATCTAGTCCATCACAGCATGTGCTAACATGATAGTTTACATGTTGGAAGGCATTTGGTTTGAAGGTTGCTCGAAGGATTAAGTGTTAAAGGTAGCTAGAGATGCAGGGGCACTAGCTATAGGTGAGTGTAAGGGTGTGTTTAGGTTATTAAGCCAGAAAAAGGAATGTTTCTATGGTTTTGATTTCAATCCGCTAGGCCAAGAAGCCAATTGTAAATTGATGCCCTCGTGGCATTACATTGTTGTGGCTATGGAAATATTTCTCCCTGCATGGGTAGAGCAGGAGGTAGCTGAGTTGAGGGCTAATGGATAAGTATGGCAGAAGGAGGTGGTAGAGGATAGTGTAGATGTAGGTTTTCCCTCTTAGGAGATAGAGATTGGGCCTGAAAGTATTCTAGCAGGTAGTAATGATTTTGGAAGGTTGCGTGACTAGAAGAGTCCCACAGGGAGATTGGCTACTAAACATAGTACCCATAAGGATCCGGCTATTGGTAAGGATACTGCTACCTTGTGGGTGGCATCCCCCATGACTATGGGTGATGCCATTGCTGGTAGTGCTCATATGGTTGTAGTAGAGCTCCACTTGGATAATATCCTTGTTGCTAGTGGAACTACTTGGAATTCCCTTAGGGATAAGGTAATCTCTGAGGTGTTTTCCTTTTTGCTAAGCGAAGATTTAGAATGTACACCCCAAACTCTTGCAAATGTGACACCACGAGGAAACATCCCTTAGGATGTTTGTATTGGCATATGTCACATCCATCATCTCCCTCGGTGTCCAAGTCTACAACTTGTTGTACTGCAGCAACCTTGCCCTTACCTTTGTGGTAGGCATGTTCAGCCTCTTTTCTCCTTCATCAATCCTGATCATTACTCTATTCTTTGGATTCTTTTGTGATTTTTAGAACACTTTGGAATTTTTCATTCAAAGAATCCCACATCTTGTCCACTATGGTTGAAATTTTAGAAGTGATTTTTTGTATGGGTAAAGTCTTCCTGTTCATCACTGCATCTAGAGATGACTCCTCCTCATCTTCACAGAATCGGACCTCCCTCTTCTAGATGGAAGGGTCCCGATTATATTCCTTTGCACTTTCTTGTTTCCGTAGTTCTCCCTCTTCCTTGGTTACTTGCTCAATTAATTGCTGAAGTTGATGAGCCCTTAACTCAGATAGCTGTCCTTGAGCATAAATGCCAAGGGTCCTTCTTGTTTCAAAATAGAGCCCATCTATGACATGTTGAAGTTGTTCCCGCTGAGAGGAGCCATGACTAGGACATCAGTGCAATAAGGAGTAATATCTGCTCATGGTTGCATCTAAGGGTTCATGGCTACCTTGTTTCCACCCCTAAATCTATCGTCTTATATTAGACACTCTAGGGTAGGTTTGGTATTTATCATTGAAGAGCTCCAGCATCATACTCCCTGGCCTTATTGATTTTGGCTCCAAAGACTGGTACCAGCTTTTTGCTTCCTTGGTGAGTGTTTAGGGGAACAACTTGAGTTTTTGCCATTCATTTTCAATATTCTGCAGGGTACAGGCATCATGAAATGCTTGCAAGTGAGTTTGTAGGTCACAATTATATTTCCCTTCATATCTGGGGATGTTGTTCATATCAAGGTTCTTGATCCGACTATCTCTCAAGTGCCTGGTAGGTATGTGAACTACCTCTACTATGTTGAGCATGTTTCAAGTGGCAAGTAGTGGTTCATCAAAGTCATGGTCCTGATGATGGCCATGGTGTCTGTGATGGTCTTTGCTACCTCTTCTTTCGTGATGCTGAGCCTCCTGCAACCGTCCACGGCCTTGGTCATGACATTCCTGTTGGTGTCCTTGATCATGTTATTCTCAATAATCACCATCATCATGATCCCTCCTATGATGGTTACGGTTGGATTCAGAACCTGATGAAGCTAGGGTGGAAATAGGGGAATGGTAAGAGGGGGAAGGACTATCACCCCCACTATTTCGATCACCTCTTCTTCCACGACGATGGCCTCGATCATCATGTCCATCTTCACTTTTGTCATGATCTCCTTTGGGGGATCCCTCAACATCCTAGAACTCCTGATCACTTGAACCTTTACTCTGTATGATGGATTAGATGTTCTAATGTGGGGGTGGAGATGTGGAAGAATAAGGACTACGAGGAACAGGTTCCTCATCATCGTGTTGGGCTTGTAAGGATAATGGGTTGCTAGACTATTTTCCCTTTGCTTGTTCATGGTGTTTTTCCTATTGCAGGTCCCATTTATGCTATGCCTCATTTGAACGATAGTCCCAATAATCATGATCCTCCATCATATACTCCTCAACTTCATCCTAAATGCCCAATCTAGTAAGAGATTGGAGTAGCATTATGGAAACTGATCGATCAAGGGGCAATATAATGTTGCCCTCCATGTCTCACCATCACATCTGCTCATCCTGATGTAGGATGAAGGTGAAGTTGGGTATATACTCATCTGGATGAGTATATACCCCCCGACATTCCTAGGGCACTTGTGGGTTGGATTTGTCTCACCTGTGAGAAGAAGACATATTAGTGTTAAATAACAAATAACTTGGTATGCCTTACTCTTTCCTAAGTCATTTAGCATGAGTAGATTTCAACGTAATGGGTCCATTCCAATGAAGTGAGTGATGATTTTGCTAAGGCTAGATAGTGCACAGAAGACTAACAGTTCCCACCAACAGTGCCAATGATGAGCAGTGAGGTACCCCTATGCCCAACCATATGAATCACAAGCATTCACACACAATCTGGTCAAATTCCAAAGACTATGAGCACTTACGCACAGTATTATAGCCATCAAAATGCTAGTTAGAATGGTAGTTATCCTCTCAACCTCACTTGTGATATTCTAGAACGATGGTTAAGTGAGACTGAGGCATATGATTTCTTATGTGTTTTCTTTTATTCTTAATATTTAATTCTTCTAATATAGGGAGTAAAAGGGCTAGATAATTGAAGATTTCACTACTTTATCACTCGACTACTCCTAGCATAAGCAGTTGTTCCCACCCTCTGTGCACATCCCAAGCATGTCCTAATCACTACTGGGTTGCCAAACGTTAAGCGTTACTGGGTTGCCAAGTGTCACACACATGTTCAAGGTGGTCGTGCTTCTATGTTCTTGTGGACTATTAAAATGTACTGTGACTATAAAGTGATAAAAAAAGCATGAAAATTATTCAAGTATTAAAGTATTAATGCTTAAGTAATCTAGTTCAAATGCTGCAAGGAATGTTCAAAAAGCTCATCTTTATTGTTGTTCACACTAATGGGCTTAGGTACATTAGCGCTCAAATAAAGAGCCATACACTCTTGGAACTATGTTTGCGAGCACTTGGAAAATAATCTAACTTCTATAGAAACAAATTGCAAGAGCTTTACTACAACTTGAACAAAAGGTTCCATATTTATAGTAGAAAATATTTATAGTAGAAAATGGACTCTGCGTTGACAAGGCCAGTTCAATGCTTGGAAAGATGCATTGATGGGATTACATCGATGCCACCACATTAACAAGGCTTCATTGATGCAACCCAGTCGATGCAGTGGACTAGATGCTTCATCAAAAGCCTATTGTGAATGTACAACCTTTGTAGCATTTCATTGTTGTGGTTGTGGAGGAATCTCACCCTGCATGGATGGAGCAAGAGGTAAATATGTTGAAGGCGGAGGTGTGTGTGTAGATAGATGTAGAGGATGGTATGGATATGGGTTATCCCCTTGAGTATATGGTGAATGTGTTTGGTGGTACTTTGAAGGGTAATAGTGATGCTGAAATGAGGTATGACTTGTGGGACTTCTTGGAGAGATGGGTTGTTGAATATAGTACTTGTATGGATCTGGTTGCCTATAAGGGTACTACTGCCTTAGCAATGGCATTCTCCACGATTGTGGTTGATACCACTATTGATATTATTCATAAAGTTGTGGAGGAGCTCCACTTGGATAGTAAGCTTGTTGTTGTTGGTGGAACTACCTTGGATTGCCTTGAGGATAAGGCAATCATCTGGATGCTTGCCTACGTGCTAGTCGAGGATTCAATGCATACATCCCAAGCTCTTGTAAGTGTGACACTACAAGGAAACAACCCTTTGGATGTTTGTATTGATGAATGTCACAATCAGTTTCATGATCGGAGTTAGTTTTCACAATTTTCTTTATGGTGGCAGCTTTACCCTTATCTCTTTGATAGGCATGTTTAGCTTCTTTTCGCCTCCTATGGTTATGATCATTATTTTGCTCTTTGGATTCTTTAGCAATCTTCATAGCAGTTTGAAATTTTTCATCCAAAGAGTCCCATCATTTATCAACCTTTCTCATAATATGAGAAATAGATTTTTGTATGAGCAAGGTTTTCCTATTCATCACTTCATCAAGTGGTGACTCCTCCTCATCACAAAATTAGACCTCCCATTTCCTTATGGAAGGATCCCTATTATACTCTTCT
>MNCI01017476.1:304989-333871 GCA_015680685.1 Gnetum montanum
ACTTATGTGTTTAATCTATCTTGCTTAATTACTTTATTAACTTAATTACTAGAAAATATTTAATAAATAATTGAAAATAGTTAATAAATAATTGAAAACATTAAATGCATAAATAAAATATTTAATCTATTTAGAATGTTGCAAGGTTTATCAGAAAGTTGATCTTTATTGCTGCACACATTGTTGTGCTCAGGTACAAAAATCTCAAATAAAGATCTATACACTCAATGACTCCTACTGCGGGCAGTTGGGAGAAAAACTCTAACTCTTAAATGAACAAACTACAAGAGATTTGCTACTAATAAATCTTTGTTGCCATAAATGGGGTTGGTGGACATGCATTTATAGCCAAATACAAACACTACGTTGATAGGGCCTCATCGACGCATGATATGATGCATTGACGAGGCCTCATCAACATAGCCAAAAAAATCGCAACTCATTACCTAGGAAATCAAAAGATAATTATTTTTCTCTATTGTGCAATCAACTCTTTTTAATGGATATGTTATGTGTGGCCTTGGGCTTGCTAGTAAACATTGGAAGAAAATAGAAGTGGTTCATAAGCATTTTTTGTTGGAAGAGTTTAAGTTAAAAGATAGGTCTAATATAATTTGCTACTTCTAGAAACATATATGATGCCCTTAGAGATAAAAGTCCTTTATCAATTTGTTTCATATATTTGTAATCTCTCTTATGTACAATGACTAAATTTTCAAAAGAAGTAGAGACATACTCTAAAATCAAAAGATTTAAAAATTGGCACAAAAGTGAGACAATAGACATGGAATGCAATTATAATAACATCATAAATAGTGATGAAATAGAAGTTACAAGTTAAGGTAAAAAAGTCTCTCCTTACAAACAGTTCCACTACTTAGGATTAATTCTATAATCAACTGGTGAAATTAATAAAGATATTGGAAATAGAATTGAGGTAGGATGGTCAAAATAGAGATAGGCTATTGGTGTTTTAAGTGATAAAAGAATACCAATAAAATTAAAGAGAAACTTTTACAGCACAACAATTAGGCCTGCTATCTTATATGATGTTGAATGTTGTGCAATCTAAGAAAGGGATGAATAACAAATCAAAGTGATAGAAATGTAAATGCATCAATGGATGTTGAATTTTTTCAGAAGGAAATGTCAAGTATGCCTAGGATATATCCTTAGGGTAGCAACATAATAATTGCATAGCAAGTGCAAAGGAGGTGCCAATACTAGGTTTTGAACCTATTACTTTTGAGTGCAAAGCTATGTGAGCTAACCAAATAGCCAATAACCCATGGTCAATAGATGTTGAATGTTACTAGAAGAGATAAACTACATAATACAAACATTAGAGGAAGACTTTGAGTGACTTCTATTTCAAAATAAGCTATAGGAATGTTAGTTAGAGGGTTTGAACATGTGCAAAGAAGATCTAGTAATGAGCCTATAAATGAAGGTTGCTACATCACTATTCCAGGAAAATCAAAGAACACATGGGAAAAAATGAATGAAGATGATTTGAAGAAACTGCAAATAAACAAAGATCTAGTTCTATTACATTCATATCTTCTTAGAATTAGTGCACAAGAAGCAAGGATTTAAACCTTTCTCATAATGCACACACAATTTTCTCAATTCATATATATATATAAAGTTATCGTTAAAAAAGATAAAGGAGATTACTGGGTAGGACACTTTGCCAACTATGGCTTCAAATTTTCATTACTTCTTATTAAAGTTATAACTTTTAATGGTGGTTATGAATTAATCCCTTAGATATTTTTAACTCACCTTAAAGTCACTATAAAAAGGGCTTCAAGGATAGAATTCAAAGGGGGAATCTTTGGGAGATTAAGAAGAAATATATAAAAGATTGTAATCCTATGAGTTCTTTTCTTCTCATTTTATCTTAGTTTTTTAGCTAATGGTTTAGATAGTATTGTGCTTGGCATTTAATTTTGGGATTTTCTAGATTGCTCTTATAGCTGTATGTTTGCACAGTTCTAGACTTCTATTTTGGTTGCCATATAAGAGCTTATGTTATCTTTGAAAAGCCTATTGAGAAATTTAATAGTATTGTCTTTATAAAATTTCCTATTTGAGTCTATTAGATCTAGAAAAATATTTGATACTTTAACTTGACTTGAAATAGCTTCATTTTTTTGAAAGTTTATTACCTTGATATTTCAATTTTAAAATTGTCAAATTTTTTCTGATAGCTCTCTTTTTTGTAATTCTTAACAACTATTAACTAGCCAAATAAAATCTTATACTATGTCATTTACAAAGTGCTTTGGTAGTTTAATAATGGTGTCTTTTACGAAATTACTTGTTGAGCTCAAAGAGTTTGGACAATTTGTAATATTTAGATTGAATTCGAAGAACTTTATTGCAAAGTGTTTCATGATGTTCAATTTATCTTGCCTAACTGTTTGAGGTTACACATGAATCTTCTTTTCTTTCTTCTTCTCTTTTAAATCTATTGAATCTCACTCTATTTCTAGTTTTCTTGTGAAACTTTCTCTCTGGGAGAAATTAGGAGTAGATTTCTTTAGAATTGTGCTAAAGCATTCTTGTGAAATTTTATTTGTTTCAAGCAACATAACTTACTGTAGGGACTATACAGATGAAGTGATTTAAAAAATAGGAATACTTAATAACCCATAGTATTTAACAAGGTTAGCTAAATTTCTTTTATGATAGCCAATTAAAATTTCCTACACAAGCCCAAGCATTTCAACATTCACAATAACAAACACACATTTACATTTAGTTTGCTTTATAACCATTGAGTTTATTTGGAGGTATCTAGGCCTTGGTATTGCCAAAGACTAGCAAGCACCTAAACCTAAGTTTAAAGGAACACCTTTATTTCTTGTGATACTAGTTGTGAGACAGAAGGCCAAACGTTGGTGGTCCCAATCCATCACCAATAGCTATGAGTGTATTTAATGAATTGACATAAGGTCTCTACTTCTAAAGGTAATAAATCAAGGTTTTGAGCTCATATCCTTAATAATTTAGAATGCCACGAGGTTCAATAACCTCAACATCATGAATCTAGGGGACTATGATGTTATCTTGGGTATGGATTAGTTGTCTTGCTATCAGGGTAGCTTGGATTATCACCATAAGATACTTTCCTTGGTAATGGATGATGGTGTTTGATCAGTGGTGAGGTACCCCTACACTCAACCATACGAATACGAGCGTAACACACACGATCTAGTCGATCTCCGCAGACTAAGTGCCTACACACCTCATGGAACACTTAGAGTTAATCATTCATTGTCTTCCCAGACTTACTTGTAGTTGTCATGGTGTATGGTTAAGTAAGTCTGAGGTATATGATTTTTATATCTTTTTATGTTTTATCTCCTATGCTATTGAGTTGAAGGGTTGAGAAGACTAATTACCTAACTCTAACTAATGAACTAAGTCTAAATTAACCTAGCGTTAGCATCCATTCCCACTTACCGTACACACCCTGAATCGATGCAATCGTGGCTACCAAACGCTAATCATTGCTGGGATCACCACGCGTAATGCACGTGGTCGAAGCGGTTGTACTGAGGGACTTAACTAGGAGAGAAGGGTTGAGAAAGATTAACAACTAATAAAGAAATAAATAATAGTAAATAAAATCCTAATTAGCTTATTCCATGCACTGCAAGCTTTATCCAAGAAGCTCATCTTTATTGTCGTACACAAACTTGTGTTCAGGTACAATGTTTGCTTGAATAAAGATCCGTTCACTTTTGGACTCCTACTGCAGGCACATGGAAAATATTCTATCTCTGGAGTGATCAATCTGCCAGAGTTTCCCTACTGTTTAGCCTAGGATGATGAAACAAGGGAGATGCACCTCTTATTTATAGATATGACGTTGCACTGTGATATCGCAGGGGAAGATGCAATATCTCATACGCAATATCGTGAGGGATGCGATATCGCGATGGCCATGATATCGCATCCCATCATACCCCCATGACTAAATGAAAACTCATCATCGAGTTCCTTACAATAATATTGGGAAGGTATGGGATTATTGACTCAAATGAAACTAATGGGATGACATGTGAATGGATCATCATTACAAGACTTAACAAAACTGGTGTTCATGACAACAAGAGTGAACACCTTATTACATTGACATCAGACCTTAGTTGGCAGCTAAGAAAGAGAGAAAGAAGTGTTGCTGCTTCCAATGCCAAGATTGCGCCTTTCGTTGTTCATCCATAAGTGCATCATCAATCTTGCTCCTTGCATAGCTGCTTTCAGCATTGCTCCATTCCAAGTGCTCCTTCCAGATCCCTTCCGTTGTTGCATGATCACCATCTGCACGCACAACACAGTCTTATATTAGCAAGGGTAATTGAATTTCAATGAAGTTGATACCTTGCTTTGGTGTAAGTCCATTGGCTAGGTTGTGGTATGGCTAATATGGATCTGGAGATATATTAATGATGACTACCAAAGGTGTAGGGGTTAGGAAAAAATCAAAAAAATTGGGGCTAGGAGAAAATCGAAAAAATCGGGCCTCGTACCCCATGACTAATCGCGAACCTCCGGTAGCGTTAAAATGGAGAAAGAAAAGGAACAAGAAAGATGAGGAAAAAGAAATAACTATAACATTGGTGAAATGGATGTCAAGATGGAAATGAACAAAATAAAATAGATTGTAAAAATGTTAGGGGAAAGAATTTAACTGGTGCACCAAAGAGGAATGTCAGTGGGTCCTCTCCAAAGCAGGCTCATGCCCTTAATGCCATGACAAACCCACATTCAGAGAGTCCATAGGCTCTGGGAATGGCATTTGGAACAAGAGTTAAAGTATTAACTACGAGAATTTACCAAAAAGAAAATAATGCATCAACCAAAATATACACTAATGATATAACCGGCAATGAGGTGAATAATGGAGAGAACGATGGAGAGAAGAGAATGGAATGGAATCCCAAGAACAAGGTGGTGTATAGCCCCTTGTGTGTTTCATGATTAATGTGACTTAGAAAATCCCATTCCAAGTCTGGCCTCAAACCAACCACATCTAGTGACTTTGCATTAATGCATTTGACTGATCCATCCTCTTGAAGTAACAAGAATGCATCTTCAAAGAGCCACCACCATTCCGACGAAACAAGGAGGAGAGAATGGGGAATGAGAAGGGCTTTAGTTAGAGGGAACATTTTATTTTGAGTTCCATAACCAATGCTTGTAGCCCAAACGATTATTCCATCTAAGGGGTGTGCTTTGAATTCTCACTTTTTTTTAGTGTTTTGTGTTTTTATGTGTGAGAACCACACCGTCCAAAGACTTTGTTATTTTTATTGCTCTGCTTCCCAATAATTGGGTAATGGCGAAGTGGCAAGAAAACTCAAGAAGAACACATCCAAGCACCCAAGAGAATGACCAACACAAAAGCATCAAGTTCCCTTGAGGTCACACCCTTTTCAATCCTTGAGTCCTTTCTTAGTTTGAGAAATGCCCAGCCACTGATTCATTAGAGTTCTTATTTAGAAGGGACTATACATTTCTAAGCCAAGAGAGACCATAGAAACTGGTGGATGAATGGAGTGAACTCATTGCCTACCATATCAAAAGAACATACCTTAGTATCAACATCATGACTTAAAGGTAAAAACCAAACATTAGCAATCAACATGAAAATAGTTCATACCATCATGAAGAACACTTATTGGGTGACAAACTTACAGGGTGGATAACACATGTGCATACACACGCACACACAAAATAAAAAAGTATAATGACGTTGAAAAACAAAAACAAGAAGAGTTAAAGAAATTTGTAAAAAAATAAATAAGAAAAGTTAAAGAAATGTGTAAAAAAAAAACTTGTAAAACAAAAACGTGTAGAACAAAAATGTGTAAAACAAAAACTTGTAAAACAAAAACATAAAAAGAATTGAGGGCCCCAAATGATTAGCATAGGTAACCATCTCCCCCATGACTGAATTGCAAGGGAGAGATCTAAAATAATGAATGTCTATTTAAATTTTGTAGAAGTGCCCAACTTCTCCCAATTGATATTCTTAGATTAAGGGGTGGAAGTTGGCGACTCTCATATTCCAATGTGTCTATGCCTTCGTTGTTGGCATGGGTTACTTCCCCAGTTCGTTCCATGCATGTTTGTCAGTTGCTCTTTCAACTAGCTATCAACCACGGGGTGTCTACTACTTGTTGTGTGGTTGCTACATACAAGAATCTTTGTTTCAAAGTATCAAAGGCACATCTGTTGCATGGAGGCATTTCCTCCATGTCATTACCTAATGAATCATTGTATGTGATGCATGGAACTTTCCTCTTCTTGATCTTTCCATAAATGTTTACCTTAGAGATTTCCAAGAAAAGATCATGAATTCGTAGGCATGCATCTACTGTACTTAGCCATGCCCTTCCCATTATGATTGGGAAGTCCCCTTCATTGTTGTTAACTTCTATCACCAGGAAGTTAGCTGGGTAAGACCAACCACACATAGTGGTAACAATGTCCTCCACCAATCCCAAGGGAATGGTGATGGACTAGTCNATCACAGATTCAACTGCTTGTTGTTGTGAGAGCTTGTCTAGGCTTTTGATTCTAAAGAAAGGTCTTCTCTTTTTACAGTTGTCAGAACCAGCAACGGGTTGAATGTTTACGGCTCTCATAGCATTGCGTTGCTGCAGTTGAGTGGGGAGTTCCCCTTGCATTGTTGGAGTAGGAGGTATGGGAACTATAGGTGGAAGAGGTGCGGATGGAGTACGAGGATGGTATGGATATGGAGCATCTCCCAGAGGAGAAGGAGTCCTCCCAAAGTACTCCCAAACTTGGTAGTAATGTTGGGGAGTTGTGTGACCCATAGAATCACTTGGAGAAACCGACTGCTGCACATAATATCCATAAGGATAAAGTTGCTGGTAAGGGTATTGATGTCTCGGTGGTGGCATCCTCTATGACTATGGGTATTGCCACTGCTGATGTTTCTCGATGGGTTGTGGTGGAGTTCCACTTGGATAGTATGTCAACAGTTGGTGGAACTGTCTTGGGTTACCTTGAGGATAAGGTAACCTTCGGGGTGTCTGCCATCTATTGAGTCTCGGGTTGAGTGCATACACCCCATACTGTTGTAGATGTGAGATGATTGGACAACATCCCTTAGGATGGTCATAGTGGTAGATCTCACATCCACCATCATTGTCTGTGTCCAAATCCAAAACCTCATTGGAGATAGTAATTTTTCCCTACCTTTGTTATGTGCAGGGCCTGAATCTCTCTGCTTCGTCTTGTTCTTGTCACTACTTCGTTCCTCCTTAGACTCCTCTACGATTTTCAAGACAGTTTCAAGTATAGAGTCTAAGGAATCCCACAATTGATCCACCTTAGCTGATACTTCTATTGTTAGTTTTTGAATTGGCAAGGTTTTTCTATTCACCAACTCTTCGAGCGGTGACTCATCCTCTTCATCGTAAAATCTCACTCCCTTCTTTCAAAGAGAGGGATCACAGTTGTATTCTTCTGCACTTTCTCTTTTTTGTAACTTACCTTCTTCTTTTTCTACTTGTTCCAACAAGTGATGAACTTCATGGGATCTAAGTTCTGATAGTCTCCCTTGAGCATAAGTCCCAAGGGTTCTCCTAGTTTCATACCTTAGCCCATCTACGATGTGGCGGAGTTGATCCCTCTATGCATAACCATGGCCCGGGCAATGATGTAACAATGCGTAATAGTAGCCCATGGCAACATCCAAGGGTTCATGAGTACCTTGCTTCCATCCTTGAATCTGCTTATGCAAGTTAGACACTTTGGAGTACGTCTGATACTTATCATTAAAGAGTTCTAACATCATACTCCACCTCCTGATGGTTTCTGGTTCTAAGAGTTCTAACTTTCTGCTTCCTTAATGAGTGTCTTGGGAAACAACTTAAGTTTTTTCCACTCATTCTCTATGTTCTGCAAGGCGCAGGCATCATGGAATGCCCATAAATGATGTTGCGGATCAGCGCTGTATCCCCCCTCAAAGCGTGAAATATTGTTCATGTCTAGGTGCTTGATCTGACTATCTTTTAAATGCCTTATTTGGATTCTTACTACCTCCATTATGTTTAGCATTCTTTGGGTGGCAAGTAGGGGCTCGTCATGATCGTCTCTTTCATAACACCTATGATGTCTTCATTGTTTTCTACTTTCCCTTTGTTCATGCCCTTGTCCTCTCTCTCAACTCTCTTGTCGAGGTCTCTCATTTTGTCTACCTCCATCCCCACCATTATGCTCCTTATGATTACACCCATATGTGGAACAAGAGGGTGAATGATGTGAAGAAGGGGAAGAGGAAGGAGAACCATCGCCATGACAATGTCTCTTGCCTTCTCTTCTATGGCTTTGGCCCCGATCGTGTTGATGATTAGCATGCCCGTCCTTGTCATGTGTTGTTGTTCCCTCTATGAACATTTGGTGTTCACGAGGATCAGAACCAGGGTTATGTATCATGGATCATAGGTTCTGATACCCCACCTCCTCACTTTCATTAGGAGGGGGAACATCTTTTGATAGAGAACCCATTATGAGTGGTTCACCATCTTCGATTTCACTTAGGACGTACGAGACCTCTTTGCCCTTCAACAGTGTATGTTGGCTCTCCTGCCTTGAGTCCCTCATACGTTGTGCTTCTGTGGGATGATAATCCCTTGAGTCAAAATCTACTGCAACGTATTCAACATAGAGCTGAGCCATGCCAATCTATGCCAAAGCACGGAGGAACATGTTTGGAACTGACTGATCTAGAGGTAACACTATGTTACCTTGCAAGTCTCTCTAGAGCATCTTTTCATCTTGATGGAGGATAAAAGTAAAATTGGGAATATACTCATCGGGATGAGTATATTCCACCCTATATTTTTGAGGAATTTGCGGATTTAGGTTATGTATGTTTGATTGCCGACTATTTCTTGTATTATCCCTAAGTGGAATTACTTTTGTTAGAAGAAGACATTGTTACTGGTGTGCTAATCGACCATTATATAAATTTCTTTTAAATAACCCTAAGGTTTGTTTAAGCTCCCAATGATGTGAGTGATATCCTATGTTCTACTTAGCGCACAAACACTTAGTCCCCGCCAACGGTGCCAATGATGAGTGGCAAGGTACCCCTACACTCAACCATATGAATATAAGCGTAACACGTGCGATCTAGTCAAACTCCACAGACTAAGTGCCTACACGCCTCATGGAACACTTAGGGTTAATCATTCGTTGTCTTCCCAGACTTACTTGTAGTTATCACGGTGTATGGTTAAGTAAGTCTGAGGTATATGATTTTTATATCTTTTTATGTTTTATCTCCTATGCTATTGAGTTGAAGGGTTGAGAAGACTAATTACCTAACTCTAACTAATGAACTAAGTCTAAATTAATCTAGCATTAGCATCTGTTCCCACTTACCATACACACCCTGAACTGATGCAACCGTGGCTACCAAACGCTAATCGTTGCTGGGATTACCACGCATTATGCATGTGGTCGAAGTGGTCGTACTGAGGCACTTAACTAGGAGAGAAGGGTTGAGAAATATTAACAACTAATAAAGCAATAAATAACATATAATAAATAATAGTAAATAAAATCCTAATTAGCCTATTTCATGCACTGCAAGGTTTATCCAAGAAGCTCCTCTTTATTGCTGTACACAAACTTGTGTTCAGGTACAATGTTTGCTTGAATAAAGATCCGTTCACTTTAGGACTCCCACTGCAAGCACATGGAAAATATTCTATCTCTGGAGTAATCAATCTACCAAAGTTTCCCTACTATTTGGCCTAGGATGATGAAACAAGGGAGAGCCGCCTCTTATTTATAGATATGATGGCGCACCGCGATATCGCGTACGCGATATCGTAGGGGAAGACGTGATAACGTGAGGGATGCAATATCGCGACGGCTGCAATATCACATACGTGATATCGCAGCCTATGTGATATCGTGTCCCATCAGTGTTCAAATGATGGTGTAGACTAGACCACATAAGGTTAAGTTGAATCTTGCTTCTTTGATATCTTTTGATTAGTTGTTGAGGAAAGGTCATTCTTACTTTTTTGTTTCTATCTATGATCTTTCCTTGTGGAAAAAGCTTGATCAAGTTCCAATGGTTTGTGAGTTTTCTAATGTCTTTCATTCTAAGTTACCTAGATTACCTCCAAGGTGTGATGTTGAGTTTGAGATTATTCTCAAACTTGATGTAGAATCTATCTCCAAGGTTCTACATAGGATGTTCCCTATTGAGTTAGAAGAGTTGAAGTGTCAACTTCAAGGGTTGCTTGATAAGAACTTGATTCATCCAAGCATGTCTCCTTAGGATGCACCTATCCTCTTTGTGAAGAAGGATGGTAGTATGAGACTATGCATTTATTACTGGTAATTGAACTAGGTGATGGTGCAAAATAAGTATTCATTTCCATGCATTGATGATTTTTTTAATTGGTTAAGGGAAGCTTGAATATTCTCTAAGATTTATCTAAAGTTAAGGTACCACCAAGTTCACATCAAGGAAGGGCATGTCCCCAAGATAGTCTTCAGGGAATGGTATGAGCATTATGAGTTCTTTATTTTACCATTTAAACTTACTAATGCTCCTAATGTGTTCATGCATTTCTTGAATAATGTCATGAGATCCTACCTAGTTCAATTTGTTATCATGTTAATTGCTGATATTTTGATGTATTCTTCATTTGAGGGATTGCATGAGTAGCATCTAAGGATCATCTTGTAGAAGCTTAGAGAACATCAATTATTTGCTCAACCCTCCAAATATTCTTTTTGATGCCATGTGATTCAATTCTTGGGATATGTTATTTTGAAAGCTATTATAGTAGTGGATCTCACTAAAATATTAATTATTTAGGATTGTCCTATGTCCAAGAATGTTGGTAAAGTTTGTAGTTTTCTTTGGTAGGAGAGTTATTACAGGAGATTTGTTGAGAAATCCTCCTGCATTGCTTCAGCCCTCATGATGTTGTTGTGGAAGGATGTTGGTTTCTTATGGAGCCTGATTTATCAAGCTACCTTTGATGAACTTAAGAGTAGATTGATCTCAACTCCTATTTTGGTCTTGCCTACCTTAGGTAAGCCTTTTGATATTTGTACCAATGCTTTAGGAGAAGGTTATGGATGCATCCTTATGAAGGAGGACAAAGTGATAGCCTATGCCTTATGATAGCTTAATCCTTATAAGATGTGCTACCCCATTCATGACTTGGAGTTGAGAGTAGTAGTATTCACCTTTAAGGTTCGATGTCATTACTTGTTTGGGGAGTAGTGACTATTATGTAGAAAGCTTAGAATAGCCTAGAAAATATGAGAAGAGGGATATGAAATGATAGGTGGCCTAGTTTTGTAGAAAATGAATCCTCTAGATCATAAAAATAATTTTTGTACATGTTTTTTGTCATCATTTTCTTAGCCTTATTCCAATAGTTTTTAGAGTCTTGCCATCATTATTTAGAGTTTTTATTATAAATTTAAACTTCTTCTCAAACAACAAAAATTAGGAATAGCAAAAAAATTAAATACAGAGTTACCTTAGAAGTTTGGGAAAAATACATGGAAGTAGCACATAACAAATGAAATCTTGAAAGATAGCATAAGAAGCTAAAGAAATTTTTCTTACTATAGCCATGCAAGTCATGCATTCATAAAATCAACATGCTTAAAAGAGTTGGTTTGTTAAGAATTGCATGTGGGCTAGAAAGAATATTAAACATGCAAATAAAAAACATAAAGAAAGTTTAGTTAAGACATATAAATGCTTGATTAGAACCAAAAGGAGAAAATTTATTAGATATCATCTCAAAATATTTTGCTTATACCATTAAATAGAAGGCTAGATAGTTTAACAATGTTTTTCTCATAAAGCCTATTCATCATTTCATTTTTCATTTATAGATATATGCTCATTTTACAATGAGCTATTTACAATAGAATATGATAATTCTATTGCTATTGTACATCAAGCATCACTTTAATTTACTCTTAAGGAAGTCATAGAGGACATCAAAAAATTAGCATCCAACAAAGCTGTAGATTCAAATGCTTTATATGTAGAATTATTAAAGTAAGTAGAACTTGCAATTCATAGATAAATTTGGCATATATTAAATTCAATAAGGGATCAAGGATTAGATAATTATTGGATAACTAGTAAGATGGTTTATCTTGTTATATAAAAAGTAGGATAAAAATAATTTGAACAATTATTATTACATGATTGTTGTGAGTAATATTTTTGTTATGTTTTTAAGCACTCTTCTTGAAAAGAGAATTAGTCCTTGGGATAAAGTAATTAGATGAGGACAGGTTGTCAAGAAGGTTTTGAACAAATCACTTCATTATTCATCACTTAGTTACTCTTAGAGGCAAGATAGTCATGCTATCAAAATTGGATCCTAAAGATACTTGAAAGATTACTATCTCTTTGCTCCTATTCTAATCAAGTATCAAAGTGTCATAAGCAAGCTTCACTTAAGTTTGTATCATCTTAGAATTAAAATTGAAAGATGAATTCAACTCTCTTGGGAATAGTGTACCTATAGGTTATGTGGATCAAAACCCCTTAAGGATAAGTTACATGTGTTTCCTTTTTGTGCTATGTCTACCTATTTAAGATAATGTTATAATGTTTTAGCAAAAAAACTTATATGATTTATTTTTGTTGCTACCCTATAACTACTTTATTAATTTGTAGAGTTTATCTTTATTTTTTATGAAAATGTAATATTTGTCCTATAGATCCTATGAGTCTTTGAAAGTAATAAAGCTTTAGTTTCATTGCTTTATTACATGTTATTATTTGAATGTTAATTATATTATATTATGAGTAAAATTAAAACATGAATAACTTTATTTCTAGAAATTCAATTGAGGTAAAATGAGTATCATTAGGATTATTTTCTCACATACTTTCCAAATATGCATTTTATTTTATTCTTTGGTATTTACATTGTATGGGTTGTGTTAGCTTTTCAATTTTTAACATTTATTTTTATTTAATTATTAACACAAATAAAAACATCATTTAAGTTTGGTAAGGTGCTCATTTCTCAAGTCAAAGACCTAGGTTTGAGCCTAGACCTATCTACTCAAAGAGGTTAGCGTTTTACTCATCCACTAATCCTCTTGGAATTCCACTTAGCAGGATGAGCATTGTGGCTCTAAATGATGATTCTTTATTAATGCAAATAGAAAAAGAATTTTGCTATGCCATCTTATGTTATTTTTTGTATGATCTTACATGACAAATTTTACTAGTTACACAATTAATTATTTATTGGTTAGATCAAGATTAAAATCTAGAATTTGAATAGAATCAATTATTCAAATAAAGAGAATTAAGACCTACGATGAGACCTATACAACCATTGCTACTCATGAGCCTCTTACTTGACCTCCTATAGAGAGGTCCAACATTATTTCTGGCCTTGATCTTGGGGATGTTGAATGGGTCAACATGACAGAAGATTAGATCCTCCATCATTTGGAGGAAGGCCTTCCCATCTACCCTCAAAAGTAATGGAGCTAGAATCTCCACAAGTTCGATATATTCTATGCTTTAGTCTTTTTTTTTTAAGTCATGATTTTGGCTATGGGTTACTGATTAGCTATATGTTGTTACATTTCAAGCCTCAAAAGATATTGGTGGCCCCAATAGTGAGGGTGGGAATGACCCACCACTTTCTCCTCTGAATGTCAATTGGCAACCTCCTTTAGTTTAGCATGTTTTTGTTTTTATGTTGATCACTATGGTTAGCCAAGTCTATGGTATAGATGGTTATTCTTTGGCATTTTTGCTACACATTTTGGTTATGGCTATATGTTATGGTCATTTTAATTTTAAATTTAAATATTGGTTTTATATTAGCTATATGCATTTATAGTAGTAGTAAATATTGTAAATGTTATAAACCTTAAAAATGACTATGTTGATGTTTTTGGTTATGGCTAATCAACAAAAGGAAGTATCATAATAAATATGATGTTTGCTAGTTTTAGGCCATTGCAAGCATAGGTTATGTTGTGTGATTATAGCTACATTGCCAATTTAAGGCCCTAGTGGGCCATAATGCTAGTTTAAGGTCATAATGGACAAACTACCAATTTAACAACTTAGCATATAAAGTGCCAGTTTAACATCTTAGCAGACAAAGTGCTAGTTTAAGGTCATAGTGGACCATAGTCCCAATTTAACATCTTAGTGGATGAAGTGCTAGTTTAAGGTAATAGTAGACTATGTCTGAAATAGACACTTTTTTAATGTTTAAAACATTAGTAGAAATAAAGAAAAGTTGTAGAAAATGGGTAACAATGCAAATAAAGTTAGGCTACATGCATAGGCTACGTGCATAAAAGAATAAAGATATAATAAACTGGAAAAGAGAATAAGCCTATTTGGCTATCATTTCATCTGGTCATAGAGGCATGGAAAGGTTACGATAAATTTCACTTGTGTAGATTCTTCCTAATTCTTTCAAGATTACGGAGTGAGTAAGGCCTATTTTGCACAAGTTTGTATTTTCCATACCCTTCACTTATGATGTTAAAAGGGAGTTCATCCCATAATGTATCCCATTACCTTTCATTGTCATCATTGGCTATCTTGGATTTTTACTCTTCATGGCTAGGAGCTTCTTCTTGAAGCTCCACTTCAAACCCCTATTCTATGTCTACGTTGTTGATAGCTAGGAGAGTCGCATTGTCACCATGAATATTGATTTCACCTCCCTTGTAAGAAAGGTGAATTTCTTGATGGATGAACAAGGACATAGCTCATAATTAAGCTAACCAAGGTCTTCTTAAGATCAAGTTGAATCCTAGTGTTTCTTCCACCACCAAGAAGTTTTTGCTTGTAGGGAATTATTCTCCAACTACAAAATCCAAGGAGATAGACCCCTTGATGACAACTCTTGATCCATTGAAGGACTTAAGACCTATGGTGGTTGTAGGATGTACTTGCTTAGTTAAGCCCAAGTGTTTAATGATGGTACATGGGATGACATTGGTTGCAGCTCCATCATCGACATGCACCTAATGTATTTTAAATTATCCTATGCATATGGTTATGAATAAATGGGTTGTAGTCACTTCACCATTCTATGGATTAACCTTAATTTTGCTATTGCAAAATGTTAATGGTTTTGACTTCTCCTTCCCTACTGAGGGAGGAATCTTCACTGCATGAATGGTATCCTTGTTTGTAGGAATATCCTCACTAACAAATATGAAGTTCAACATTTTGACTAGTGCCTCATGATGTGTGGAGAAAGTTATGATCAGGTCATATAAGCTTAGGGTTATGTTCTTCTACTTGAGTGATTGCCTAACATGGTCCATTACACTAAGGAAGTTTTGTTGTTGGCCTTGGGCTTGTCACCCCAATTATGCTTTAATTTCTCCATGTGTCCCAAAATGTACACTTTGACCTTAGGCTATGGCTATTGTGGCTCTTCTTTATTGTCTCGATTGTGGGCTTTGGTGTCTTCCTATGGCTTGTTGGTAGAATGGGATGGGGTAGAGGAGGTCATGGGTATAGATAAAATGGAACTGGGCTTCAGTGGACCCACTTCCTGTTATGTCTCTATATGCTTATCTCCCTTATTGTGAGTCCTTTATTTATGTGTCTTCCTTTGGTCAATTGTAGTTTTTTGGTTGTCAACTGTTGACTATAAGGAAGAGTCAGTAGCATTAGCCATCACATGAGGTCATTGGGAAGTTGGTTGGGCTATAGCTATTTGGGTTGTATTGAGTTGGGAGACTTGGATGACAAAAGGTTCCCTTAGAGGCATTTGTAATGGTACACTCATAACAAATGGGGATCTTGAGCTATGGAAAGTCGAATGAGGCCTATCATTGTAGAGGGATACTTGAATCATGAATGGTTCCCTTATAGGTCTCCGATTGTCATCAATGTTGAATGATGAGATAACATTAGGGCTATCGTTAACATTAAATGGATCTTTGTAGACCTACATTGACTAGTTTTGTTGCTGAACTAGGTTAGAAGCATCTAAGACCAGTTTTCCCTATCTATCATCATTTTTAGGTCATCCTTCAATGCAAGGTAGAAGTTTGTATCATGACTAGGTAGTTGATGATAATGGAAAAAGTGATCTAACTTGAAGTATTTGGGAAATTGAAGAGCATCCTTTGTTGCCTAAGTGGGATCTTTGGCTATTTTGCATAGTCTCTTGTGTTTCTTTTGAATGGCTTCAGTCATTTGTTTGTGTTGCATGTGTCCATTTCTTAATACTTGGTCTAGCAACTTGGATGGTTTTAATGGCAATGTGGTGTATTTAGACCTGTCCTTCCTTTCAAAGTTGGATCTACTTGTTGTTGATGCAATGATCCTAGAAGTTGATGGTTGGTTATTGTGGAATTGGTGGGGGCCTTGGGCACATTGACCTTTAGCCCTTGGTTCATAGTCTTAGTTTCCTTAGTTACAATTGCTACAATAGTGTTGTTTTGTTTACTCTTTTCTTTGTCTCTTTGAGTGTGTTGATTTTTATATGATATGTAGGCAATATCATGGCTGGCCTCCATGGCATCCTCTATATTTTTAGTTTGCAAGAATTCTTGGCTCAAATATTGTGGATCAAGGTAGTAGAGTTTAGACTTGATGAGGTCATTAACTACTCCCTTAAATATGGCTAACAAGTGAGTTTTGACTATGGGCTCTGGTATTTCATTCAGTAGTCCATTCCACTACTGAATGAATTTTTGTATCGGTTCTAAGGATCCTTGCTTGACCTTCATGAGTTGCTCAAGCATTGTGTTGAGCTTCAAGTTATACTTGAAGTGGTTGAAAAACTAGGCTAGTAAGTCCTGCAGAGAGGATATAGACCCCCTAGACAATGTGCGATACCAATCAAGTGTTTTTCTATTCAAGACATAGGGAAAATCCTCATGATGGTATGATGCCATGGCTACAAGGGCAAACATCTAATCAAAAGATAATAAGGTGAGCATTAGGGTAACCTTCTTCATTATATTTGATAAATTATGGAATGGGGACACTAGGAGGGAGCATCAAGGGTGGGAGCACAAGACTTATGGGATTGTCTTGGTAGAAGTCCATAATCTTGACAGTTTGTGTGGTGGAGGCTTTAAGTCTCTTCAACTCCTCCATTAGGTCTTGGATCATTTGGAAGGCTTAATCCAAACCTTGTGGTGGCCCCATAGCTTGCAAGGTTTGTACCTAAGGTTATGGCATCTTTTGTGAGGCTTGTGGCCTTGTTATGGGTTGCATGATAGAAGGAAAAGGCTACACTATGGTTATGGCTTGTGGGCCAAATAAAGAAAAGATGTTTGTGCTAGTACTTGAGGCACAAATGGGACAAATGTGGTATGTGATCCTTGTGTTGTTGGGGGTCTCATGGTGGACCCCATGTGAGTAGTTAATGGATTTTTTGTGGTAAAAGCCACTATTAATAGTTTTACATATTAAGACTATGTTGTAAATGGCATTGATGTGTTATAGTTTGTTGTTTGTGGCATGGACTAAGTGTGATGTGTGGCTACAACCAGCATGGGATTTGCTGTAGTAGCATGCAGAGGAGTGGAAGATGGTGGCATCATGCCCATGGAGAAAAAAAAAGCATTAGGGGAACGTTCTGTGACGTTGACGGATGCTTGTTGGAACAGTTCTTCAAGGATGTTTTCGGGCTCAGATTCTATCCTAAATGCATCCTTCTCTTCCTATTGTTCTCCAAAGGTAGGCTTGTCATATTCCTCTTCTATGACAATAAATTAGGCTAGGATGCTACAATAGACATTGTTAAGAGGAATTTCTTCATACAAGGAAGGGATGTACTTTTTCCCACCCTTGTGTATGAGCTCAAACTCCCTTTTAGCCTCAACTTCAATTTGTGGAATTATCATGCCTGCCTGTATTTTCGCATAATGAAGTTATAACAATCTTCATTAATGGTTGCATAATCAGGACTATCCCCTTTGACTCTCAAAGATTGCCTACACTTGATGATAGTAGGATCTTTAAGATCATACACCCTCATGACTTATTGGTTATGATATTCGCCAATGAAGGTGAAGGGAAATTTGGTGGATTTTTGAAAAGGCATGATTATAGTGGTAAAAATTGCTTAAGAATAGGCTATAAATGGTAAAATAGGAGTAAATACTAGTGAATGGAATTCAAAAACTCTTAGAGAAAATAAAAATAGTAACAAATAATGTACTTACTATAATTAGTAAGTGTGGGATAAGGGGTGTTTATCCCTTTACTAAAAATGGAATACAATGGCTTCAAACCTCATCCAAATTGGCCTCCCAATTGCCTCTATATTAGGTATGGCAGGTGGGAAAAGAAGGGGAGTGAGATAATGAAAAACTCACACCTTGTTATTCCAAATTGGAGTGAGGAGGAAAAGTTTGAAGACCAAAATGGAAATTAGGCAGTTTCCAAAGATTGTTTTAGCAAGTTGCCAACTTTTACTACAAAGGAGGGAAAAGTAGGCTTGGTTGGTATGGAAACCAATGTTAGTTTAGTGGCAAAAAATGTAATAGCAAAATTTAAATGGCTTTTTAAGGCTTCCACACTAGCTTTGCTCTAAAAATTCACAGTAGATGTGAAATTTTAGAACCCAAACCACCTACAGCTTCCACGCTAAGGTTTTTGCTATAAGGGGGGAAGTAAAGGCAACGTTGGATTCCTAAGGAGGTTTGGCTAGAAAATGGCTTTCAACTTATAACAAAAGCAAATTTGGTTATAAACTTGGTTTCAAACTTCATCAATTCTAGCCTCCCAACTGCTTCCGTGCTAGGTATGGTAGAGGGGGAAAAGAAGGAGGGTGAGATGATGGAAATCTCACATCTCCTACCTCAACATTCATGGGGAGAATGCTGAAAAAAAAGTGAAAAGTTAGTATTTTTGCACTAAAATTGATTTTAGCAAACTACCAATTTTCTCAGCTTGGAAAAGTGGGGGGTCAAGGGGAAAAGCCAACTCACAGATGAGTTGAACCACCCACTTTAGAAACTAAATTTTTGGCAATAAAAGGAAAAATAAGGGGGAAGAGACATCAACAATGGCTTTGGGTTGTAAAATTCATAGCAAATGCTATGAAAAGCTAAAATCGAACCACTTGCAAGTTCCATGCTATATTTTTTCTCATAGAGGGAGGGGGAGAATACTAGTGTTGATTTTTCAAAGGTATTGGCTACAAAAAATTAAGGAAAATCTTACAAACAGATATGAAAAGAATATATCTAGTTATAGAACTTAGGCAAAGGTCCTCCTTCTAGTGCCAAGAAAAACTATTGCGATTGAAAACCTCAATCACTGGAATGAAAACCAAGGATCCTCAATGCAAGCAATTTTCCAACCTTGAATCCCTAGGGCTTCTACAAGAGAAATGGGATTCGAGGTGCCCTGGCCAATCTAGTAGGTCAACTAGGGACTTATGAGATGCAAAATGTGGGAATATAAAAAACTTTGAATAATGCACAAATAATAAATTTATTTTTAAACAAAAAACTTAAAATTTTATTGAGAAAGAATAAAGAATAAGTTAGAGAAATGTGTATAAATGGTGCCTGGATGGGAAAAAAAGAGAGTTTACTTGCACAAGAGTTCAAAGTCTGTTGAAGCCAATGTGATCTACTCCACGATTTGGGTGCTAAGCCACTTCTAATACTATTGAACCTTCCTTCATTGGTACAACCTTGGATCTGCCAATTGGGTTGCTGCTAGGAGGGTGAGAAAGGTGGAAAATTTGGATGCCAAGTTGCTCCACATTGGGTGTGGAATCCCAAAAGTGCAGTGTTAACATAAAAAATCTACCAAATCTCAAGGCCACAGTGCTTCCACATTGGGGTTCAAGAGAATGCAAGTATGGGAACTTGCAAGAGCTCTTGAGTGCTTGAAAATGGCCCAAGTATGGAATTGCATGTATGCAAATTGCTTGAGAATGTTGAACTTGCTTGGAATTGCTAAATAAAAAATGCTTAACTTGCTAAAAATTTCTAGAACCAAAGTTACTTATATGTCCAAAAAATTTTGATCTTGTAAATGGTGTTGGAGGCTATATTTTATACGATCTTTGGGCCATGATTGGGGCTAAAAATAAGCCATGATTTGGCTGCAAATTAGCTATGAAACCACTGAAATTTTGGCTAAAAATGGCTACAAATTTAGGTGAGATGGGTGCCCAAATTTGGGGGGTTACCATACATAGTAAGTGCTTCCCAACATGGCCATTCCATTTACTATAAATAGTAACCAAGGCATCCCTTCCATGCTAGAGATGAATCTTCCATGCTAAGCTCTCCACCATGCTTGTTGAAGTGGTTGGTCAACGTTGAAATGAATGAAGTGATGAATTTTTGCTTATGTCACTTCTACACTAGGGGATTGAATTTTCCACTCTAGGAGGAAACTTTCCAATCTAGGGGGAAAGTTTCCAAGCTGAGGAAAAACTTCAACACTAAAGAAAAACTTTTTAGTTTGAGGGGGAAAAGTTTCCAGGTTGGGGAAAAGTTTTCAAGTTGTGCATTTGGTCTCCACGTTAAAGGGGGAAAAGTTTCCAAACCCTCCATCCTTCCACATTGGGGGTAGGTGAGATCTACCCCTTACATGTTTTTCCAATGTAGAAAAAAGGATATCCCCCATAGAATCCATCAAATTTTCCTTTTTAGCATTTCAAAAGGAATTTTTGGTCATACCCCTCTTCAACCACCAACCCCACTTGCAAAACACCCCCCACCCCCACCCAAGCCCAAATATAGATACTAGGTGACTTTTTTCACTTGGGGAGTCAAGATTTGACCACTTATGAGGCATTTTTAGCCCCAAAAGTATAAAGTATGTGAAATTGCCCATTGTGGGTTACAATTTTCACATTAATAATGAAGTTTTGCCTCAAGTTTCATGGGGTGAAAGCTACATGATGAAGATTAGTTATAACATGAATCATTTTGTGGTGTTTTCCACCCAAGCATGGAGGCTCCACCCCCGATGTGGAAATTGCATCCCGCTAGTGTGGAAGCCACAATAGCCAAATTTTAGCACTTCATGCACTCCAATGTTGACCAACAATTTCAACAAGCATGCTGAAGAGCTCAGCGTGGAAGATTCATCTTCAGCATGGAAGTTATGCCTCCATTACTATTTATAGTAAATGGAATGACCATGGGAGGAGGCACTTACTATATAATATAACCCCCAAATTTTGGGCACCCATCTTACCTCAATGAGGCAAAAATTTGTAGCAATTTGATAGCCAATTTGTAGCCATTGTGCAACCAAATTACAACCAAATCATAGCCATTTTGCAGCCCCATTCATGACCTAAACCTATAAAAACCAACCTCAAACACCATCTACAGGTTCCACAATTTTGCAATCTAAGACTATTAGCATTCGCTACACAATTTAGCAATTTGCTCATAGTTCTACACTTGGGAATTATTAAGCACTCAAGAGTTCTTGCAAGTTCCCACACTTGTATTCTCTTGAACCTAGTGTGAAAAGCCTTTGACCTTATAACTTTGAAATCCTCTTTTGGGATTTGTGAATTTTTAAATCCATGTTGCACTTTTGGGATTCCTAACCCATAGTGTAGAGCATTTTGGCAGCTTGAATTCTTCAAACTTCTCAACCCCATCCCCCATTACCAATGTTACAAATCTGAGATTGTAACATCGAAGGTTCAATAGCATCAGGAGTGGTAGGACGTCCAAATCATGGAATTGATTGCATTAACTTCAATGGACCCTAAACCCCCATCCAAGTGAAACCCCCTTGCTACCCATTCAAGCATCATTTGTACACATTTCTCTAACTTATTCTTTATTTTTTCTCAATAAAGTTTTATGTTTTTGGTTTTGTATGCAAAATATATCTATTTATTTTTTGTGCATTATTCAGATCTATTACCAGTTTTTACATTCCATTTTGTTACACTATTATGAGAACCCCCCAAGTCCCTGGTTGATCTACCAAACTAGCCAAGATGTCCTGAATCCCATTTTTTTTGGACGCCCTCGAGATTCATGGGTTGAGGATTGTTGTGCACCAATTCCATTGGTCTTCATTCCAACAATAGATTTTTCTAGTTGTAACAATTTTCTTGGTGCTAGAAGGAGGACCTTCACCAAATTTCTATGTCAAAATCTATTAGCCATATTTCTAACATTGTCTCTTAGTAGTAAATTTTCATTTTTGTAGTTAAGACCCTAGAAATCCAACATTTTCCTTACCCCCCTACAGCAAAAACCTCAACATGGAAGTTGCAAGTGATTCGAGTGCTAAAATTTCACAACATCTACTATGAGTTTTTAAAATGAAACTAGTGTGGAAGCCTTAACAACCATTTAATTTTTGTTGTCACATTATTTTTTCTTCATTACAAAACCAACATTGGTTTCCATACTAACCAAATCTACTTTCCTCTCTTTTATTGTAAAATTTTGTAGCTTGCCAAAACCATTTTTTGGAAATTGCTAGGCTTCCATTTTGACCTTCAAATTTTTCCCTCTCTCTCCAATGTTGAAATAGAAGGTGTGATATTTCCATTATCTCATCTCCTATGTTTCTCCTCCTCCTCCTCCTCTCCTCCACCCTCCCCAACCATCCCTCGTCCCTTGTCATCCCACCACCCCCTCTCCCCCATACCCAGTGTGGAAGCAATTAGGAGGCTAGCATGGGAAAGGCTTAACACTAATTTTTCCAAAGCCAACATTGCAATTTTAAAGCATTTTTTCATATTTTTGCAACCAAAACTCCCAAAAGATCAACACTGCTCCTTCCCCACTATGATCAAAACTACAACGTGGAAGTTGCAGGTGGTTGGGTGGTGGCTTTTCACAACAACTACTATGAATTTTTCAACCCCAAAGCTAGCATTGAAACCTTTCCCCTTTTTCTTTTTTGATATCCATTGCAATATTTTTTTAGCTTCTAAAGTTGGTGATGCAACCATTCCAAAAATGACAAAACTTATAGAAGTTATCTCCCCCTACATTTTTTTTAACTGAGAAAACTAGCATCCTACCAAGACCATTCTTTTGTGGAAGAAACATCAACTTTCCACTTTGGTCTTCAGCCTTTCCCTCATCAACGTTAAGTTAGAAGGTGTGAGATTTCCATCATCTCACCCCCCCTTCTTTCTAAACCCCCGCCTCCCCTCCCCCCACCATACCTAGCATAAAGGTAGTTAGAAGGCCAACTTGGATGAGACTTGACAACAACATTTCCAGTTTTTCATTTGTGGTAAAGGGGTAAACCCCCTCCCCCACTTCCTAATTATAGTAATTACTTCACTGTTGGTTATTTTCATTTCCTTTAAAAGCTTTGAAATCCCATTCACTGGAATTTACTTTTATTTTATCATTTATAGTCTGTTTTAAACCATTCTCAACACTATAGTCATGTCTTTCCAATAATCCACCAAATTGCCCCTCACCCTCCAATAAACCATGAGTGTCTATGACCACAAAGACCCTACCATCATCAAATGTAGGTGATCTTTGAGGATCAAAGGGGAGAGTCCCAAATTTACCTCCATATATGAAGACTATTATCACTACATTTGCACCAAAATGTAGGCCAACCTCATGATTCCATCTGTGGAAGTAGAGGCAAAAAGGGAATTTAAGCTTGTACATCAGGATGGGAAAGAGTATATTCCTTTCTTGTATGACCAAATACCTCTAACTAATGTCTATGCTAGCATCCTAGCTCAATTGATTACGATGGAAGAGGAAGATGATGAGCATAGCTCAAAAGAATAATAAGAGGAGGAGGATGAATTAAGGATGGAATCTAAGCCCAAAAACATATTGGAAGGATTTTTCAAACAAATCTCTCCCAAGGTCATAGTGCCTTCCTCTAAAACTTTTGTTTTCTCCATGGGCATGATGCCACCATCTTCCACTCCTTCCTACCCTACCACAGCTAGTCCCACACCAGTCATAGCCATGCATCAAACTCAATCAAAGCCATAAACAACAAACTATAACACATAAATGCCATTTTCTACATAGCCTGAATCTTTGCAACCATTAATGGTGGCTTTTACCATCACAAATCCATTAACTACCCATGTAGTATCCACCATGCGACCCCAAGCAACTCAAGGAACACACACCCCCTTTGTCCTATTTTTTCCTTAAGTACTAACATAAATATCCTTTTCCTTGTTTGGTCCACAATCTACAACCATGACACAACCTCTTTCTTCCGTCCTATAAACCATAGCAAGGCAACAAGCCTACAAAAAATGTCACAATCCTATGTGCAAATCCCACAATCAACAAGTCCACCACAAGGCTTGGATCAAGCCTTCCAAAAATTTAAATAGTTGTCTCCGAAAACATTTTGTGTAATAGCATACATTATGCAATGCTTTGAGCTTTCTATTACTTACTATTCTACAATTATTTTATTTTATAGTTGCTACAGTATTTCTTTCTCTATCATCCTTTTCTTTTCCTAGCTGCATGAAATCACATAAAAAAATTGAAGTGCCCAAAAATTTTAAGTACACTGTTGGATAAATGTGCTTTATCCAAGGCTTAGAAAGTTGGCTTGGGTCTTGGGGAATCCATGCTCCCCATCATCCATTCCTGTACACCACTAGAAACTTTTCAAACCTCTTCAAATAACCCATAAAAAATGCAAAGTGCATGTGGATTATTATAGAGGTGTTTGCATGGACTCTAAGGATCTCCTCCTAAAGCCTAGTTACCCAGTTTAACCTAGTGTCATCCATCAAGACTTTCTTGAAGTTCCACCGTTGTGCAATGCCAATCATCTTCTTTTGTAATAATAGTTTAGGAAATGCATGAGACCTAAACAAAGGATATGACTCATTTACATCAGGGTTTGTGGGGCCATCCATGGAAATTCTAGAGTGATTCATGTTGGCACCAATCCACTCCAAAAACTTCATCAAGATGGCCTGATTCCTTCACTATTCTTGTTGGAACCTTTGCCCTATCAAGAAGTACACCAAAAAGGTTGTGAAATAGGCCCTCATCAATGTCCATGTTTACCTTCACATCCTAGATGATAATGTTAAAATGACTAGCCTTCTCATTGAAGGAGTCAATGACATGCAACATCTCTATAGCAAGGATGAAAGGGATAAGTGCCATAAATACATCAAGAAAACCTACATGTTGAATGTTTTCTTGAATGTATCCAAGTGCCCATTCCCTCAACCACTCCTATGCTGGTATCACTTCACCAAACTTCAAGATGAGGGTATCCTCATGATGTGCTCCTGAAAGTGGTATGGTAACATCAGTAGAGGTGGAAGGTCATGTAAAGCAACAATCAAATTTTAGCATAAACATATGCAAGTTTAATAACTAGTCAAAGTAATAGAAAAATTATAATTTTCATAACCATGAAACATTAGAATCTATAGGTGTTTTTACCTTTCCTCTTCTTCTTCAATGTGGTTTGGATGGAGGTCCTAGCTACAAGGGTCTGATCCATGGAATTATCAGCATCTACCCACCAGTAGTGGATCGTCCAATCATCCTTGCACATTTTGTATACAAGGTTGAACCTTGAGGCATATGCATCAAAGTCCCCTCTTAATTGTTGATACATAATAGTTCTAATCTAAGGAATTTTGGTGAATTCATTTAAAGTAGTTTGAGCCACTGCCAAGATTTGATCATTTATGATCAAGCCTTGATCATTGACCTTGTACCTGTAAGAAGTTTGTAAAACCGATGAAGTTAGGAAAGGTAGTTAAGCCAAAAGCATAAAAATAATACAATAACCATGCTTACCCCTATAGATGATACATGGTGGTAGGCAGGTTCTCGAATAACATGTGGGCACTATGCACCACCATTAGAGTATTGTTGGCATTATACTAACCATACTCTAGCATCATCTAAATCTCTATGAGGTCATGTGGACTAATAACATCTACTACTCCTCTTGCTAGTGGCTTGTCAATAATGAACCTAGCAACCAAGAAAAATGCGTGAGGCAACAAAGACTCCACTATAACCCTAGCCATATCTGCAAACAAGTGTAACCATAATATCACATTGAAGTTTTATAGAATGTAGGCAAGGAATTCCCTTGCCCCAGCCCAAAACCATAGTGAAGCCTTCCCCAAAGGCATATTAGGGAGTGGGGTATTGATCTTGGAATGATCAATGTAGCACAAAATACCCACTAACTCCATGATGATGAGGATGAGCTTCAAGAAAACCGTACATAAAGGAAAACAAAAGCATTATGATCAATTGAAATTACTTAGCAAATTTGGAGAAAACATCTAGTTGAAGGTGAAATTAGCCTCTGTAAAAAGCTCTAATGTGCTTATCTAAATTAGCTTAAGAAATTCTACAAAAAGCATTATTACAATGCATCATGACCAATTGGGATTACTTAGCAAATTTGGAAAAAACATCTAGTTGGAGGTGAAATTAGCCTCGGTAAAAAGCTCTAAGGTGTTTATCTAAGTTGGCTTAAGAAATTCCATAAAAGCATTATTACCATATTTTATATCCTCTTACTTCATAACCAAAATATTATAGCCAAAGCCTTATAGACAAAACTAAGCCCTAGTCTAAACAATGCATAAACTTAGAAAAAATCATTGAAACTAGGCATAAATTTAGAAAAAAAAAGCATTTAAAATATTCATAAATTTAAAAGCATTAAAATTAAAAAGCATATAGCCATAAGCCTTCTAAAAATAGTAATTCTTTTGATTTTCTTGACAAAAAATTGAAAGCAGAAGTTTTACATGTTTGCAAGAAAAGCTACACATAGTAATCACTTCCATCCCCAAAGCGATAATGTGCTACAACTGTAATAGTCAAACATTTATTAAAAATTCATAAAAGATTTAATTTTAGTGATTCCACAATGGAAAGAATTGTGAGATCACAATATTTGCAAACATAGCCATTGCAAATAAAAATACATAGCCATTTTTACATGGAACATAGGCAAAATTACCAAAATCGAAGTTGTCACCATTAATCCCTTTTCACTCAGGGTTGGTAAAAAATTTGCAAAAAAGTACTTTGAGCTCCAAACATAGTAATTCCACCACCATTTGAAAGCATAAATCAAGTTTTATGCATCCATGCTTAGAAAAAAATTCAAAGCCTTTTCCATTTATGCAAAAAAAAAAATTGTCAACTTGGATGAAAATTCTAAAAATGGCACAAACCTCCTTTTGAAATAAGACTAATAAAAATTTGTAAAAAAAAATTTTAAGTCCAATTAAAGTGATTCCACCTTTGTTGGAAAGCTAAAGCCAAGGCCCACCCATCCATAACCAAGAAATAGCTAAAACCTCAACCTTTTACTTAGAAACGATTCGTGAACATACATGAAAATCTAAAAATGGCAAAGAAAATTAACTACATGATCTTAGGAAAATAGCCATAACTTAATCATTTCAAAACAAAATTGAACAAGAAAATAGTCATTGGAAAGCTTAAACTTATAGCTACAAATCCATAACATTGGATTTGAAAAATATGAAGCTATTTGCTTAAGAAAAATACCCAACATTGCTTACTTTTTCTATGTAAAAGCTAAAAAGCTTAAACCCAACTTAACATAGCCATAAAAACATAGCCAAAATAGCTGAAATGATCAATACCCATTAGAAAACATACCAAAATAATAGGGTAGGGTTTCATTGAAATTTAATTTTGATGAATACTTTGGCCTAGATCTAAAAAAATGACCATACCCCCAAACTTTGGGAAAAGAGCATAAAAACAAGAAGCTTATTTTTAAAAATCAAATCTATTAAGGGAAAAACAATGAAATGACCATGGATCCATGTGGAAATGACCAAAATAAGAAGTGGGATTTCATCAAATTTTTGATTTATTGCCTCTATCAATGTAGATTTGAGAAAAATGTCCTCACATGTGGCAAGGAAAATGTAGGAAAACCATGAAAAATAGCTAGAAATGAAAGCAAGAATAGATAGAACTACCTACCTCAAACCAACGATAGATGAGGCTTGGATTGAAATGGGCCTAGGTAGCCCTAATAGATCCTTCACTTGTTCATCCACCTACTGGATCCTAGGATCTTGACTCTTCCCTCCATGTTTTTTCGATGCCATGGTAGTCTCAATGCTGGGAGTAGTTTGAAATCAAGAAAAATAGGAGTTCTACACTGTGTGTAAGAAGGAATGAGGCTTCCATGTTGAAGATGGTTTCTCTCTACCACAAAAATATTTTCCAAAGCTCTCCTCCAATGCATAGCTTGAAAAATGTGAATTGTGATTGAAAACTTATGAAATTTGGCATTAAAAACTACATCTAAACCTAAATGCACATCTTCAAACCCTAGCTACTAATTCAATGCACCATAACTCCAAGTGCACTAAAGTGCAAAGGGGGAAAAATTTCTTTAATGCTAAGATTGGTGGGAAATATCTTTATTTTTCAAATTTTAATATTTTTGGATTGTAGGCCCCACCATACACCTTCCCTCTTAGCTAAAAATTGCATCAACACTGATTTTTGACCACTTTTGACACTTGAAATAATGTTTCAAAATTAACTCCCATGCATCCATGCTAGGGATGGCATGCCCAACATTGATACATGTCTCCCATTTCACAAAATCATTAAAACCTAGTTGTTTACCATTTTTAGTAACTTAAACCTACCTTTTTCAACCTTGGGATCCCAAAAAAGGGGTGAAACATATCAAAATGGGACAACTTGGGTTTCCACTTTAGGGAAATACTTCCTAGCATGGAACAAGGAGGGTAACAACCATTCTTACCCCCCAACACACATCAAGCCCAAGTTTGATCTCGAAGTGGCTCCCACATAATCGAGAACCCCTCCAAGCATCTCTAACAGTCCCAAACACCCC
>MNCI01017476.1:333880-349976 GCA_015680685.1 Gnetum montanum
CCCCAAAACCTAGTTAAAATTTGTTGAAACCTTGAGATTTGGTGTTTCTAGATTGGGGGAGGCTTCATCCATGCTGAGCATCTCATTCTTAATGTGGATGGATGGGGGAAAGCTAAAAATAACCTAAATTGACTACCTAGTGTCCATTTTTCAAAGCTCAATGATCCTTAGACCCTACTGGAATCCTTTGGAGCTTCCAAAAGCCCCAAAAGTGGTCGAATATGGCATAAAAACATAATACCCATCTCATCCATGCTAGGGCCTTCATGCCCAATGTGGAAGAAATGGAAAACATTGCATGAGACACTATGGAGCCTTCAAACTACTGGATCTTAGCATCCAATATTCATTGTTGACACCAACAACCCTAGAAACTAACATGCATGATTCATTGACTATCAAACTAGCCTATATCTAACTTCTTAGTTCTTCCACACTAGGGAAGACCTCTCCATGTTGTCCAACATGGAAAACTTAGGGGATTGAATAGGAAAGTTAGTGGGGATGTCAAAAACAAGAGAACAACCTCAAGATTACCTTGTACCGAACACCAAGACCTTAACAGCCTCTCTAGAAGACACTAAACTACCAAAAAATCAGTAAAAATTATCATCCCAAGGTTCTTCCATGCTGGGGAGGGCCTCATCCATGCTAAGCATTCTAGTCTTAACATGGATAAAAAGGAGAAGCCAAAACTATTTAAGTTTGCATGCAGTTTGACTTTCAAAAGAAAAACCAATTCTTCCAGAAGCCACTTCACTTCTAAAAGTTACTTAAATCACCAAAACTTGTCCCCCTTTGGTTTTCCACATTAAGGAGGATCCCATCCATGCTGAGAATCCTACCCTTAGTGTGGATATAGGGGGGAAGTCTAGAAACTTTCTCAAAGCCTTCAAAATGATCAAATTTCAACCTTAGACATTGATAGCCAACACCAGCAACACTGAAGCCACACATGCATAGGCAAAATTAATCATGAAAAGCTAGAAAATCCTTCCCCCAAATCTTCCACACTAAGCATGGAAGCCCTATCATAAAAAACAAAGGGAAAGCTCAAATTTACCTAATGACCCTTAAAACAATCAAATTTTAAGATTGGATGTTAGCAATTGACACTAACTACCTTAGAAGCCTACATGCATAGCCAGAAATGATGGAAAATGGTAAAAAAGTATGGTGCCCTAGTTCCTTCATGCTAGGAACCACTTCTTCCATGGTACATAACATGGAAGGGGGGAACTTTTGGGGGAATCCAAAATAGCCTCAAGAGACCTTGAACAAACACTAAAAAGTCATATGTCTATCCTAGAACCTTATTTACACATCCTAAGAACCACAGGCTTATCAAAATCAATCACGAATAGTCAAAAATCCTTTTCCCCCAACCTTCCATGCTAAGCATGGAAACCCCAACATGAAAAAGGGGAGGAAGCCTAAAAAACTACCTAACAACCATCAAAATGACCAAAATTTGATACCAGGCATCCACAATCAACATTATCAACCTCAAAAATCTACATGCATGGCCGAAAACTACACAAATAATTAAAAATTTTCTTTCCCCTTTTCTTCCATGTTGCACATACTATCCTCAACGTTGAAAATAGGGGGAAGCTCAAAAACCATTTAGGAAACCTTCAAGTTGGCCAAACGTGAGCTCAAACCCTAATCCGTAATCCCAGCAACCCTGTAGGCACACATGCATTATCAATTGAGGCCAAAACTAGTCCAAATCTAGGTTGTATTTTTCTTCTATGCTAGGGATCTCCTTCTCCATGTTGGAAAGCATGGAAAATGAGGGGGAGACTCATTTGGAACTCCTAAACACCTCATACCAATATCAAATGGCCTTAAATGCACTCTAGAACCCTATTAGTAGTCATTAGTTCAAACCTCAGAAAACTGTTTCCAAATTACCAAAAGTGATTCCCCCTAGTCTTCCATGCTAATCTCCATAGCCCCAACGAAAAACCACTTGGGAATATTCAAAATTTCCAAATTTTGACATGAAACCCTAGCCCTTGGGCCTAGCAACTATAAAAACTAATATGCACGATCGGTTGTAACTTGAATTGACCTAGATCTAGGATTATTACTTCATCCACATTGGAGGAGGCTCCTTCCATGCTAATCAATGTGCAAACAAGGGGAGAAAGCTACTTTTCCACTTCCTGTGGCAGGATGACACTCCTAGAAGTCAAAGATCTACATTGGAGAAGCCTAGGACCTCATACCCTTGAGATTTTGCTAGTTTAACCTCATTTTAACCTCCAAAAGCTATTTCCCTAAATCTTCCATGCTACAGTAAATCCCCTAGCATGGAAATAAGGGGGAAGACCTTAAGTACCCTTGAATGACCTCCAAATGTGCTCAAAATCAACTAGAAACTTGCAAAATTTAGGTTTAGAGCCCTAGGGGCCTAAAAACCTACTTAATGTATTCTTAAACCAGTCTAAATCCATGAAAAAAGTGTCCTCCCATTCTTCTACATTGGGAATACTATGCTTAGCATGGAAAAAATGAGGAAAGTTATTTCGACATGTTTTGACTCTTAAAATCAACTCAAACTACTTCAAAATTAAGCAAGAGGATGCACAACTTCTAGATCTAGGTTTTAGCTACTTATTTGACCTCATTTACTTGTGTTTTGAATAAGGTTTTGGTTTTTTGTACTGATCCCCCTTTCCTTCACACTAGCTAATGTAGAAACAGGGGGAAGGCTACATAACCTACTTTTTGATCTTTACAAACCTTTGGAGTGCTCAATTTTGATTGATCTGATACTATGCTACCTTGGGAAGGTTTCAAAACCTTAATTTTGGACCTATGAGCACTCCAAGAACTATTTTCCTTGGTTTCCATGCTAAGCTCAATGTGGAAGCCTCAAAACTCTTAATTTCTAAGTCCAAAAAGCCTAGAAACAACCCTGACTAATGGCTGAACTCACCTAATAGCCTTATATCCTTAAAACATTGCTTGTTAAGGCCTAAACCTAGCAAAACCTAATCATTTTTAACCTATATTACCCAAATTCCACCATATGTAGCCTATTTTGCTTGATTTTTACCTTATTACATAGTGTTTTGGCTTGTTTTTGAACTTTTGTTGCATTGTTGACCTTGTTGACCTTATATGGCCTTTATACAGCCTTATGTGTTCTTTATTTGTCTTATTATAGCCTTATTCATCTTTTTTTTTACCTTTGAATGGTATTGGATAATGTGGTTTAACCTTCCCTGACCACTATTTAATAGCATCTGACCATGATCTACTAAGGTCTTAAATTGGCATCATAGTCTACTAAGACTCTAAACTAGCATCATGACCCACTAAGACCTAAAATTTACAAAATTTTGGTCTTTTGACCATGTTTAACATTTTGTTAATCTTTGTTGGCCTCTATTGCACTTTGTCAAATTGTCCTTACATCATTGATGATGTTGGATGACCTTGTTTGCATTAAATTTGCATGTGTTTGCATAATTTCATAGCATTTTAGCATTATTTATTCACTTTTACCCATGTACCACTTAATACACTTTTGGTTAATATGTAGGATCAAAGTATGAGTACTTAGAAGCAAATTAGTTTACCTTTGTATCTACATGGACCTCACAGTGATGTTGAACAGTGTATCAACCCTGATTACCTAGATCTTGAGCTTGAGAGCCTTGTAGACCACATAGCCTCAATAGAGAAACCTCTAGAATGGCCTAAAAACTAGTAAAAACCCTTAACTTAGAAGCATATGACATAATTAAAAACTCACTAGTTGAGGTTCCTATCACAACACATAATGGTGAGGAGAAAACCCTTAAACTAAGTTCCTCATTGGAACCTCAATGTGCTCAAGACATCACCAAGGTCCTACAAAGCAACATTAAGGCCTTTGCTTGGTCATATGAAGATATGTCAGGCCTAAATCCACATCTATTCTAGCAAAACATCATATTCGATCCTAGCATTAGACTAATTAAGTAAAAAGTATGCAAAACTATATCTAATTTGGCCTTGAAAGTTCGTGATGAGATCTCAAAGCTCGACCAAGCTAGTTTCATTAGGGCTATTGACTACGTAGAATGGGTGTCCAAGATAGCGGTAGTCCCTAAGAAAAATGGGAGTATCTATATTTGCATTGATTTTTGAGACCTAAATAAAGCAACCATTAAGGATGACTTTCCTTTACCTAGTACTAATCAACTTATCAATACTATGGTCAAACATGCCTTATTGTCCTTTATGGAGGGATTCATGGGATATAACCAAATTAGGATCAACCTAGATCATTAACTTAGCATGATCTTCATGATTCCATGAAGGACCTTTTGCTCTACTATGATGTCCTTTGTCCTTAAGAATCTAGTAGCAACATACTAGAGAGCCATGACCTATATCTGCAACAATTACATGCTAGGTTTGCTTAATGATTACATAGATAACATAGTCGTTAAGTCCAAAGTGGCCAATGATCATGCTAATGACCTAGACCTTTTGCTTAAATGATGCCTCAAATATGAGCTTAGGCTCAATCCTAAGAAGTATGTCTTTAGTGTCAAGATCAATAAGATGCTTGGCTTTGTAATATCTGAAGTAGGGATTCATGTCAATCTTGATAAGGTTAAGACCATATCCAAATTAGCAATACCTACTAACCTTAAGGAGCTTAGAGGATTGCAAGGCAAATTATAGTTTGTTGTAGGTTTATCACTAGGCTTACAAATAAGTTTTAACCCATGCGACACCTACTTTAAAAAGGAGTTCACTATGAGTGGATAGCTCAATGCCAAGAGGCCTCTAAAAATCTTAAGCAAGAGTTGGCACAACTACCAATAGTTTATCCTCCACAAGAGGGTAAACCATTTTACATCTACCTCACCATCTCTAATGCATCCATTGCCTCTCTACTCTATCAAAAATGTGATGATGGAGTAAAAATACATGTATACTACCTTCGTCATGCATTAGTTGCCCATGAGACCTGATACACTAAAGTGAACAAGTATTATTTAGCACTAGTCTTCTCCTTGAAGAAGTGAAGACAATACCTTTTTAGAAGCGAGCTCAACATCATTTACAAAGAAAACATACTCAAATCCATAATGATCAACATTTATGAAAGTGGCTGTATAGCCCAATGGAAAGCCATAATCTTGAAGTTTGACCGTCATTACGTCTCTCAATCCTTAATGAAGGTTCAAGCTCTAGTCGTACAACTTACAATTTCACCTGTTAATGACCAAGCAACCATAGATCCCAAATTCCATGATGAACACATTAACACAGTTGGCCAAGTGCTTGAGGATTTTGAGGTGATCATGCACTTTGATAGAACTTCAACTACCCATGGGGCCAGTGCCACTACCATCATAACATTCCCATTTGATGAGATTCGACCCTTTACTTATTTTTTTGAGTCTCCATATACAAATAACATAGTAGAGTATGAAGGTTTGATCAGAGGGATGATAGTAGCTTGTGACCTAGGAATTAGATACCTAGTGATCAAAGGTGACTCACAACTTATGGTTAACTAACTAACCAAGCTCTGTGCATGTAAGGCCAAATACTTACAACCTCACTGTGGCCTAAGGAACTAATTATTACAATAATTCATAGAGATTAATATCCAACACATACCTTGAAATTAGAATGTCGTAATTGATGTAATTGCAACATTAGCCCTTAGCATGATGCCAAATGTGTTTAGTAAGTTTCCCACCTTAACTATGGACTGTGCTACTTCCATAAAACACTAAGGATATCTTTGTGGTCATCGTTCATACTGCTCCTATCAAGGAGTGCTATGACAATATCAAATTTTACCCTATGCATGGTGAATCCTCACAAGACCTAACTACTACTCAAAAGGATGTTGTATGCAAGCAATTAAAGCAGTATGTCATCGTAGGTGATAACACATTATTTCGAATATCCTATGATAGTATACTTCTAAAGTGCTTAAGTAAAATTGAAACTAGAATAGTCCTAGAGGAGGTTCATGAGGGTGTTTGTGGAAAACATGTAGGACAAAGAGCTATGGCCTCTAATATCAAATGGATAGACAACAATTGGCCCCATATGAAAAATGACTCCCTATAGAAGGTTAAGTGGTGTGAAACATGCTAATGATATAGCAAGCTTATACATGTATCACCAATTGAGTTGCATACCACTAAAATAACATGGTCATTTCAATGATCGGGGTTGGATATCATTGGACCTATAAAGCCTAAGTCTTTCACATGGCATAGCTTCATCATCACCATAAACAAATACTTTACAAAGTGGGATGAGGCTATTCCCCGAAGGAAGACTACATCCAAGTAAGTCTACAAGTTCATTCTAAATAACATTGTAGCCCGTTTCAGCATACCCATGACCATAGTTATAGAAAATGGACCATAATTTAGTAGCCATGAAATGAAAGATTTTTTTCATAACCGAGACATTAAGCATTCTTTCTGGTCACCTTATTATTCTCAAGCCAATGGACAAGTAGAAGCAAGCAACAAAGCCATCATCAACTTACTCAAGAAGATGCTTAATAATAGCAAGCACAAATGGCATGGGTGGCTTGTGCATGCACTATAGGCATACAAAACAACCTATTGCATGGCAACCATTATGACCCCTTATAGTCTAGTTTATGGTTTTAAAGCTATTTTACCTCTTGAATTGTAGGTGTCATTGCTCCAAGTGGCCTTGACTAACTTCATCAATGAAGAGTAGAATAAGGAGTTGCAAATAGTGGCCTTGGACCCAGGGGAGGAGCAACATATGCAAAAACTTTTTCACATCGAATACTCTAAAGCCATACTACATGTAGCCAACACTCATTAGCAAGCAAACCTACTTTCAATAGTCCTCTATGACCTTAAACTGGCAACACAGCCTACTAAGGCCTTAAACTGGTACCATGGCGCACCATGGCTTTAAACTAGCAACATTGGGAATTTTTGGGTTGAGGAATGCTATGCACAAGATCCATTGGTCTTCATTCTAGTGATCAATTTTTCTAGTTGCAACACTTGTAACAAATAAAATTTCATAAAAATGTTTAAACACAATTATACCAATCTATTCGTAATTTTCTGCAAAATAAAATTTCACAAGAAAACTAGAAATAGAGTGAGATTCAATGAGTTTTAAAAAGAGAAAAGAAAAGAAAGTAGATTTGTATGGGACCTTAAACATTTAGGCAAGATAAATTGACATAAGGAAACACTTCACAATAAATCTATTCTAATTCAATCTATTATGAATTGTCTAAACCCTCTAAGCTTAATAAGAAATTTCATAAAATACACTTCTATTTAACTACCAAGACACTTTGTAAATGATAAAATACAAGCTTCTATTTGGCTAGTTAATATTGGTCAAGAATTGCAAACAATAGAACTTCTAAAATTTTTTGACAATTTCAGGATTGCAATATTAAGGTAATAAACTTTAAAAATAAGCTATTTCAATCATCTCAAAGTATCAAAGATTTTCTATATTTCCTAAACTCAAACAAGGAATTTCTATAAGACATTACTATTAAATTACTCAAGATGATTTTCTAATACAACATAAGCTCTTATTTGGCAAACCTTAATAGAAGTCTAATATTGGGTAAAAAATAGAGCTATAAAGGCAACCTAGAAAAATGCCAAAATCAAATGCCAAGCATAATACTATCTAAACCATTAGCTAAGTAATGAAAACAAAATGAGAAGAAATGAACTCATAGGATTAAAACAAAGTAGTGGAATTGATGTATTTAGCAAGTCATACTTTACAATCTTCAATATTCTTCTAAGTATCTTTTCTCCTAATCCTTCTCCCTTCTCAATTCTACCTTTTGAAGGCCCTTTTATAGTGACCTTAGGGTAGTTACAATAATCATGAGAAGTTAAGGGTGTTACAAATATCTAGGGGATTAATTCATAACCACCTTGAGATGTTATATAACATCCATCAGAAATTTAAGCCATAGTTAGCAAGTGTCCTTTCCAATAACTAAGTTATAAATCTCCTATTTTATTTTTTCTTAATATTTTTAAGGTTTTATCTTTAATATGAGCGTTCAATTTTTGGCACATCAACCCTTATAATATATATTCCTATAGGGAAAAAATAATTTATGCCTTTAAAACAAAGATAACTCTAATTTAAGGTGACTTCTTCAATTCCAAGTCACTCAAATACAATTGCAATATAGCCAATCTATGGTTGTTCATCTTTAATATTATATTTTATTCTCCTTCTTTCCATATCATGGTTTTATTTTATGATTATTTCTTTGGTAATTTTATAACTCCATACCAGAACCTTAATGCAAATGTATGTAATATGAAACCACAATATCATGAAAAAATAATCGTGGGTGTCAAACACAATAGTGAACATGGCCAAACTTCTAGTGAGCAACCACGATGTGCTTGTCACACACTCCATCAACACCACATGCCTTTATAAGTCAGTAACCACTTGTTCATAGTTCCATCTCTACCTCTATGACCAACATGATTGTGTATCATCTTTGATTAATTTTTCAAATGCCACTCTACAACATGAAAGGTTAAAAAATGACACTATCTTTTCCATCTGTGTGAGCATCATTGTGGATAGGTAATCCACCACCAAGCCTCTGCAACTTCTGCCATGATTTTTCATGATGCTCTCTACTAAGAAATTGACATACAAAAATGTGATGGAGCTCATTCGAGGTAAGTATTGTAGTGGTTTCAAGGGTTTTGTTGTCAAGGGATCCATGGATGAATGAGACTCTACAATTATGGGTTTGTTAGCAAATGCACGATTTCTAATGGTTGTGGAAGCCATGAATCAAGGAGCATTAATGCTTGAATGAACCTGTGCTAAAAAAAATGATCCCCATGGCCTATTCTTACTAAAATTCATGATGTACATGGCCAACTACTTCACATATGAGCCACATTTTAGGCCATGAGTTAGGCTATGGATGCCAACATTACTTCTTGAGAAAGTAAGGGTTTGATTTTGGAACTTGACAAATCTATGATGATGGTGCCATTGGAAACCATTTGGTATTTCCTTGGAGTTTGAATCAGCACTAGGCACCATGCCATTACCATTGATTTTTTGAAAATCTTGTTACAACAACTTTACATGAAAATTTTCATAAAATTTAATATTTTAATGAACATCATTTTGGAGATTTTGAGCTTGATTGTTTAACTTTGAAATTTCATCAATTTCCCAATTAAAATAAAAGCTTCCTTACTTGAATATATTCCTCACATAAATCTAATATTCTCCCCCAACATTGCTTTGATATTTTAATTAAAATATCATCTTCAAAATTTGTGCCTTGTATATCGTAGGCTAGCTTCAAATATATTTTTTAATAAAACCAATGTACCATAACTTTATTACCTTTTTAAAGTATACCAAGAACCATCACTACTCCATAAAACAACACTTTGTTGTTCAATTCTTGAGCAACCATGGACAAAAATATGTGTGCAGCATCTTGTAAGTAAGGATTGTAGTAAGCGTGGTCCTTTTCCAGTTTCTGATGTAAATAAAACGAAATGATGTAAATGGCAACTTGCCATCTTCAATGAAAGGAAAATTTTTTGTACATGGGACAACTATGTATTTATTTCAGGGTTCTCAATTGGAAATATATATGGTGTTTCTTTGTTTCATATAGTGATTATTATTTTTTGAAATCTATGGAATTTATAATATTTAAGGTTCAATATGTATTCAAAATATCATTCCCATAAAACAAACAAGTTTTACATAATATCTATACAAAATATGTATTTCATAGACTCCTTTCTATAAGTTGCTTAATTATAAACCATTAATCAATTTTGTACTCTATCATATAACTTTTGATAATCAACTGTGAATCTATGCGTATTGTAGTTCATTGTAAGTGAAGAACATGCGAGTACATGCGATTAGCAATCTCTTGTAGTATATTATAACTACATATGTCATTTGGCTATGAATCAGTGGGAATGGTTGTTGCTTGTAGCAAAAAAAGAATTGATAACTGCTAAAAGAATAAGACATGTATGTCATCAGAAGTTTCCAAATAAATGGTGCGATGTTCTGTGAGTCTCGAAAATGTGGTGGACTACGAAACTAGTGTTGCTTGCATGTACATGCAGTGTCAAATTATTTCAATGTGAGGTCTTGCAACTTGCAAAGAAATGTCTTGATGCTACTTAAATGAAATTTTCATGTCATCAAATTTCATAATAGTTACCTATTTTTAGCAATGCAAGGTGATGCAAGGCATAGAATGGTAAGCCAAGTGTTTGAATGTAAAAATATTAAGATGCCATTCATCTTGTGTGATATTGCAATCCAAAATAGCAAGCCAATTTTGACAGCTTGAGTAGATGTGATCTACATGGTATCAATGTTCACAATTCTAAATAATGAGCCACAATTCATAGTGCGACCAACTGCATTACACATATAGTCGTAATTACTAATAGAAATAGATCTCTAATAGTCCGATTATCTATGATCATCATTTGATGCTTTCTTAATTAAATAAAATAGTGTGAGTATCATGTATGTCACATTATTGCACATATCTAGTTGCAAGAAACTACAAACCACATAACTTTAGAGAAATCTACACAATGAGGTCATGCAAGTCATCAATTCTCACAGTATGTTTAAAGTTAATGTTCAATAAATGTAGACACCACATATTATGAACTTAGATTATAAACTATCCTTCCAACTTTAGAGATGAGAAATATAAATAACCTTTTACTTAGTTATGATAAAGTAATTTCATTGTTTATGACATCTTTAGAACAACACCAATAGAAAAATTAATATTAGGCAATGTAGAAATGGCTGAAGTCATAAAATTTAATTACCTTGTATCAGATTGTTCTATAGAAAAATGATGCATCAAATGACAAAAAAGCATGATAAAGAGTCAAGTAGGACTCTATCAATTGTGTCAAAAACCATAAAAATGTACATGGTTTTCAAAAAAACAAAAAAAAAAGTTAATAATGACTCTATTCAGTGCCCTCTACATGAGTATCTTTCTCCATTGCTTCTATAGCTCCAGTGTCAATGAAATCATCCTCAATCACTGACTGCATCATTAACTTGCTCAATAGGATTATCTACCATCTGAGTCATATTTGATGGTCCTTCCTCTATTGCTAGCTTCAGTGTGGCCATGCCCATCAACTTATGTTCAAGAATGTCCTCCACCAACTTCCCTAAACCAATGTCTTTGCACAATGCCCTCAATTGCTAAAATGTATATTTAGCTATTGTTCCAAAGTTGATGGCAAGATGGGTTTATCTCCTCTTCAAGAGGCCAAAACATTTATGCATCTAAGACTCAAATGCATCAATCCTTGTAGAAAGATCATCTATGCATGTTATTATCCTAGCCTCCATTACTTCCAAGTATTGAAAAATGCTAGCCCCATCTCCAAACTATTGTTGCTACTATGAATGAATACAAATAGCATAGGGTTGATCACCTTCATCATAGTACTTATCCCATCTAGCCTTGCCACCATCTAATGGTACTCAAGAATTAAGAAGCCATCCAAAATTATTTAAACAAGTCCTAGGAATTTGTTGAGTATAAAATGTGCATCCCAAATGAGGCAGTTGGTCCTCACTAAACATTTGCACCTTCTTTGCATCATGATAAGGAGGTGAAATCTACCAATGCCTGAAAAGAGCATATGCAACTTGATGAGTTTTAGTTTGTTGCATCAACTAGCCCTTGTCGACGAGGCCCTATCGATGTAGTCTATTACATCGATGAGACCCCATCTATAGGGCCTAGTCAACAGGGGCTCATCAATGCAACAGACTACATTGATGAGGCCTCATCGATGGGGCAATTACATCGATGTAGGGGTCTATCCTAGTCTATAAATATGAGCCACTAGCAACATTTATGAAATCAATTCTCATAGTAGTAACAAAGCTCTTATAGTTTGTCTATTCAAAAGTTAGAAATTTTTCCTGAGTGCCCACAACAAGAGTCATTGAGTATACAGATCTTTATTCAAGCATTGTTGTACCTGAGCACGACAATGTGTAGTAATAAAGACAAGCTTTTTGATAAACCTTGCAGCATTATTAATAGATTAAATATTTCATTTGTGCATTTAATGTTTTCAATTACTTATTCAATGTTTTCCAATATTTAAGCTAATTAAGATAACTGAGTAAGATAAGCTAAATAGATAAAATACATAAGTATGACTGCTTTAAGCATATCATGTATTCACTTGGTAATCTAAATAGTGTTATTGCTTGGTACACCTAGTAGCATAGTGCTTGGTAACCCAGCAGTGGATACATGGGTTCAGGACGTGTACAGAAAGTAGGACTAGATACTTATGTTAGGATTAGCTAGAGGCTAATAGGTTAGTTACATTGAATTAGCCATTAAATTACCTTGTCTTTATCTCTATTCAAGCACAAAGACTATAAAACATAAAACTATAAAAATCATGTCTCAATTATACTTAACCATATCATGTGCTTCACAAGTGTAATTGGGAAGACAAGAAATGACCTTAGGACAAGGTTCACTACCTAGAAGACTAGTGCACTGGAAACTATAAAGTCCACTGAATTTGACTAGATCACGTGTGAACACTCTATGATTCGTATGGTTGAGTGTAGGGGTACCTCACTACTCATCATTGGCACCATTTTGGGGATGGTGCTAATTATCTAAATTAGTTATATCATACATGATCATTGTAAATGCATTAACAAAATATCTTTGGAAAATACTAAGTCACACACATCATACACCAACAACAATGTCTCTTTCACAAGGAAGCAATAATGCATTGTATGGAGAGAAAATTCATTAGAGAACTAATGAGATATATGTTGAAGAAAATCAAAGTGACCAACCTCATGTACGGATTTCATATGTTCATGACCAGCTTGATGACACTCAAGGACTACATTCACCTAAGGTATAAAATCCTAGAGGAGATGAAGTAACTCCTAGACCAAGGGAGGCTTCAAGGCCTAGGACCTTCTCAAAACCTAAAAAAGGTAAATCAAGGGACTATGGGGAACACCATCAAAGTCATGGAAATCCTCCTAGTTTCTCATCTTCCTCTTCCTCTTCAATATCTAGTTTTAACAAAGATGAACATAGGTATAGAGACAAAGCTCTACTATGGGATCAAAATAAGGGTAGAAATCAAAACCACTAGAAAAATCAAAGACCTCAACATGAACACAGCCAAAACCATCACAATCAAGCAAATAGAAATAGCAATTTTCACCATGCTGCATTCGATAATGATGAACCCTTGTTGGCCACTAAGAGCCTAATGTAGATCATAGAGGTAGTTAATATACCCCACAGGTATCATAGGGAAATTCACATAAAAGGCTCAATATGAATAATATCCTTAAATTTATGGGAGGCTATGATTCTAATCCACAGCATCACTTCTAAGCCTTCCATGATGCCTGTACCTTTCAACATATCGAAAATAAGTAGCAAAAGCTTAAGCTCTTCCCTAGGACACTAATAGACAAAGCTAAAAGTTGGTATAGATCATTGGAACCAGGTTCCATCCACCAATGGTCCACAATGGTAGAATTTTTCAATGAAACATACCAAACTTATGCAAGAGTATCCAACCTAAGAAAAAAAATCCAAGGGTGGAAGCAAGAGAATCATGAACCCTTAGATGTGGCCTTGGATAGATACTATTCGCTACTACATAGATGTCCCAGCCATGATTTCTCTCAAAAAGAGAAACTTTTGCACATCATAGATGGACTTCATAATGAAATGAGGGAGACCCTTGGGATGTATGTTCAAGGTTGATTATATGAATTAAAAGCCCATTAGATACAAAGGCTAATCAAGCAGGCGGCAAAAGAAGGAGAGCTATGTAAATAAGAGAATGTAGAGGAAAACAACTGGGATCCAACTCTTCAAAGGAAAAGGATCCATATCTATGATGAGAAAAAATAGGTAGCTCTTGATGAGGTGATTTCACAACAAACCTTGTTACTACAAAAATCTCTTAATGAACTCCAGGCAAGACTAGATAGGATGTCAGAGTAGATAAATGAAAAAGCTACAACTTTCGTAGAAATTGTAGAGAAGAAGGTAATACAAAATGAACTAGGCAATCACAATAAATAGAGGAAGCAAAACCAAGAAATAGCTAGGAAAACTTATTGGCAAATAGAAAACATGGCTGAAAAAAGAAAGTCTATAATCTCAACCACAAATGAAGATGACAGATGTGACATCTGCATATATGACCACTTGAAGGGCCATTACCCAATCATGTCACATCTACATGAGTATTTGGCTTTTACATTAAATCCAAAATTTGTACAAAAGCACATGCCTAGGAAATTTCCTTTTTCCACATCGTAATTATAAACAGTCCCACAACTAATTGTATTGTCTTAGGGGGACTTATTACCAGCCTCAACACTATCATCAACTATAGTGGCAAAACCCATAGTCATGGGGGAGCCCACCATCAAATCAACCCTACCCTTACTACCAACCAAACCTATATGGATATTATGTTTAACAACTTATTTCCTCGACTGATTCTACCTCCTCTACTTTAAATCGCTACTACCACTCTCTCGAATATCATCAACCTGTGACATTTTCTAAAGGGTCACCACTTCACACCTTTCATCCTTCATCATATCCTTAATATTCTCATACTTCCCTATACCATATGTCACCACTAGCAACACCAGAAGGTTTAGCACCATGACATCAATGAAAGAATGCCACTTGTGCTATAAACATACACAAAAATGATAGTGCCAGTAGATCTCCACCACAATCTCAAAAATGTCCTTTCTTTAGGATGGTTCCCACAAATAAGTATAACACTTGTGGACCTACTAACTCATCCAAACTAGCATAATGCCAATTAAGTAAAATACCCTTTCTTTCACAACCAATGTCTTCTAATCCTACACAAGAACCAACATCTATCATTACTCCAACACCTAACAGAAGAAATGCATTTAGCACTGTGGAGAGATAGAAGAATCCATGCATCACTACTAATAGTAAAGGGTGCAATTGTGGGCTGGAAATTCAAAATATTAACACAACTCATAATAAATTTCAAGAGAAAGTATGTGAGAAAAAACTAGTCCATGTAGTAGCCACTAAACTAGAAGACACCCAGTGGCTTGAAAATGAGAATATAAAATTGTTTCAAAGATGCATGGAGGCAATTAATCCACTTATTAGTTCTAAAATTAAGAAAATGGACCAAAAAAGGACATAGACACAGATATCTTACACTTTGATTATTCACCAAAAGAGGATATTAAACATGGAGACTCAAGAATTAAAATAGAAAATCAAGAAGAAGAACCAAACACATCTAGATCCCCTAAAACAAAAATACCTTCAAGCCCAGATAAAGATACATCTTTCAATGATCCAAACGAGACTATCACCAATGTTAGATGTGCTACCACATGATTAATTAAATTAGTAATAGTGATAGATGAAAAATGAGTGGTGTATAACTAGAAAATTGTGTAGTCCATCTCTCGAATGTTTGGCCATAAGATTAGTCGTGGGGGNGTTGGGTTTTCTTTTTGTTTTCCTTGATATGGTTTATGACTCCTCTTAGAACGTATCATCACTTCTCCATTGACCAATAAAAAGGAAGCTCTATCTTCGCATGGTGTGGTTTCCATTTCAAAATAAAAATAAAAAAATAATAACAAAAACAAAAATAATAAATAATAATAATAATAATAATGGAAATTCAAAGCACACCCCTTAGACACAATAATGGGCTACAAGCATTGGTTATGGGGCTAGAACAATATGTTACCCATGCTTAAAGGCACCCCTCTAACTAAGGGCCTTCCTTCCTTCTTATCTTTTGTTCTCTTTTTGGAGTGATGATTGTTCTTTGAGGTGGTTGTGAACTCATGGTGATCAATAGAAAGAAACACATCAATGTGAGGTTACTATTCATAGTATGGACTTGGTCTGAACTTGGATAGATATGTATGCTAATCATTTTAATCACATTTTTCACAAGAACCTATTGTGGACATGGTCAAGTAC
>MNCI01017476.1:350321-454763 GCA_015680685.1 Gnetum montanum
AAACATCATGGTAACTAATAGTAATTGATCAAAATAATGTGAACAACTTGATGATTTTAGTTACCTCATAGCCTTGGGCATAGTATGCTATCATCATCTTGTGCTTAAATAAAAACTAAAGGATCTGAAAAGGGTTAATTATTAAGGAAAATTTATCAAAACTAATGTTGATCCTTTGGTGACTACAGGTGATGCTAAAAGAAATGCCTAAGGAAGAAGGCCTTTTGCTAGGCATAGAAACAAAGGAAAGAGAGGGACAATGGAGGATATGCCCATGAACAAATCGTAGCACATATAAGATAGCAACTCAAGCATCACATGGTTACTAAATCCATGGGATGATGAGAAGAAATTTCAATCCATCCTTCAAGAATGTTCCACATAACCAGAGAAGTGTTGACATAACAATCTAGGTTGGAATTCTACCACTACTAGCAACAACAACAAGAATCATCTTTTATTGGATTTTTGAAGACCTCTACAAATTTTGTAATCTTCAATGTTTGTTTAGTTGTTTTGTCACTCTATCATTTTGTATGCATCCACTCAAATAAAATTTTGTAATATGACACTCAAAGTCAGTAAATAGTAAGCGTCAGTCAATAATTCCATCATTCCAAATTTTTTGTAAAGAAAGCTTAGTCCTATTCTATTAACTCAAGGATGAGTTTTTATTCAATCATGGAGATATGATGAATCATCACTTGGTTGGGATATTTGAAAAAAAGTCAATTTTTGATCAACCTCGATATCTAGGCTCCAATATCTTAGCCCCATTATCTAGGCCTTATTAACTAGGCCTCATTAATTAGGCTCCATTGACTAGGCCCCATCGAAGCGGTCTATTGCATCGACTAGGCCTTGTCAATGTAGTCTATTGCATCAATGCAGCCCCGTTGATGCAATCTATTGCATCAATAGTGTCTATTTCTACCTATAAATACATGTGCTCCCACCATGTATTGGCATTATTTTGTCAATAGAGTAGCCAAACTCTTGCAGTTTTATTCTATAATCTTAGAGAATAGTCAGTGAGTGCCTGCAATTTGGATCTAAGTCAGTTGTATAGCATCTTATTCGAGTGGCAATGTACCTAGAAACATTCCATGAATAGCAATAAGATTGAGATTGATTCTTATTCATTGTAGCACTTTGACTTAGGTTAAATTTACTTTTAATGTAATTTATATTCCATATACTTTGTTAATATTTACATTTCCATGCATGTTAATGAATTGGTGGAAGGAGTGCAACTAGTTTCAAGAGTAAACACGTATTTGCTTGGTAATCTTGGCAGCATTATTGCTTGGTTCACCTAGTAGCATAGCACTTGGTAATCCTAGTAGTGGATACATGGGTTCAGCAAGTGTATAACAAGATGGGAACAGACATTCATTGCCTGTAGGCTAGTTTAGACTTTATATTTATGTTAATTAGATTAAGTAACTGATTTCTTTATTATCATTAGGAGAAGCATAAGGCTGAAACAACATCAATTATCATATGTCTCACTCTAGACTAAACCATACATGACAAAGCCACCACTAGTCCAAGTGGGAAGATAGTGAACTGTGATCAAGGCATAACAATCTAGATGCCACAACTAGTCCCATCTATAGAATTTGACCAAATTGTGTGTGAACACTTGTGATTCATATGGTTGAACGTAGGGGGTACCTCGCTACTCATCACAACTAAAGGAAATGGAATTGTCAATGCATCCCTTGTAAGGATTTGCATCCTCTTGTGACATCCCATCCCTGGATGTCATGGAAAATGTCAAATATATGATATATTAGACATTATGCATACGAAAAAAATATGCCAAATACGAAATATATGTAATATTTGATATTATGTATAAAGAAAATAGTAGGAAAAATGTAGAAAGAGAAAGAAAAGAATGCTTTATTAATATGGAATAGTGTATCCAAATCATGCTCTAAGAGTGTTCCTTGGGATTTTCTTCGCTTGGTATCTATGCCTTAGAGGCAAACTAGCACTATCACCATGGTTAGGCAGGCCTATAACCTAACCAGTAGGGATGACAAGTCCACTTCCTATTCCACTTCATCCAACTTTATGACTTGACTATACTAGCTTTGCCACTTCATGCTAGCATGACCTATAACCCCAAGTATAAATGCCTTAGGTCAAACCCCCAAAGGTTACCTTAAGAAACGCATCTATTATTACAACATGCTCTTTCAAGTCTGAATTACAACTACCCTTTTAAGTTTTGTTAAGATGAAAATAATACTTATTATGAAGAGACACCATCTTCATTAGGAAACATCATCATTTGGGAACGGGGATGTGATAATCTAACCCCCTTAGGTTTCATTCATCCTCTAACGAGTCCACATTCTCTATCTTTTTCCTGCTCCAATGTTTTCTTTCATGATCCTATGCTCCAATAATTTGATTTCTCCTTTGAACTTGAAGTTTTTTCTTACTTATTCTACAAAAAAAAAAAATATATGTAAGAAGAATATATGGAAAATTAAATATTACATTATTATAATTACTTCATTTCCTAAGATAATGACAAGAAGCAAATTAAAGATCTATCAATCACCAAACCCCAATCCTTACCAAAATCACACAAAGTACAACTTGAATTTAGTTTCCCATATGAAGGTAGGGCAAATTGTTTCATTTCCAATTTTTATTATCTTAGATATTTTAATTATCTAATTGAAATATAAATTAAACAATGAATAAACTAATAATATCATCAATAAAAGTAAGGGTGAAATACTTCTTGATCTTGATCAACCTTGTGCAATGATGAAATAATTACAATTCTACAATAAGCAGTATATGATTAGAAGATCTTATTCTGGATGGCAAGGCTTGATCTTGATTCTTCTCAACTTCTTCTTTAGAAATTAACTCTAGTAATTTAGTAACTTGAAAGAATCAGATATCTTACGAAATATAATCCAAAGACTCAATGAAGAATGTTGTTAATCCATCCTCATTAACAATAGCAAAGTCATTGGTAAAATGTGGTTCTTAATTAGTGCTATCCATCAACATCATCTATTTTTAAATTCTACAATCTGATTTATCTATTGAAGATTCAAATTAAGCATAATATGCACTATCCAATGGAATTGCATGTTGAATTGATGGAAACATCTTCTTCAAATCAAGTTCATCTTCCAAAGATTCCTATACACATCCATATTTTAAGAATTGATAAACACCACTTCCGAATTTTGCATTGAAATCTCCACAAAGAATAAATGGAACTATATTAGTATAACTCAGGAATAACTTATTCTTCAAACTTTCTTCTATTTGCTTAATCAAGTATGCTCCTTCACACAGTCTAACATCAGAACATGTTGGTTTGTCAATCAAATGTGTGTTAACCATGCATACACATCTTTCTAATAGATGAACTTTTAGAACCACTACCAAAGCTATGTGATTTTTCTGAAATCTTAACTATTCTTTCTTATCCATCACTTGAAGTTCTAGAATTTCAAAAATCATATTTTATAAACTTCATTCAAATCCTTGTACTAATTCAAACTTGGCTTCTTTATAAAATATCACACAACCATCGATGTTGTGATTTCTACAATAGGCTAATCTATATGCCTCAAAAGAAGAACTTTCATAAGAACCTTTTTGCTTATAAATACCTTTGTATCCTATCTTTCCCAAGTTTGGTTGGAATTGATATAGAAATTTCCATGGTAAGACTTCTTATAAGCACAAAACATCAACATCCAAATCTTTTAACTCTACTAAGATGCATGGATATCTATATTCATGTCAATCCAAGGCCCATAATGGACATAACAAATGTTGTTTCTCACTCACTAGGGATTTTTCAAGCACATTGTATGTTGCAACTTTCATTCCTATTCTTGGATTCTTGTCTAGATAATTTCTCTTCATAAGTATCATACTCCTTGTCGAAACAAGAGTTTGAGTTTCCATGTTGTTTTGCCATATGTTTTGATTGCAAGATGGATTAATATACCCTTTTCTTTACGGTGGAAGATTGTTCTATTTCTTCAAGTAATTCTCCAACTAATGCATCAACTGATCATTAACTAATACATCGACTGATAATTAACTACATCAACTGAATAACTACATTATCTATTTTTATAATTACATTATCTAATTTTAGTAATATCTAACTATATTATCTAATTCTTAATGGCCTTTCTAGCCCCCTTAGGAACATTGACTGTGGCAGTGTAATTAATGACATGCCATAGTGATCTTAAGACTCTCTGTAAGGGTTATGCACTAAACCTTAAAGCCCAAATAGTTGAATTTGTGATATCATCAAATCATTGAGTCCCCAGATGATATATCTAACCTCACCATTAAGTTTAGAAGGGTGAAAAATGTTGAAAATGACTATTCATATGTTGAAAATGGACATTGTATGCTCAAGTTGTGTGAAAATTAAAATTTTGAGAAGGTTGAGGCACTATGTTGGGCAAGGAGTAAAAACTAATTTTTGGGGTACCCTGGGATGGATTTGACTTCACCATTGTGTTCGAAAGGTTAAAAACTATAGAAAACAACTCTTTGTTCACCAAAAAAGGCTTCCAAATCAAAAATTATGAGTCTAAACTTTTGGTGCAAAAAACTAGACTTCCCAAAAGGTCATCCATCCCAGTTCTACTCTTGGGCAAGCGTGTTTAATTACAAAATTTTTATTCTTGTGGTTACTAGGGCATGAAATTCAAATTTAAAAATTATTTTTATGCATTTCTAATTTAAACTAATGGTTCAACAATGGAAATTTGAATTTTTCATCAATTGAAAATTTTCCATTAAATAACAAAGAATTTGTCATTTCATTCCAACAGCAACAATGGCCATGGTGATACACCGATAGTGGCCTTAATGGCTACTAGGCAACATCGAAAACCAAGCTAGACATGTTTGGAGGCAATTGTGGATGGTGCTTAGTTCAATGTTGCGACCTGTAGAGGGAAAGGAAAAAGAGAAACATGGTGCAACCTACGAGGCAAGGAAAGTGAAATGTGACGTGGCCTACGCAGGGCTGACGAGGCCCGCAAAAGCTAAATCGGCCCCCATATGGGCATGCATGGCCATCTTAGGGCCTACATAGACCTTCCTAAGGTTCACGTAGCCCACTCCATGTCTTGCATAGCCTATTTCAAGGCTTGTGTGGCCGTCCACTAGGCCTATGCAATCCTTTTTAGGGCACACACAGCCCATTATTGGGATCGTGTGACCCTTACTAAGGCTGGCATTGGGCTCACGTGGCTCATTACTAGATTTGTGTGGCCTATTACATGGCTCACATGGCCTTACACGACCTCTGTCGACATGAAAACCTTGTACAAGGATTATTATTTTTTTCTAGGTAGAGGCAATGATTGGCAACACCGAAAGAGGCAACGATTGGTGACATGGGAGGCGATGATCCACGACATGGGAGGTGATAATCGACATCATGGAAGGCGATGATCCATGGCATGCGAGGTGATGATCCATAGCATGGGATGCAATGATCAACAGCATCGAAGGCAACGATCCATGGCATGGGATGTGATGATCCACAATGTCGATGAGTAGCAGTGGCATAGTCAACAATGGTTGCAAAAAGCGTAATGAGGACGATGTGCAGGTGTGGTGAAAGGGCAAGTGTGGTTGGCGACACAAGCTACGTGGTTGTAGGGCATTAAGTGGTAGGCCTAGCTATCATCAACCACTAGCCAACCTTGCGGTGTTCTACCCAAAAGGGTTCTTTTTTATTTTTTTATCATTATAGTATTTTATTTTCATTTTATTTTTTAATAATATATTTTTTATTTATATTATCATTATTTTTTCAATTAAAAACATTTTAGTGCATGAGGTCAAACCCACGACCTCCCATTAAATAAGTATTTTGGAGGGTTTTTTTTTTTTTTACTTTTTCTTATTGCAGTTCAGCCAATGACAAGGCATGGGTTTGCTATGGGTAAACAGTGATTCCAAGTTCAATCTCAATCCTAAATTTTGGGCATTTTTTTATAAATAATAATAATGATTTAATATTATTTTAATGCACATATAACGAGAAATTTTAAACATTGATATCTCCCAAACCATAAGTCTAATCAAGATGAAATTTGCACCGTTGGAATTATCTCGTCAAGTACTACGCATTAGACAGTCTTAGGGTTCAAAAATGAAGTCGATTTTTCAAAAATTAAAAGGACCAAACTAGCCTATTTTGTTGAAGTGACATTTCTATGCTAACATATGGTATCTTGAAATCTTCTAGATTACTTAGATAGTGAATTTCAACAAAACAAGATCAATTCAGGTCATGGTTACTAACTTTCTTTAAAAAATTTAACAATGACCCTAATCAATTCTCAATTATATTACTAATATGGGTAAGAGTAACCTAGACCAGTGTATCACTGTCTTACCAATATCTTTTGTAATTGATGAATCTTGATGAGGTGTGATCAAATCTTCATTGATTAATGATATCCATGAAAGAATTTTTTTGGTTGCTAGGATCTAGATGCATGATCCATTGTTTGTGAAATCAATGGAAATGGATTTTCTGACTTACATCAAAAACATATGGTACATCCAGTGATGATCAATAGCTTTTCCTATGTTGTGGCTTCAAGGTTCATCATCAAGTTCATGTTGTAGTTGGCCCATGGTTCTAAATGACCCTTGGATCATGGTTTTCTCAGATACTAGTTGTGACATCCCATCCCTGGTTGTCATGGAAAATGTCAAATATACGATATATTAGACATTATGCGTATGAAGAAAATATACCAAATGAGAAATATATGTGATATTCAACATTATGTATAAAGTAAATAAAAAAATGTAGAAAGAGAGAAAATAATGCTTTATTGATATGGAATAGCATATCCAGATCATGCTTTGAGAGTGTTCCTTGGAGTTTTCTTCCTTTGGCATCTATCCCTTAGAGGCAAACTAGCACTACCACCATAGTTAGGCCTATAACCTAGCCAAAAGAGATGGTTAGTCCAATTCCTATCCTGCTTCACCCAACATGACTTACTTGTACTAGCTCTACCACTCCATGTTGGCATGACCTCTAACCCCAAGTATAAATGCCTTAAGTCAAACCCCCAAAGGTTACCTTAAGAGACACATCTATTATTACAACATGCCCTTTCAGGTCTTAATCACAACTACCCTTTCAGGCCTTGTTAAGACAATAATAAAACTTATTATGAAGAGATATCATCTTCATTAGGTAGTAGCATCATTTTGGAATGGGGATGTGATGCCTCTTGAGTAAAATGTGGGAGTAGTTTAGTGAACAGTCTTCCTCCAAATCTAGCAAGATCATCAATGCAAAAGATATCACATGTGTGATGAGTGACAATAAGGATATTGGTGTGAATAACCTTCATAAGAACTTTCCATTTGGGGGTGAAGTTCTTATAAGGTCAACTAGTGTCATCTAATTCCACCTTAGGAACCATGGCAAACAATTATGTTTTTTTATCTAAAGTTGTAGTAGTGAAAAATTCCTTGCATGTACCAATGGCCATTTCAAGTGCCTTGCCCAAGATCTTCTTTGTCAATGGAAACCTAAAATCACCTATGCCAATAATCATAGATGATGTTGTACCTCAAACATGTGACATATAAAAGCGATGTGCCTCCTCTTCATAATAATCTATCCCACCACTAATGATGAAGCCAAGACAATGTTGAATTAGTTTAGCATGCATTTCTAGTCATACTAGTTACATAAATGAACTAAAGTCCTTAGGACTTCATATCGGGGTTGTTCTAAACTGAGCCTCCCAACGTAGACATTCCTCTTGTGCTTGTTGCTCTTGAGCTTGATGATATTCATCTTACTCTCTTTGAGCATCTTATGTAATAGCTTGAGAGCCAAGCTATTGTTAACCATGTGTCTACCTCCTTACTTCTTGTTCTTGTAGTCTAATGGACTTTCTTCGAGCATTTTCCTGTGAACTACCTCTCAGTGAAGACAAAATACATAACATCAAAAATTTAAAAATTTAAAAATCATCTATAAAAAAATTATCTATCAAAGTAATCAACTTAGACATTACCTTAACCCTTTCATGAAAAAATTTAGCGAGAACACACTAGATTCTTGAAAATTCTTGTTTATATAAAAGAATTATATCAAAGTTATCAACCTAGCCATTACCTTAACCCTTTGATACATAACTTAGTGAGAACACAATAGATCATTGGACATTGTTATAAACTATAAATCTCCAATGAAATGTGTGCTTATGTGTCATTATCATATGTTTAATGCTCACAAAAAAATTAGTAAATGAACAAAAGCATAACTATGCCTACACTCAAACTTAGCTTTCCAAGAGAAACTAGCAACTTCCCATCCTTCCAGTAAATTATGCTCTAACCTACTAGTATCTTAACTATACATAAAAAAAAAATTCATAACAATTTTTTTTAACATTCACTAACCTATTAACATCTAAGTCATACATAAAATTTTCTTTTAACATGATGTAAGACTTTGCTAAATGCATTAATGCCATAATTCTCTATTTTAAAAGCTTGTTATTTTATTATTTAATACTAATGTTCATATTCACATATATGCAAACTAAGTTGAAAACTTAGGTTATATTTTCACTTCTAAAAAATTCTATTTCTACTATCTTTTGTTTGGGATTTCAAAATTCATGTTATATTTGCACTTATAATAAAATCTATTTTCTCTTGTATTTTGCTTGGGATTTCATGGCATAGAATAGTCCTACTCAACCTAAGGGTGTTGCTTATTAGGCTTCCATTAACACCAAAGATAAGCCCCTGATGAGACAACTATTTCGGTAAATTTTAAGTATGAATCTCACTACAAGATACAAAAATGAATTCCTATTTTTTAGGCCTTTCACTTGTATACTTTAAAGAATCATAATAGTAGCAAGATGAGATGCAATAGTATTATTTTCAAACATCTTTAACAATATATTTGCCTTTTAAGATGCAATTTATTTAAGAACTAGATTGATATATCTTACCCACAACATCCCATAATCCCTTTGCAGTCTTTTTATCTTGTAAATTTGTAAGCACAAGATTAGAAATACCTTTACATATTATTCTCAAATCTAGATATCTAATTAATTCTATTCTTCAGTTTTCATGTTCTTTAACTTAATTCCAATGATGCATGCTTCCAAAGATTGTAGTTATTGTCATTGAACCTTTCTATTTCTTCAATGTACTTAGTACCACTTACCATCTTGAAATATTCCTACTTAATGAATTAAAAGTCCTCCAAACTCTATAGGAGGAATATAAATAAGCAAATGGCAATGACATAAATTAACAAAAAAAGAAGAGAACAACTTCAAGACAAATAACATAATTGTGTTTGTTGTAAAGCTTGAATAAAGCTTACACACCAAGAAGCTTACATGAAGAGAGTGCAACTTAAATTTGCTTCACATACCCTTTGAAGCATAATGCCTTGGATAAAGGTCAAATTATAGAGTTATAATTCAGCATCAATTATGGTCAAATTAAGTCTTACAGATTGCCTAATCTTTTTTGGCCATATTTTAGCCTTTTTATTTTTAAAAGTATTCAGCAAAATATTTCTTATTTTTACAATAATCCAAACCACCTTGCACTCATAACTCATTTTTTATAATGAAGTTGTGGCATGAAGTTGTGGCATGTAGTTAATGAATATGATTATAAAGTAATGATTCAAAATGAACTTTAATTAATGTCATTATAGTCAATCTAGTTTCATGCAGTCAATCAAGTTTAATGTTAGCTCAAAGGCATCGCTAGTTCTATGTAAATAAATTAAAATATTTATTGTAATTTTTTAAAAAAGGACTTCAAGCTCCAATGACATCTTTCTGTTCAATGAAAACACAAAATAACGTCGTTCAATGAAAACTTGAAGTTCATTACCGTTGGAATCCAAAACAATAACAAGTTACAGAAACAGAACAGAGTTGCACCAGAAAAATTGTGTAAAGCCTACGGTAACAAATGGAATAGAGTTGTGTCAACGCGCTCTCATAGAATACAAAAATTCAAATTTTTTCTTCGTAATCCATTGTAAAAAACCCTAGCATGTAATAACAAAAACATTTCTAAAAAAGGGTACAAATGTACATACCCTATTCATCATTGCTATCAGTGCTAACAAATTCTGTTGTCTACTATCACCAGCGGCAATGGCGTTGTCATTCTTGATGCACTCTTCTTTTCTATGATTTCCTATGGGGGAATAAATGGATGGAATGTGTCGTTTTCTTTGCAATAGCTCTATTTTTATTTTTTGACATTTTCACATAATGCAACCAATTGTGGATCACATTCACCTTGTAGTTTTAAATACTAAAATGTGAGGCATAATTATTTATGCAACTTGCAATTTTCAATTTCTAGTACGTATCACATGATATACTACAAACCATAGTTCAACGCAAAAGTGCAAGCAGCAAGGACTCACACTATTAAGACCAAGGTTCTGTTTCTTGTTAAACTAAGACTCGCACAATATTCACTGACCATAGATGCAAACAATTGCGGTAATATGCAAATCGCATAAAATCGTAGTCTTTGAATGCAAACATCGTGCGACTCCTAGTAAATGAGGAATTAATTGTGACCATATGCTGGCAGACATTGTTGTAGTTACAATATCCTGTGAGACGCATGACATCGCAGGATTAGAGTTATTTGATATAAACAAGGGGAACAATGTGCACAAAATTCTCAATTATGTTAAATTGAACCAAATATGTGTAGATTGGGACAAGAATAGATCAAAACTTCTTTAAATCATTTTAGCTATTGTAGTTACTATTTGACTATTCAAGAACATATAACCAAATAACATAATTGGGTTACCATAAGAGATAACATGATTGGGGACAAATTTGTGGCATCTAAGAAATAAATACTAGCTTCAAATCATAACTTAGTGGAATTGTCTTTCCTGCTAACATAGAGAGAATTATGCACTCCAAGTAAGCCTAAAGGTAATCAACATCATAAACTCCTCTCCTTCATGCAACCTAGGCATTCTACTGCATCAAATTTGAATGTGAGATAGATGAGTTCTAGTTGTAACCTTGGCTATCTTCATTACATTATGCAAATAAAAAATAAGAAATGTTACATTTTTACACTTAACAATCATAAATTAGATTTTCAAAATCAAGTCATTGGGTTTGGATTATGTCTCTATCTTCTATATATAGTTTTCTACAACACTTTTGAGTAGAAAGCTTTTGTTCTCAATTTTTAGTAGGGCTATCCCAACTTGACAATCTTTTGTTACTTACCAAACCATTTTCATTTTTTAAAAATAAATACTTAGACTAATTCTACTGAACATATTTTTCAAGTTTAATAACACTCTCTCATTTGTGGGCATATTCTTTGCAAAATTTGTGAATGCCTTTTCTAATTTTGGTATTTTTCTGTCTAGCTTGCGTCTACATTATCCTCAAATGCTTCCAATTTCTCATCTAATTTTTGAACATCCTTTTTATTGTGCTCATGGGAAGATAATATAATACTTTGTACCTCACTACTATATGATTTCTTGGTGGTTGATCCAAATGTCTTAGGTATCATCCCTAATTGTGATGCCTCATCATGGCTTAAAAACTTATGAGGCAGAAATGAATTTAGCTCAAAAGGGATTCTTGAATCAAAATAGTCATCTCTAAAGAAGAACTTATATGCACTGGTATGTCCTTTAACTAATATCAAAACTTTCATTAAATGCTTGGAAAAATGACCGAGGTTGGACCATTTACACTCAGAGAAAATACTAAAAGAGAACACCTTGTGCCAAGTATCCCATTTCAAAGAATTTTGACTCTGCATAAGATATTCATCTTCTTTACCCATGACTTATTTGCAATCATCATCACAAACTTCAATAGCCTTTTCCCATAACTTTTTATTGATTTCTCTATCCTTTCTATTTACTAGATATCAAGCAGCTTTAAGTCTTACATTGTTCCAGTAATATGGTTGTACCTTTGTCAAAGTCCATATAAGTCAATCAATGTAATGGTATTTCCTATTTCTGATATCTCTCAAGAATTTCCATTTTAGAAATCCATGATAGGACTCCACAACATTATTTGTGTGTTGTTGAGCATGTGGAATATCATGATAGGATTTTGTCCACATCCCTAAGAAATGAACATTTGAGCCCATAGTAACAAAACAACAATGGAACATACAATCTAAATTTGTTAATACTATTATTGCAACATCAAATAAATATATACTTGTTAAATTTATCTCCATTTATCCACTAACTCTTTAGGTAATTGATGAAATGAATGTTCTACTAATGCGCATTGACAAACTTGTTAATTTCCACAACAACATCCATAGGATTTTTGCATTCATTCATAATAAAGTTCAAATGTGCTACTATTGCCTTTCGCATTGTGAAATCTCTAACCTTTGTTGCCAAGTTTTTCCTTCATGCCCTCCAAACATGCCAAATGCATAGAAAAATATGACAACCAAAATACAGACATGAAGATTTCAAATAATGTTGCACATTCAATTATGATATCTTCATGTTTTGAACTCAACTTAAAATTACACAATAAATTTCAATGTTATAAATGTTACTGTACTACATTCATTTTAGCTTTTGAATCATCTAGCATGAACACATTTGTTGTCCATCGTGGCTCTCGCGACTTGCATATTCTCATCAATTCAAAAAGTCAAGCTATGATCTCCCTCTTTGCACATCTAAAGGAGATTGCCCATGCTACAAATAGTAGTATGAATCAAAAGCCATGACTATGTGAAGATGGAGCTATTTAGAAAAAAAAAACCATTTATATTAGAAAAATAAGCCAATTCCAATACAAAATTTTCTTGATACATGATTTCTAATGAATACCCAAAATTCTACTTATTCCATATTTGTTGGTGTTGGAGGTTGAATCCATAGCAAGTATGTTGTTTTGAGATAGACCTATCATCTTTTTCAACATCCATGACGATTTCAACCCCATGATTGTTGGAATAGACTGTTTGATATTCTCTTCTTGATAGTAAAAACATCTATGGTGCTTTCGTACCATAGGCATGTACTAATTTTATCATAGTCACGTTTTTTGTATTCTAATGTAACATCTTTGCAAATATTATAAATGTCCTTTTCTTCAAAATAAACATGTCTTTTTTTTGTGATACGTTGAATTTTTGTTGTTCATTGAATATATCCTTAATATATCTCTCATATATCATATCTACTAAAAATTCTTCATTCCATACTAACACTATCTTTTGACGTATCTCAGGGCAAATATGTATTGATTAAGAATCTCTTCTATCGAATATGGAGCCAAGCAAGCTATGACAATAAGCTCCTGATGTGTCAACATAATTCATTTCTTTATATATAATGCATGCAATATGGTCAATGCCATGCATAATGCAAACTATAAAATTACATTGACTATCTTTCTACCATTCCTATTGCTTTTTCTTCCTTCCTTAGGTGCCACACCTATGGTAACATTCGGGTCATATGAACAATGATAACTGATTCGTGTATATTCATGGATATCAAATAGTACTCTAATAATATGCATTATACAAAATATTTAATAAAAATTGTTGAGGACATCATAAATACAAGAAAACCTACCATGTATGACAAGTGTAGTGGTTTGATTGAGAGCAAGTTTCCTTTTTCCATTTCTATTGATTTTTGTTTCTATAGAAACATTTGTAGGGAAACTTTTCATTTCTCTATTTGCCTACAATGAAATCATCCACTCTTTCTTTGTATATCCAAGCAAAGGCATCGTCATAAGAATAGGACCATCTTATTTCATTTTTTAAAAAAGGATCAATTGGTGGGACTTGTATTTCTTGTTGTCATGTTGTTTCCCAAAAACTAGCATGCTCTCACCTTCTTCACATCTATCAAAAAAAAATTTTGATCACTAACTCAAACTATAATTCCACAATCTACAAACCATGTGATCAACAAACACAACTTGCAAAGTAAAATCAACATCCATATATACCTCAAAAATCAACATGAACCTAGTTTGTGATACCTCTCTTATACTGGCTACAATGCTACAATGTTGCCAAATAGAACTTAGATTTCTTGTTTAAGTTCATTTACAAAATATAAAATATTTTTCAACTGGGTTCTAACCACTACATCATGCAACCTCTTGCAAAATCAATAGAAAGCTATGATTTAATGTGAGTCATAGTACCCTTGCAAGAACATCCGAAAAGCATTATGCTTCTGGTGAGGTAAAAGTACTTGCAAATCACAACTTCCGATGCACAAATGCATTTCTAAAGAACTTTTCCAAAGACTGCGAGGGGGTGTATCTAGCAGCCAACATGCAGGGACTATCGAAAGCCTATGTGCTACTAAAAGCATGCATTCACTCTTGCATCGATGCTTCCAGTGGTTTGTAAAGCTTTCAACAATATTTATTGAACACTACAAGGGACTACTAGTAGCCATGCCCTCGCAGGCTCTTCCGAAAAGCATTATGTTTCTAGTGACTTGGAAGTACTTCCAAATCGCAGTCTCTGATGCACAAATGCATTTCTGCTATACATTTCTAAAGACTGCAAGGGGTGGGTCTAGCATCTAGAGCCCACAGGGGTTTCTGGAAGCCTATGTGCTATCAAAAGCATACATTCACTCTTGTATTGATGCTTCTGATGACCTGTAAAGCTTCCAGCAATATTGTCAAATACTAAGAGGGCCTACTAATAGCAATACCCTCACAAGATCATCCAGAAAGCATTATGCTTTTGATGACCTAAAAGTACTTGCAGATCATAACTTTCGTTACACATACGTGTTTCTAGAGAACTTTTCCAAAGACTATGAAAGGATGCATCTAGTAGCCAACCCGTAGGGGCTTTTGGAAGCCTATGTGCTATCGTAAGCATGCATTAACTCTTGCATTGATGCTTCTGATGGCCTATAAAGCTTCCAACAATATTTGTCAAACATTATGAGGGACTATTAGTAGCAGTGCCCTTGTAGGCTCCTCTAAAAAGCATTATGCTTCTAGTGACTTGAAAGTACTTGCAAATTGTAACTTCTGGTGCACATATGCATTTCCACTAAATATTTCCAAAGACTATAAGGAGGTGTATCTAGCATTCAACTCGCATAAGCATTTGAAAGCCTATTAGCTACCAAAAGCACACATTAACTCTTGCATGAATGCTTCTAATGGCACATAAGACTTTGGGCAATATTTTACTGAACATTGCAAGGGACTACTAGTAACAGTTCCCTCATAAAAATGTCTAAAAAGTGTTATGCTTCTAGTGACTTGAAAGTACTTGCAAATCGTAACTTCTTATGCATAGATATGTTCCCATTGAACACTTCCAAAGACTGAAAAGAGGTGTGTCTAGTAGCCAACTTGTAGGGGCTTTTAGAAGCCTACCAGCTACTGGAACCATGCATTCACTCTTGCATGGGTGCTTCCGGTGGCATGTAGGACTTCTGGCAATATTTCAGGGAACATTGCAAGCAACTGCTAGTAGCAGTTCCCTCATAGAAACATCTGAAAGGCATTAGCCTTTTAGCAATCTAAAAGTACTTGCAAATCATAACTTCTGGTGCACAAACACATTTCTGCTGAACATTTCCATAGATTTTGAGAGGATGAGTCTAGCAGCCAACTCGCAATGGCTTCCAAAAGCCTACTAGCTATTGGAAGAACAAATTCACTTTTGCATGGATACTTCCAATGGCACATAAAAATTTTAATAATATTTTACTAAACACTATGAGGAATTGCTAGTAGAAGTACCCTTGCAGGATCCTTTGAAAAACAATATGCTTCCAATGACCTAAAAGTACTTGCAAATCACAGCTTCAGATGCATAGATGCATTTTTAGTGAACATGTTCAAAGACTATGAGGGGGTGTGTCTAGCAGTAAACCTGCAAGGGCTTCCTGAAACACCACAAATTTCAACCTAACACTTTGAAATGAGCACAACCTAGAGCCTTTTTAGCTTTTTGGAGGCAAAAATTTGACTAAGGCATGGAACTCAAGCCAGCTTGCTCATGCCCAGCTTGTCAAGCTTACTTAAGCCAGCTCGCTCACACCCAACTTGTCAAGCCAACTTGCTCATGCCCAGCTTGCTCACGCCAGCTTGCTCACACTAGGCTTGTTAAGCTGAGCTTGCCCTCAGCCTGAGCAACTCCAACGACTTCAAAATCAAGTCAAAGATGGCCCAATATGAGGGTGCAAGCCACCCTTAAGGGTCACTGTTGTTCACTTCAAGTTTCAGCATTCAAGAGTTTAGATTTCAGGCCAAATTGCATAAATCTTCCAGGTCACGCTGAGGCCACGCTGGAAGCATGAGTACAGCATGAGCAACTACAAAAGCCTTAAAACCTAGGTAGAATGGTCTGACTTCCAAGGTGCAAATCATCCTCAAGGTTCATTTTTGACAACTTCAAGTCCCAGCCTCCAGAATTCCATATTTTAGGTCCAAAATTGTAAATTTTTTGTAGCTCACGGTGTGGTCAAGCTGAGCTCACGCTGGTAACGTGAGTCCAACGTGAGCTACCAAAAGTGGTTTAAAAAAAGGCACATCCAAGCTCAATTTTTGACTTGCAAATCACTCTCAAGGTCAACCACAGTCAGAAAATTGTTGCACTCAAACAACAAGCCTCTAGGATCAAAAGTTGGTGCAAAATGTGTCATATTCATCAAGTCACGTTGAGGTCACGTTGGCAGCGTGAGTCAAGCATGAGTACTGATCATGCCCGGTCAAAATCACGCCAAACACATGCTGAGGACATGCCAAGACAAAATCAACTCATGCTGGGAGCTTTTGTGATATAGAAATGCCTCAAATAGCCACAAAACCACTCACATCAGCATCCTACAGCAGTCAATCCATGTCAACAAGTTCCAAGCAACCTGGAGTCAATTTCTCTTACTGTACACTATCATTTTATTGTAAATTTTCATCATTTTTGAGCTTGTCAAGCTCTTACACTCCAAATTATATCTGCCTCTATGGGCGTAAGCTAGCTTGCATAAGCCAATACACGTTGTAAGATACAGTGCATTCAATCAAGAACATAGCCTGCCCATGCACGTCCAATTCACACATAGCTATCCATTAAACATGTGTTACATGATCTTTTTTCCTCTCATTTCTCAGCCATTGATTCCATCCATGAGTTTCACACCCAAGCCTAGTCGAACCTTATAAATACCTTGTCAGTTCACATAAATAGGGTTGGCAATTTTGAAGGTTAACAGCTTAGGAAAACACTGACTAGCAACTTTTGGACGCTCGGGCAGGCGTGACTCCTAGCATCCAAGCACCTGTAAGCACATCACCCTGGGGCCTAGCGCTTGACTTGCCATCCACATGCGCAACTACCCTTTGACTGGTGCACATTCATTCTAAGCAATACAATACAGTTCATTTTTTCCTTCCATTATATTGTTTACTCTGTTTTGAATTCAATTTACGCTTTGTTTACAATACAGTTCTATATACGCTCTGTTTGCATTCCGTGCGTCACTATTTACATTTCATACATTAGTTACGATAACTCCTGCGTAACCCATAGCTTACGTTCAAGGAAGTCCTTGGTTGATTTGCGTGTAGACCATCCAAGGCACTCTACCTTCATTTTCTTTTCCAACTCGCCCTCACACGAAGGCAGGGTTGGCTGTGTCTCTCTGACAATCTTTCGACATTTTTTTTCCTTCCAGCCTCACATCGATGATTTTGGTTAGCATAGTAAATTGGTGCTAGAAGGAGGACCAAACTTGTCTATCATCCTGTCAAAATGCTGGTCACGCTACCTTCTAAACATTGTGTAGACCAGGGGCCAAACTCAACCTGGGCTTGCTCAAGCCCAGCTTGCCCACACTATACTAATCGGGTGTGCAACCCTGGAAAACCTCTTACGTTATGGCCAACACTTCAAACTTTGGAACTACATCACCAGAACCCAAACAGCGTACACATGCTGCTTAAACAAACTGCTTCATATACAGCCTGCCAAGCAATGTTCACACCACCACCATTGACTGATCTCCACTCAAACACTTGCAACCTACATCTTGCCTTGCTCACGCCAGCTTGCTCACACCAACTTGCTCACACCAGCTTGCTCACGCCAACTTGCCAAGTCCAATTCACCCCCACCACTATGGAATATTCCTAGATCAACACAGCAACACTACAGATCTCTAACCTTGGAACTGGGACCTCAAACTCTGTGACTACAATAGAACCCATAATAGTCATTGAAGAGATAAACCCTCAAGGTTCAACTCGCCAGTCACTTAGGCTACAGGGAAAGGACCCTACTTATGCAATCCTTACACCAAAACAATATAACTTCATTTGTGTGAAGATTCAAGCCAACTTTCCTATCGACCGCATAGAGAGAGAAGCAAAACAAAACTATGAGCTCATTTACAAAGGAGGTCGTGAGTTCACTCCCTCAGTATTTGACACGATCCCTCTTTTCGAGCCCCATCATCGACCCATATCTTAGCTCCTCATGGTGAGGAATCAAACCCTACAGTTACCTCTGGTAGAGCCTCAGAGCGGAGATGACGATGACGACTTTGCGGCCCAATCTGAGCATGGGGATTCATACCATACTGTTAGTCCTCATGCCCATAAAAATCCATTATTCCAACCTTTCTAGGAAGAAAACATACTTCCTCCCTCATCCGCAAACACTAGAGCACTGGTTTCTCAATAAGAAGTACCCACTTCCATTCCCACATTCTCCATGCCCAACATTCAATCTGATGCGTCCACCTCCATCATACCTCTAGTCACCACGTTAACCTCTCTTCTGCAAGTACAGTCTCAACAACCCCCTCCTCAAACTAATGCAGGATCAGTCTTCTGACCTCAAGTCATTGGGATGCCATCAGTTATACCAGCTTCCACATCCACCCACTACATACCACAAATACAAACCCATGGAGCACCTCTGATTACTTTAGCCCAACATGTTCAGGGTGTCACCTCGCAACCTATGGCTGGGCAGTGGGCCTCAACAGCTATTCAGCAACACCAACCTACTTACTATAATGCACCACACTCCATAATCCCATCTCTGACTATTGCTCCATGACAACAACCGACAATTCAACAATCTACCTTTCCACAAACAATGCAACAATCAAACTACTACCAATCGCAATCTACTCAATCGGCTAGTCTGCCTACCACCCAAGAGTGGGCAGACACCAAGAAAATGATGCACTTGTTAATTGAGGAGGTAAATCACCTTAAAACTGTAAACACTGAGGAAGTCAGGGTGCTAGACTTCTACCAAGATGATCCAATCAACCCTTCAGTTCTGCCGTTAACCTTACCAAAGGGAATCTCATTACCCTAGCTAACCAAATACAATGGAGAGGGAGATCCAAATGCCCACCTAGTAACATTTCGACTAGAATGTCTATTGCTTCAAGCATGGCCTCATGTAATCTTGCATGTATTCACTATGTCCTTAATAGAAAAAGCCTTGGACTGGTACCGAGCTCTACCCCGTAACTCCATATCCTCTCTGGAGGATTTGTTACATCAGTTTGTTACCCATTTCAAATATAATCTAAAGCCTGAGGCCACACTGGATAGCTTGATTCAGATTAAATAGGCACCGTTAGAGCCATCACAAAAAATTATCCAAAGGTGGAGTGCAGCCCTAAATGAACTTCATGAGTCCATCCCTGAAACATACCTGCTTACAATCCTTAAGGCTGCCATGAATGACTTTATTAAATCAAAAATTTATTATTTGAGTGCCCGTACTTTAAGCCAGGCATTCGTGCAAATTAAGAACATAGAAGAGGTGGCGCAAACAAGTAATGACACAGCTTACTTGACCTTTAGGATCCAACATACGAGGAAAGATAAGGATAAATCCAAAATGACGGTAGCGACGGTGGTAGAGACAACCCAACCTAACAATCCAGGACAGAAAGAAAAACAACCAGCTACTCCAACCGACTATGAAAGAATCACACCTACGCCTACACCAAAATCCTCCTCAAATAAAAACACCAACATGGGTCACACTCGTACATTCGAACGAAAGGATCCCACCCAATATACACCCTTGCCTATGAAGCCTTCACAATTGTTAGACCCACTTCTAAGGTCCGGGTTAATCAAACATAAACAAATGTCCCCTATAGTGTCCCAAAAACATGATCGATTCTGTGAGTTAGCTAAGAACCCAACTTTAGCAACAGCTAATGAGCCTCCCATTCCAAGAGGCTTTAGGTTGGATAGGTTTTGCGAATATCGCCAACGGTGTGGGCACGGAACTGACTATTATTTCACCTTAAAATAGGACATACAGGGCATGATTGATAGGGGTGAAATTGTATTTGACGAGGCAAACCTAGTAAAGTCCCAAAATCAACCCATGGGGGTCTACAAGGATCCTCTCAATGCTAATGATGCACCATATGTGATTAACACTATCCATGTGGACAATGGACAAGACACTCCTCAGAAGCCTTTTGTAATCTGCAGGCCTCTCAAAACTACTTTCGCCTCAACACCTCCCCAAACCCATTTTTCCATACGCACATTACCTGCGCCACAAAAGCCATTCGTCATTTGTATACCTCCTTCTGTCGCAGCAGCAACCACACCATTAGAAAATGGACCCACTCCCTTTGTGATCCAAGTGCCAAAACACCCTAACAAGCAACCCCCTATGGTTCCCCCACGACCCTTGCGAGAGCGCCTTGCTAACAGGCTGACAAGAGAGCGCCTAGAAAAAGAACATCATGAGCATGAATTGGGACCACCAAAGCCCATACCCATAAATGCTATTCCTATGGTTCCGCCTACTGGTGAGCCTAGCACAAGTCATCAAAACAAGGGTACTAGCATTAGTCGTGTCCCGAACCCAGCATCCTCAATTACTCGTGCAAGAATCCCTCCACGAGAGATACGAATGTTGGGTCAAATGGACCAAGTCTCCATAGAAAAGAGTACCCCAAATGGTAAGGATCTAGCGAGTGCATTGACCCAAGTTACACAAGCTTTGAAACAAAAGAATAATTCCTTAAGCCTGTACGATCTAGTAATGACTTCACTGGTACATCAGGAAGCTCTCGTGCGTATGTTGACTTCGATTCTTGTTAGCGAGGACCTTCCCGCAGATGAGCCGTCCATTTATGCAATACTGTCCCCACAACCTCAAGAATCAAGGCCCACATCCCTAGAGTTTCGTGCTAATGACATTAAGCAAGATGAGAAAACGAGAGAAGTCACTATAGCCCCTATGTTCATAACGATACAAGTCAACTACTTCAAGATACGTAGGGTGCATGTCGATGATGGTGTAGCAACAAACATAATAGCTTTTCCTGTCATTGAAAAACTAGGGCTTACTAAGCAAATACAGCCCACAACAACTTCTTTCTTAAAATCCTTCAGTGGTTCCCGTGTCATGGTAAAAGGCATGGTTACCTTGGATTTCGTAGTAGGGGACCAATTCCCCACATCAGCTCAATTCGTAGTGGTTGATGAAATTTCGGGGTTCAATCTAATTCTAGGATAACCTTGGTTAGCTCAACTTAGAGTTGTATCCTCATCAATCCATCAAGAAATCCACCTACCTTACGAGGGCAATGAAATCATCATACATGGGGATACGACAACATCACTCACTTCCTCACACTTCGGAGTGGATCAGGGGTCAAAGGTTGAGTTCTCTGAGCCTAGACAAGAAACCATGAGCGCACTTCAAGACATGAACCAACCATTAACTCATGATCCTTCTAGAACTAAGGAAACACTGGGTGACACAAACATAGGAGCCATTCCCATTTATGACTCTTGGTCGGAGCTACCTTTCGACATCTCCAGTGAAGGGGAAGGGGAGTATAAGATCATACCTACATGTCCCACCCCTCACATCAAACTATGAAGGATTAAAAAGCAACTCAATAACTAGGGTGAACTACCAAGTGTCTGAAATAACGTTAAACTACCAATCGTCTGGTATGATGTTAAACTGCAAGTGAATGTCCGCAATGACAGTAAACTAGTCACGGTCAGAAATGGCCAGTTCCTTTTGAGTTCTCCAAAACCGTTATCGCTTCTGACCCACTATAGCCTAAAACTAGTAATCCCTCATTATTTTCTTTCAACATAGATACAAGTCCACCATGACTTTAAACTGATGTGCATGGCCCGAAATGGCCTTAAACTAGAGCTTAGTAAGTTGCAAGTTTACAAACTTTCATTACATTATGTCAAATTTTCATTTACATGTCATAAGTTGCAATTTCAATTCATGCATTCTCATTACTTTTTCCTTTTACAAATATTTGCCTTACATTTTATTCTACATTTTGAAATTTCATTTTACATCCAACTATACACATATGTTTGCAATATACCGTAGAAAACAAAAAAAAAAATTGAACGTTAACATGGTAATGGAATGCCACCACTTTATGCCACAATTAAATCTATGTCATTACATCCATCCTCATACATTCCCATTAGGCATTTGAAAATCCAAAACATTTAATAGCTAAAACCAGACTCATGGTTAAGCTCATGCATCAGTATTAGGAGGGGGTTGGCCCCAAAATCCTCCACATCATCCGCTCCTGCTCCACTGGGGCCAGCCTCATCATTACTATGTCCCTACAATGAAAAAAAAAACAAATAAACAGGTGAGTATAACAAAACAACTCATGAATATAAAACCTGAAAGAATAGTAACACTAACAATAAAAACAATAAAACCATACAAAAAGTAAGCACCATAATAAAACACTCACAGGCGAAGAAGGGCCTTACTTCGTCAGCAAGGCGTACAATAACGGAGCATTCAAACTTGTTGACATGGACAAGAACGAGTTCGCAAATCCCACAAATCACCTATACCCAAAATGGTACTATGTCTGATGAACTTGAGGTACGTAATGGTCCTAGCATCACAACCTAAAACTGATACCATAGAACAATCCTGGCATCACGACCTAAAACTGATACCATAGAATAGTCTTGGGGCTATGACTTGAAACTAGCATCATAGATTGTCCTAGTGCCATGACAATAAACCGACACCACAAAGCTCCGTCCGGTATGACACGAAATTGCCACATTTGTCCACCATGATGTAAACACGGGTGTGTAGAGTCCACGAAGACTATAAACTGGCTTGCCTCTTTACAGTCTGCTATGACTATAAACTAGAACTACATCATCTACTACGATGGTAAACTGGCACCGTCCAAAAGGTTATGACGTGAAACTAACCCGCAATAGTCCGCTAAGACTATAAATTGGCGACATCATTGACGACCCGGAAATACTTGAAAAGATATGTTGCTGCAATTGGATGTACATGCTCCACAAAGACTTGCTGCATAATCTGTTTCATGGACCCTGATGAAGCTTATGTTTTTCATGACTCTATTTGCTTTGAAATTGCGCATGATGGCTCCATCTCCTTGGTTTTTTTCAAGTTTAAAGTAATTAGTTAACTGAATCATTTGTGGTTTTCTTATCTTCTTGGAGTTGTGTTTGCAGGATGACACCCCTAGGGAGTTCGTGCACAGATGCAATTCATCATGAAGACAAGTATCACATTCTTCCTAACGCACGCAACTGGGTTAATCAATCCATTCATAAGTAGATTCCCGACCCCTAATACATTCCCTATTCCCCATCATGTTCCCCTTATCCTATTCAATTACATCCCCTTGACACATTCTACTCATCCCAAAGCTCTTGATACACTGTTTCACACTGTGATTCTCTAAGTAGTTGCAACACAAAACACAGTACACGATACATGATACAAATGCACGCGTATGAGCATGAGCACAACATTGAAAGCAAGCTCTCTCAAAAATACCAAAAAGAACAAAAAAAACAAAAATGAAAAAGAAAAGAAAAACAAACAAAAAGAAAAAAGAACCAAAAGATCAAAGAGCAAAATGCATGGAAAAGGTCTTCATGACCCCGTTGATATCATAGACCAAAGACCATTGGCTTTTCTCATACAAGCCCCAGGCAGGAAGGCAATTGTCTTAAAAAAATAGTTACACTCGTGTCTCAAATGATCATGTTGTACATCATCGTGTTGCTTTGGCTGTTTACAACGGGCTCCTGTAAACACTCTACAAGAAGTCTCGTTTCTCTAAAGAACGCACCTCCTATGTCTTGGTTATGAATCTGCTAAACACTGGCTACTGACAAGGACTAAAAAAATTCACTTGTTCACGTGAGAACATTCCTCTCCCACAATTCCAATAGCAATTATAACCCTTGATCAACTCCTTATTCCCCTCGATTACAATCAATCCCCTTGCACCTTGAATTGCATTTCTCCAATCCCATGTACTTTTGAACACGGTGCGATGATGTCCAGCTAGGGACCAATGAACAATGCTTGGTACTTGGTTGGTCATGGTGTTTTTGTACTTCTTTGTCGATGCCTCTTAGGTGGATTCCTCCAGAAATCAACAAAGAGGAACCAATGAAACACTACAAATTTCAGCCTAACACTTTGAAACTAGAACAACCCAGAGCCTTTTTAGCTTTTGGGAGGCAAAAATTTGACTAAGGCATAGAACTCAAGCCATCTTGCTCACACCCAGCTTGTCAAGCTAGCTTGCTCAAGCCAGCTTACTCACGCCAGCTTGTCAAGCTTACTCACATTAGCTTGCTCAAGCCAGCTTGCTCACGCTAGGCTTGTCAAGCCGAGCTTGCCCTCAACGTGAGCAACTTCAACGACTTCAAAATCAAGTCAAAGATGGTCTAATCTAAGGATGCAAGCCACCCTCAAGAGTCATTATTGTCCACTTCAAGTTTCAGGATTCAGGAGTTTAGATTTTGGGCCAAATTGCACAAATTTTCCAAGTCACGCTGGCAGCGTGAGTACAGTGTGAGCAACTACAAAAGCCTTAAAACCTAGGCAAAATGGTCTAACTTCCAAGGTGCAAGTCATCCTCAGGGTTCATTGTTGACAACTTCAAGTCCCAGCATCCAGAATTCCAGATTTCAAGTCCAAAATTGCAAAGTTTTTGTAGCTCACACTATGGTCAAGCTGAGCTCATGTTGGCAGAGTGAGTCCAGCGTGAGCTACCAAAAGTGGTTTAAAACAAGGCACATCCAAGCTCAATTTTTGACTTGCAAATTACTCTCAAGGTCAACCACAGTCAGACAATTGTCGCACTCAAAGAACAAGCTTCCAGGATCAAAAGTTGGTGCGAAATGTATCATTTTCATTAGGTCACGCTGGTAGCATGAGTATAGCGTGAGTCCAATGTGAGTACTGATCATGCCTGGTCAAAAGCACACCAAACACACGCTGAGGACATGCCAAGAAAAAATCAACTCATGTTGGGAGCTTTTGTGAGACAGAAATGCCTCAAATAGCCACGAAACCACTCACATCAGCACCCTACAGCAGTCAATCTATGTCAACAAGTTCCAAGCGACCCGGAGTCAATTTCTCTTGTTGTACACTATCATTTTATTGTAAATTTTCATCATTTGTGAGCTTGTCAAGCTCTTACGCTCCAAATTGTATCTGCTTCTATGGGCGTAAGCTAGCTTGCATAAGCCAATACACTTTGTAAGATACAATGCATTTGATTTAGAACGTAGCCTTCCCATGCACGTCCAATTCACACACAGCTGTCCATCAAACACGTGTCACATGATCTGTTTTCCTCTCATTTCTCAGCCGTTGATTCCATCCATGAGTTTCGCACCCGAGCCTAGCTGAACCTTATAAATACCCTGTCAATTCACATAAACAAGGTTGACAATTTTGAAGGTTGACGACTTAGGAAAACACTAACTAGCAACTTTTGGATGCTTGGGCGCACATGACTCCTAGCATCCAAGCACCTGTAAGCACATCACCCCAGGGCTTAGTGCTTGACTTGCCATCCACACGCGCAGCTACGCTTTAACCGGTGCACATTCATTCTAAGCAATACAATACAGTTCATTTTTTCCTTCTATTATATTGTTTACTTTGTTTTGAATTCAGTTTACGCTTTGTTTACAATACAGTTCTGTATATGCTCTGTTTGCAATTCGTGCATCACTGTTTACATTTCATAAATCTATTACGATAACCCTTGCGCAAGCCATAGCTTACGTTCGGGGAAGTCCTTGGTTGATTTGCGTGTAGACCATCTAAGGCACTCTGCCTTCATTTCTTTTCTAGCTCGCCCTCGCACGAAGGCAGGGTTGGCTATGTCTCTCCAACAATCTTTCGGCGTTTGTTTTTTCTTCCAGCCTCACGCCGATGATTTCGGTCAGCACACTTCCGAAAGCTTACTAGCTATCAAAAGCATGCATTCACTCTTGCATCAATGCTTCCAGTGACTTGTAAGACTTTCAACAATATTTTGCCCAACACTATGAGGGACTACTAGTAGTAGTAGCCTTGTAGGATCATACAGAAAGTGTTATGCTTTCAGTGATTTGATTTGCAGTTACTTGCAAATCATAGCTTCCAAGGCACAAATGCATTTCCAGATAACTTTTCCAAAGATTATAGGGGGATGCATCTATCAACCAACTTGTAGGGGTTTCCAAAAGCCTATGTCCTACTGAAAGCATGCATTTACTGTTACATGGATGCTTGCGGTGGCATGTAAGAATTCTGACAATATTTTACTTAACATTGTGAGGGACTGCTAGTAGCAATTTCATCATAGAAATGTTCAGAAAGCATTATGCTTCCTGTGATTTGCAATTACTTACAAATTGCAACTTCCGGTTCACAAACACGTTTCCTAGAAACATTTCTAAAGATTGCAAGAGGGTGTGTCTCACAACCAAGCAAGTGCTTCCGAAAGCGAATAAGTAACTAAAAGCACATATTCACTCTTGCATGGATGCTTCCAATGGCCTACAAGACGTCCAACAATATTTGCCAAACACTAGCATTATACTTTTGGTGATCTACACTTGCAAATTGCAACTTTCGGTGAACAAATGTGCTTCTAAAGAGCTTTTCCAAAGGCTACGTGGGGTGCATCTAGCAACCAACCAGCAGCTTCTGAAAGCCTACATTTACTTTGGACTTGCTACTTTCAATGCATCCTAGAGTTTACATTCTTATTTTCCATGTGTTGCGACTAATTGCGAAAGGCATTGTTCTCACACGGCTAGCATTTCTTCATGTTAATACACGTTCAATGGAATATGCAAGATAATAAGCTAAACATCATGCATAGCAATTATGCTTTCATCTTTACATCATGTTGATGAACGACGACCAACCATATCATAGATTCCTTTATATCCTAAAGAGAACCATGTCCCCTCTTCATCCCTAAAAGACAAATTTCATGATTGTCTAGTTACTTAACTATTGTGTCTTGGTCCTCGGAGACAAATTTTTTGCTCTTTTTCTAATGGTATTCAACATCCTCAGCATTATTATTCAAATTATTTGCACCCCTTTCTCTGCAAGTGCCACATGCATGTATTTTCGTTTCATTGTCATGCCATGGGCCCTCCATCCCACTCTTTCTTAAGGAATTTAGTCAAAATATATTGTTAGCGAATAAAAGGGGTAAGATCTTTTGTTGATTGAAGCTGAAGGACAAACCCACCCTGCACCAGCACGGAGGGTTGCTCCTTCTTTATCATTATGGGTTTCATGCATGCATTCTCAATAATTTTAAAAGGCAACCAAAAAAGCGTGGTCTAGTTTTCAAGGTCTGTCATTATCATTACCACTGTTAGCTTTATCTCAAAAAGGTCAACTAACCCAAGATTACTCTGTTTAGTCATTATCATTGATTGCGTTTATCTAAAAAAGGTTAGCTTGCCAATGAAAATACAGTTCAACTTCCTGTTAGCCTTACAAATTTTTACGTTGCGAGTAGAGACACCAAAGCCTGGAATGGGAACGCCTGATTCCCTCAGAGTGGCGACACGTCCTAAACGTGACAGAGTACGACGGACATGACGTGACCCAGCACTGCCCATGCTCCTGCAGTTCGCTTTGGCAGCCGCGAATGACGAGACCTGAAGTTTAATCGCATAGATTTATTTTTAATTAGAATGCCGATTAAAAAGTATATCCTGGCAGATTCCATTCCAGTTTGTTCTGCACTGTGCGGCTGGCCGATGCCATAATAATTGATCGACTGCAGAAGCAGCAAAGAGCAAGAAGAGCAGAGCAGAGGAAGAAAAGAAGGAAAAAAAGCATGGAAACTCCACAGGCGGTGCTTAACAACGGCCGAAAGATCCCTCTGGTTGGACTTGGTACTTCAGAGTACGATGTTGAAGACAGCACCATAGAATCAGCCGTTGTAGATGCAATCAAGGTGGGCTGCTGCTGCTGCTGCTTCATTTTTTCATCATCATTCATTCTGTTTGTAACGAACACCATGTTTTCTCTGCTCTGCAATTCTTTCACCATATACGTCTTCGTTTTCTTTTCTCTGAACAACAACAGCAGTGTACACGATTTCAGTTTGCTGACGCAAAGTTTACATGGTTGTGTGTTGTTGTTGTTTGGGAAGGCCGGATACAGGCACTTTGACACAGCGGCCTTGTACGGCTCTGAGAGGGGTCTGGGAATGGGGCTAAACAGGGCATTTGCAGACGCTCTGGTGGCGCGCTCAGATGTGTTCGTAACCACCAAAATCTGGTGCTCAGATCTTCACCCAGAGCGTGTGCTGCCGGCGCTCAAAAAATCTCTTGCGTGGGTGCTCGCATCTCATTAGACTTCTCAGAAACCAACCAACAAACAAACAAACATAGATAATCGCCCGCCCCGCCCCAGACCTCAAGGCTTAAGGCCTACACCTTGTGAATTTTGGCCGGATTTTATTTCTGTCTTGGTCATACAATTTCAGGCAGTTTGTTGTTGTAAAACGTACATGCATAAAAAGTAAGAATGCAGAGTCAAATGATTTCTTGTGCAGGGAAATGCAACTGGAGTATGTGGATCTGTATCTGATGCACTGGCCGGTTTGTACGAAGCCGGATGCTGACCCGTTCAACCTGAAAGCGGGGGACGTTGTGGCGCTGGACTTGCAGGGCGTCTGGAAAGCTCTGGAACACTGCGTTGAACAGGGGCTTGCCAAGGGCATCGGTGTTAGCAATTGCTCGGCCAAGAAGCTCTCGAATTTATTGGAGTTTGCGAAAGTTGCACCAGCGGTTAACCAGGTGGAATTCCATCCCATGTGGCGCTGTGACGCCCTGCGTGAATATTGCCGCTCGCAAGGCATCCACGTGACAGCCTACTCTCCTCTCGGAGTGCCAGGCTCCCCTTTCAGCGAGAGAGCTTCTGTGGGATTTCTCAAGCATCCTGTTCTGCTCTCCATTGCCTCCAAGCACAACAAAACTGCCGCTCAAGTTCGTCAAAGCTTCTTCATTCATTTTTGGAACGATTGCTGTGAAATTGGTTTTGTTTTGGTTTGTTTTGAACGAGGAATGATTGTTGTTTGTATTGTCACTGTGTAGGTGGCTCTGCGCTGGGCGATCGAGGAGGGAGTGAGCGTGATACCCAAGAGTTACAACACGCAGAGGCTGAGGGAGAACATCGACATCTTTGATTTCAGTCTGGACGAAGATGACAAGGCCAAGTTTCTTAGTTTTGAACAGCGCAAGATCTACGCAGGCAAAGACTACGTCTTTGACGATGGTCCTTTCCGCAGCCTTCGTGATGTTTGGGACGATGAGGCCTTCCCCGACAATTGACAATCATTTCGTTGCCTTGTAGTATTTGCAGGTACTGCAGCATGTTATGTTTCTTTGTTACGGACAGTTTGTGATTAAGGTACTTCAAATCCATGCCTCGGACGCTCATGAAAATCTCTTTTGGCTTACAGTAAATTCCGCGTGTTTGCATTGGGGGCGTGTGTAAAGGCAACTGCCGTTCACTCAGATATTGTCATCTCTTTCATTACAAGCATTAATTTTTTTTTAAGGGTATGGTGCAATAGATATGTTGTATGCAGTTCACTCAGATATTGTCATCTCTTTCATTGTAAGCATTATTATTTTTGCATTAATTATGTTGTAATAAACTATAGTGTTAAGTATTAGATATTTGAAATATAATCAAATTATTGTTCATCTCCTCCTTTATCATTTTACTCATTTTACTACTGTAGATCCCATTCTATAAACATAAACATGGTTACAAGGAAGCCTTAAAGGTAGTGTGTTTAACTTTCATCCTTATGCTTTCTTCTTTGCCATTCTCCTATTGTTTATTGTGTTTGAGAAATTTTCTCTGAGCTAACATAAAGTTCCACGAGCCTCTTTCTTGTTGTGGTTTTTCTTGTTTTTTCCCAAAATATATTATTGTGTTTTTCTATTTATTTATTTTTTATTGTTATCACGAATGATCTAAAAAATCACAATTGTATTAGAGTCAAGCTCTTTTGTGGTTTTTTTTTCGTTTGTGGTGTTTTTTGATTTTAGGATATGACAAACTTAGAAAAAATCAAAATTGAAAAATTCTATGGCAATGATTACAAAGTTTTGGAGAATGTACATGGATGATCTTCTTGTCGATGAAGATCTTTGGCAAGTAATTGCTAATTCAAAGCCTACTACTATTACAAATTCAAACTAGGAGGCCTTGGATAGGAAGGTTGACTAGGATGCCTTGGATAGGAAGGCACAAAGCAAAATTCATTTGTGTCTCTCTTGTTTAGTGCTACTTAATGTTTCTAGAGTTCTAATGCCAAAGACATGTGGAACAAATTAAAAGACTTGGACTAAACAAAATATGTTGCTAACAAATTGTTTCATAGGAGGAATTTACACATACTCACTTGATGAGTGGCGAGGTACCCCTACACTCAACTATACGAAATGAGCGTAGCACGCGTGATCCGGTCGAACTCCGCAGACTAAATGCCTAAACGCCCCATGGAACACTTGGGGTTAATCATTCGTTGTCTTCCCAGACTTACTTTTTGTTGTCACGGTGTATGGTTAAGTAAGTCCAAGGTATATGATTTTTATAGCTTTTCTGTTTTTCTCCTATGCTATTGAGGTGAAGGGTTGAGAAACTAGCTAACTTTAACTAAGGACTAAGTCTAAATTAACTAACGTCAGCATCTGTTCCCACTTACCGTACACACCATGAACCGATGCAACTGTGGTTACTAAATACTAATCGTTACTGGGATCACCACACGTAACGCACGTGCTCGAAGTGGTCGTACTGAGGCACTTAACTAGGAGGAAAGGGTTGAGAAAATCTATCTAGCCTACGTGCGATGAGCAGTTGATTCCTTGACTAACCGTACACATCCGCCGTGCATGACTACCACTGGGATTACCAAGCATAGATCCTAGATACGCCACTGGGTTACCAAGTAGTCACACGAGATGCTCGTAATCAAGTTGTACTCATACCGCATGCGATGAGTAGTCGATTTCTTGACTAACCGTACACATCCTTAGATGTTCATAATCAAGTCGTACTCATACCACATTCTAGGAAAGCAATAAATAACATTTTAAATAAAATCCTATTACATGCACTACAAAGTTTATCCAATCAAGTTCGTCTTTATTGTCGTACACAATTTGTGTTCAGGTACAATGTTGCTCGAATAAAGATCTGTTCACTCTGGGACTCCTACTGTGGGCACATGGAAAATAATCTATCTCTAGAGTGATCAAACTGCCAGAGTTTTCCTACTTCTAGACTAGGATGGGAAATAAGGAGAGTGTTGCCTCTTATTTATAGATTTGGTGACAGACCGCGATATCTCGTACCCGATATCGCGACGGCCGCGATATCACGTACGTAATATCGCAGCACATGCGAATCGCGTCTCATCATCACCAAACAAAATCTATTGCTAACAGATTGTTTCATAGGAGGAATTTACACATACTCACCAAACAAAATCTGTTGCTAACAAATTGTTTCATAGGAGGAATTTACACACACTCAAGATGTCTAAGGGTATGTTAATTACTGATCATCTAAGTATCTTCAACGATATCATGATGCAACTTGAAGTAGTTGAAGATAAAATGAAAGAGGAAGATCGTTATATGTATCTTTGAGAGTCTCTTCTTGAGTCATGGAATACTTTTGTAACGTCAGTGAGTAATTCTGTGTCAATTCTTAATTTTGATACTATTGTAGCCCAACTCCTTAGTGAAGAACAGAAAATTAAAAGTTCCACAAAACCAAGATGTTGAAATTGTGGAAAGATTTGTCATCTTTAAAAAGATTGTAAAGAAGCAAAGAAAGGAAAAGCATCTACAAATAATAATAATAATAATAATGAAATTTCTCTTTCTCATTGAGAGGAAGATTGTAATTAGTGCCATTAGTTAATGACATTGAAAAAGTTTCTTGGTATATTGATATTGTTGCTTCCTATCACTATGCCCCACACCTTGAATGGTTTTGTGAATACTTTGTTTGTAATCTCAGTGTGGTTAAACTAGGTGATGATGGTCTTTGTAATGTTGTTGGGTATGGTAAAGCTAAAATCTAATTTAAGGATGGAACCATTAAAACCATATCTCATGTTTTCCATGTACCTAAACTCATAATGAGTCTTCTATCTATGAGTGAGTTAGATTCTGCAGGTCTAACTATCATATTTGATGAAGGAAAATGTAAAATCTTACAAGGGTCTTTACCTCTAACCACTAGTGTAAAGGTGGAAAGACTATACTAGTTGGAAGCACAACTTTAACATGGTAGCTGTTACTGACTTGCATTCAAGCATTGACCTTTGGCATAGAAGATTGGCACATTTAAGTGAAAAAGGTTTAAAGGAACTACATCAAAAAGGTAAAATTAACTTTATAGAAGAATCTTTGAATTTTTATCATTACCTACTTGGTGAATAAACACATTCAAGATTGCCAAGAAGTAATGCTAAAGTTAATTAAGTGTTAGAGTTGATACACGGTTATGTATGTGAACTAGTTAACGACTTACAAACATTCTCACTTGGAGGTGCTACATATTATGTTTCATTCATTGATGATTTTTCAAGGAAAGCTTGGATCTATTTAATGAAACATAAGTCTGAAGTGTTTCAAAAATTTAAAGAGTTCAAAGCTCTTGTTGAAAATTATTTGAAAAAGAAAATCAAAGTTCTCAAAACAGATAATGGTGGTGAATTTTTCTTCCATGCTTTTGACAATTTTTGTAAAGAACATGGCATATACAAGCAAAAGACTATTGTAAGAACTTTCAAACAAAATGGAGTAGCTAAACATTTTAATAGAATGTTGTTGAAAAAATTAGATGCATGCTAAGTGAAGCTAGTTTTGGTAAACATTTTTGGGCTAAAGCTGTAATGACTACCTACTATCTTATTAACAGGTCTTCATCCTTTACAATTGATGGAAAAATTCTAGAAGAAATATGAAATGATGAGAGTGGTTACTCTAGCGGTTTATTTTAATTATTAGAGTAATTACTCTAGCGATTTATTCTAATTATTAGAGTGGTTACTCTAATTATTAGAGTAGTTTCTCCCAAGCCTATAAATACGGTGCCCAGGCGCACAATTGGGAGAGAAGTCTTTTAGCAGTCAAGTAGCGAAACTCTTGTTGTTTGTTTGAAAGTTAGGGTATTTTCCAAGTGCCCGCAGCAGGAGGTCTAAGTGTGGATGGATCTTTATTCGAGCATTGTGTACCTGAGCACACCTTATGTACAGCAATAAAGATGAGCTCTTTGATTCATCCTTACAGCACCTGAGATTTGTTTTCTTATGCATTTCTTTTCTTTTATTTTCTTATGCATTTATTTTATTTTATTTTATTTTATGCACTTTAAATTTCTATTATTAGCACAACAATTCATTTTGATCAATTAAGCAAATCATTAAATTACACAAGCACGGCCACTTCGAGCATGCGTGTAATGCTTGGTAACCTAATAACGATTAGCATTTGGTAATCCCAGCAGTGTTGCACTGGTTCAGGATATGTACGGCAAGTGGGAACGGATGCTGGTGTTAGGATTAGTTAGAACATTAGTTAATGGGTAGTTAAGTTAAATTAGTCACTTAGTTACCTCTCTCCTTCCCTACTAGCATAGGACATAAAAACATAAAAGCTATAAAAATCATATGTCTTAAGCTTACTTAACCATATAATCATGACATACAGGTAAGCTTGGGAAGACAATGATCAACCAACTCATCCTTGTTCCACAAGAGCGCATAAGCACTTAGTCTTTGGAATTCGACCAGATCGTGCGTGAAACGCTTGTATTCATATGGTTGAGCGTAGGGGTACATCGCCGCTCATCATTGGCATCGTTGCCGAGGGCTTAATTGTTTGTGTGCTAATCAAAACATAGAAAATCATTCACATCATTAGAACGAACCCTTAGGGTTAGTTGAGAAAATAATAAATAAGAATACATTGCACACTGAACATATAAGTATGTCTCCTTCTTCGTACGAAAGCGCCTCATTGCCTAGATTTGAAACAGGAAATAGTCGGCAATGTAACACACATGACATTGATCCGTCAATCCTTCAATGGGTTCAAGTGGTATATATTCATCCCGATGAGTATATACCAGACTTCACCTTTATCCTCCATCAAGACAAACAACTGCGTTGGTGAGACTTAGAAGGTAACATAGTGTTACCTCCTGATCGTTCAGTCCCGAGCATGCTTCTTTATGCTCTCACACGAATTGGCATACCGCATTTACACGCAGAATATGTTGTGCAAGATCATAACTCGAGAGAATATCATCCCACAGAGACACAACTTCAAAGGGACTTGCAACAGAAGAGACATCATAAGTCTTTGAAGGGTAAGTGGTCCTAGGATGCCCCACATGTCTTAAGCGAAAATGAGGGTGGTGAACCTACCTCAGGCAGTCGCCCACACAACAATGTTTCTTTCCTTGACTTTGGCCAAGGGGTTGTGTATTAGGACCTTCATTTCACTATTCATAACCCAAGTTCTGATACCCATGAGCACAAAGGATCTGAAAAAGGGACACAAACTCATGATAAAGGTGGACATTCTAATCGCAATCACGATCAGGGCCAAGACCGTAGAAGAGAAGGTAGTAGACATCGTCATGGTGATGGTTCTCCTTCATCATCTCCTTCACCCTCTCCTTCACCCTCTCTTTCAATATCTAGATGTGGTCATAAAGAAAAAGACCATGGGAATAAAAGTAGGCAAAGTGAAAGTCATAGATGAAACAACCAGGAAAGGGGACGAGGGCACTCTAGAGAGTCATGACATAGAAGAAGGGAGAGTAGGGAACAATGTAGACATCATAGACACCATGGACGAGACGATCACGATGAACCCTTCCTCGCTACTCGAAGTATGTTGGACATAATTGAGGCTATTAGAATTCCAACAAAGCACTAGAAAGATAGTAGGATCAAGAGATTAGATATGAACAACATCCCACGATTTGAAGGGGAATACAACGCTGATCCTCCAAATCATTTACAAACATTCCATGATGTGTGTGCCTTACAAAACATAGAGAATGAATGACAAAAACTTAAGTTGTTCCCATGGACATTAGTTAAAAAAGCGGAAAGCTGGTACTGATCTTTAGAACTAGAATCCATTCGTAGGTGGAGTACTATGTTAGAACTATTTAATAATAAGTACCAAACGTACTCCTAAGTGTCTAACTTGCGAAAGCAAATCCAAGGCTGGAAACAAGGAGGACATAAACCCTTGGATGCTACCATGGACCGATACTATGCACTATTACATCGTTGTCCTGGCTATGGTTATTCGCAAAGGGATCAACTGCACCATCTCGTAGATGAGCTTAGGCATGAAACGAGAAGAACCCTTGGGACTTATGCCCAAGGGAGACTATTCGAGCTTAGGTCCCATCAAATTCAAAGACTATTGGAGCAAGTTGCTAAGGAAGAAGGTGAGTTATGGAAGAAAGAAAGTGTGGAAGAGTATAATCGAGATCCTTCCCTTCGGAAGAGGGGAGTAAGATTTTGTGAGGGTGAAGAAGAGTCACCACTCGAAGAGATGATGAATAGGAAAACTTTTCCTATCCAAAAGATGACATCAGAAGTTTTGGCAAAGGTAGATGTGGGATTCCCTAGATAATAGATTTCAAACTATTCTTAAAATAGTAGAGGAGTCTAGAGAGCAAGGTAGTGATCATGAAAAAAGAAAAAAGAGAGAAGCTAAACATGCACGTAGTAAGGGTAAGGGCAAAGTTGCCATCATTGAAGAGGTTGTGGAGTCAAAAACAGACAATGATAGTGGATGTGAAATATATCAATATGATCATCCTAAGGGATGTTGCCCTATAATCTCACATCTGCAAGTGTCTCGGGTGTATGCACTCAACCCACGATTGAACAAACAGCAAGCACCCTGAAGGTTACCTTATCCCCAAGGTAACCCAAGACAGTTCCACCAACCCTTAACGTATTATCCCAGTGGAACTATAGTATTCTTACTGACAACTTGATCCGTATGGATATTACGTGCTACAGCTAGTCTCTCCACATGACTCTACTAGTCACGTTACTCCTCAACCTCACTACCAAGCTCGTGAGTATTATGGGACTTGCTCTTCTAGAGGCGATATTTTACAAGCATATCATCCTTCTCATCCAGCCGCATCTCTTCCACCAATAGCTCCACTACCACCTACTCCCCTAATGCAAAGTGAAATCCCTACCCAGCCGTAGCAACGTGACACCACAAGGGCTGTTAACTCTCAACCTACTATTGGTTCCAACAACCACATGAAGAAAAGACCTTTCTTTAGAACCAACAGTTCAACCAAGCCCTTACAATCACAAGTAGCTGATTCATTAGACACCTCAGTATCAATCAAAACTTCGAAGCCCCCTTCAACCCAATCACCACACTGAACGCATATGGTCATGCTAACACATGTCATCATTGATTGGATTAACACTGACCACCTTCCCAGGAAATTCTCTGATCCTAGGAGTCCTCTGACATACTTACAAATCATTGAAAATGTGTTGTATAAGGCTCTTTTGGATTTAGGTTCCAGTGTCAACTTGATTTTTCAAGAAATGTACAAGGCCTGAAACCTGCCTCTATTGAAAAAGAGCAACATCCATCTAGAGTTGGCCAACCAATCCATCACTGTCCCATTGGGACTGGTGGAAGAAATTGTTACCACTGTTTGTGGGTGTTCGCACCCAGTTGACTTCCTAGTGATTCAGGTAAACAATGGTAAGGGGGACTTCCCAATCATAATGGGAAGAGCATAGCTAAGCACCATCAACACACGCCTAGGGATCCACGATCTTTCCCTAGAAATATCAAAGGAAAATACATTCGGAAAGATTGAGAAGAAGAAAGTTTCGTGCATTGCATACAGGGACACAGGGTGTAATTGCGTGCAGAGGTCATGGTTTGTGCAAAGTTTAGCATTGCCCGCATGCAATTAGTGTGCACAAGTGATTAACATACAAAGATGCCTGTATGCAGTAGCCACATGATAGGAAGACACCCAATGGCTGATAGTTGATCAAGAAAGCAGTTCACTCATATGCATGGAACCAACTAAGGGTTTAACTTGTGCTTACATTGATAGCATAGATGCATTAGAGCAAGTCCACTGCCAACTTCTAAGTCTTAACCTTAAAAATATCAACTAGGGAAAGTTGGAAATCCTTGAGAAATTTAAGCAAGAGCCCCTTGAGTTGAAACCATTGCCCACTGGTATGGAATACATGTTCCTTAAAAATAGAAAACCAGTAATTATCAATGCTAAGCTTGCTCCTCAACAAAAATAAGAACTGCTGAAGGTAATAAATAAATGGTCGAAAGCCTTCGCTTGGTCATATCCCAAATTAACTAGAATAGATCCTAGGATGGACTTCGCTTGGTCATAGAATTTACATTGACCCCTCCATGAAGCCTCGAAGACAACTATAGAGGCAATTGAACCCTAAGTTGAAGCAAGTAGTTAAGGAAGAAATCGAACAACTTCTCAAGGTTGGGTACATATATCCCATTGCTGATAGCAAATGGGTTAGCCCCTTAGTTATTGTGCCTAAAAAGGGAGGTAAATGGAGGATGTGCATAGATTTCAGGCTGCTAAATATGGCAACATTCAAACATCACTTTCCATTGCTATTTGTCGACCAAGTCTTAGACACCATCGCAGGGCATCGCTATTACAGTTTTTTGGATAGATATAATGGATATAACCAAATACAAATAGCCCCAGAAGACCAAGCCAAGACTACGTTCACTAGTCCTTGGGGAACGTTCACATACAAATAGATGTCATTTGGCTTGTGCAATGCCCCTTCAACATTTCAATGACTAGTTCTAAGCATATTCCAACAGCAGATAGGGAATGGCATGGAGATTTGTATGGATGACTTCTCCACTTATGGAGCAAACTTTGATCAAGCCTTGGACCGATTGGAGCAAGTGTTAAAAAGATGTGTAGAAACCAATTTGAGGCTCAACTAGTAGAAAAGCCATTTGATGGTCCAAGAAGGCATAGTACTAGGGCACAAAATCTCACGCACAGGGATAGAGGTAGACCCCAAGAAAATCAAAATTATCTAAGGAATTACCCGTCAACCGAAAATTGTCAAAGATATTCAGTCATTCCTTGAACATACTGGCTACTATAGGAGATTTATTGAGAACTTTTCAAAGGTTTCCAAACCATTGGTGGAATTAATGAAAAAGGACGTACCTTTCGAGTGGACCAGGGAATGCAAATTAGCTTTCCAAACTCTAAAACAAAAGCTAGTAGAAACACCCATTCTACAAGCTCTTGACTGGTCCAAACCATTCCATATTATGACTGACAGGTCCAAGTATGCTTTAGAAGCCATACTTACACAGTTAGATGACCAGAAGCATCCTTACTACATCCACTGTGCAAGTAGAAGTATCGCTAGTGCACAAATTAACTACACTACCATAGAGAAAGAATTAATGGCTGTAGTGTTTGCATTAGAAAAATTTAGACACTATGTATTAGGATATAAAGTATATGTACATATAGATCATAGTGATATCTGGTTCCTCATGAATAAGCCAATGGTAAGTCCTTGTATCATACAATGGCTTGTAATCTTACAAGAGTTCGATCTTACGATGATCGATTGTAAAGGCACCGAGAACGTAGTTGTTGATCATTTATCTCAGTTGCGATGGGACAACAAAGAGGATGAGTATTCAATTTCTAATTATTTTCCTGATGAATTCCTCTTTCCTGGTGTAGTGAATAATCAATCACCCATGGAGACAAACTAGTACAGTAGCATTCTTACCTATCTCCTCACCCAACAAACACCACAAGAGTTAAACCTTAAGAAGAAATAATAGTTTCTTCACCAAGCCAAGTACTTTATGGAGATCAATGGGTAACTTTACAAAGTGTGTTTCGATGGCTTGGTTCGATGGTATGTTCCTAATATAGACTAACTATGAGTTCTCCAAGACGCTCATGAGAGTCATTGTGGGGGTCATTATGCTGGGAGATGAATGGCCATCAAGATCCTGCTTGTAGGATATTATTGGCCTACATTATTTCAGGATGTCCATCATTTCGTCCAATCTTGTGAGCGCTGTCAACGTGATGGGGGAATGACTGCTAGAATGGAGGGTCCACAATAATGGATCTAATCGTTAGAACCCTTCAACATTTGGGAAATTGATTTTATGGGGTCAATTATACTAATGTCCAATGGAAAAACTTATATTATTGTTGTCGTTGATTACTTAACAAAATGGGCTGAAGCATTTGTTGTTAAAGATTATACATCATCTACAGTTGCATGATTTATTTAAAAACAAATCATAAATAGGTTTGGTGTGCCGCATGCACTTATTTTAGACAATGGTACGCACTTCACAAGTGCAACTTTTTAGAAATTAATGTAATGCTTAGGGGTTGAACACAAACTGACAACATCATACCACCCCCAAGAGAACGATCAAGCTAAAGCCACCAATAGGGAGATTACGAAAATATTGATAAGAATTATTAGTAAGTTTAGGCAAGACTGAAGCACTAAACTAAACGATGCTCTTTGGGCATACCGCTCCACATGGAAACTCCCTACAAGCTACTCTCCTTATGAGTTAGTGTACAGTAAATTACCAACGCTTCCCATTCAAACTGAGCTCTGTACACTATCCACGGCATGTGACCTCAACCTTGACCTTGACCTAGCACAAAAACAATAGTTAGTAACCCTTAATTTGCTAGATGAAAATCGACTAGTTGCCTTGTCATCTAACGAATTGCACAAGGCATTCAATAAGCAGCTTCATGACCTAAGGATTAGGAGAGTTAAATATCAACCGGGAGATAAGGTTCTCTACTGGAATCCCACACATGTATCATAATGTACTAAATTTCAAACACTGTGGGAAGGACCTTATATTATTTACACAACTTTTCCTGCAGGGGCCATGATAATATACAAACCTGAGAGCCCATACAAGAAATTGTTGGTCAATGTGCAACAAACCAAACCTTTTCATGAGCTTAGGATAGCTAGTACACATGCTACCTCTGTTAGTGGACAACCTTGCTCACTATTTCGGATCTCCTCCTTCCAACTCAGTTGTGGGGGAGATGGCTACTTATGCTAACCATTTTAGGCCCTCAGTTCTTTTTGAATTTTTGTTTTACACATTTTTGTTTTACATGTTTTTGCTTCACACATTTTTGTTTTACACATTTTTCCAACTTTTCTTATTTTTTTTTTACACCATTGTTCATATTTTTACTATTTGTTTAATTGCTTGATTTACTTTTATTCATCATCCAATAAGTGCTCATGATGGTGGATTGAATTATATCATATTGATTGCTAATGTTTGGTTTTTACCTTTGAATTATGATGCTGATATTAAGGTATGGTTTTTTTTGATAAAATAGGCAATGAGTTCACACCGTCCACTCATCCATACAACTCTATGCTCTCCTTTGGCTTGGAACTATACAGTCTCTCTTTTTCTAGTAAACTTTTAATGAATTGGTGGCTGGGTACTTTTCAAACCAAGGAAAGACTCAAAGGATGAAAAGGGTGTGACTTCAAGGGGATTCGATGCATTTGCTGGCCATTCTATTAGGTGCTTGAATGCTTTTTCTTGGGTTTTTCGCCATTCTAACATTGTTCAAATATCAGGAAGCTGAGTGAATAAAAATAAGTCTTTGCATGGTGTGGTTCTCACACATAAACATAAAAAAAGAGAGAAAAAAAGAGAAAAAGGTGAGAATTCAAAGTATACCCCTTAGACATAATAAAGCAATATGGGCTACAAGCGTTGGTTGTGGCACTAAAAAGACATGTTACCCATGCCTGAAATTTCCCTCTAACTAAGGCCCTTTTTCGCTTCCTGCTTCTCCATCTCACTCTCCTTAGGATGGTGGTCACTCTTTGTGGAAGCATTCTTGTTACCTTAAGAGGATGGATTGGCCAAGTGTATTGATGTGAGGTCACTGAATGTGGTTGGTTCGAGTCTAGATTTGGGATGAGTTCTACTCAATTATCTTAACCATGAAATACACAAGGGGCTTTACACAACCTTGTTCTTGGGATTCCATTTCATTCTCTCCTCTCCATCATTCTTTCCATTTTCCACCTCATTGCCAATTTTATCATTAGTCTGTTCTAGGTTGATGCATTGTTTTTCTTTGGTGAATTCTGGTAGGTAAGTTTTTAACTCTTGCTTTCAAATGACATTCCTAGAGCCTATGGACTCTTTGGTTTGTGGGTTTGTCAAAGCATAAAAGGCATGAGCTTGCTTTGGGGAGGACCCACTGGCATTTCTTTTTTGGTGTAATTTCTAACTTCTTTTCCTTAAACATTTCTTGCAATCAATCATTTCTTGTTTCATCCCCATCCATGGCATCTATTTTATTGGCGTTGCCGTTGTTATTTTTCCCATCTTTCTTGTTCCTCATATTTTTCCATCTTATAGCTACTGGAGGTTCACTCTTAGTCGTGGGGGCCCTAGCATAAATTTTTCAATTTTTTTCATTTTACTATTCACCTAATCCCTAGACCTTGAGTAGTCACCAATAATAAATCTCTAAACTAGTTTTTGCCATAACCACAACTCCCCAATGCGCCTCATATCGAGGCAAGGTATCAATTGCATTGTGGTTTATCTATCCTTGCTCATTTGTGATTGTGTTGTGTGTGCAGATGACGATCATATAAACAATGGACTAAGCTTGGAGGAAGCACTCAGGATGGATCAGAATTGGAGCGTTTACGAAAGGAGTAAGTCTAGTGGCATGGCTATGGATAAACAACAGAAGGCGCAATCTCGGTATTGGTGGCAACATGCTCCATCTTCTTTTTCTCTCTCTTTCTCTACAAGCTATCAAATAAAGTCTTGGATGTCATTTATGTACGAGTGTTCACCATAATGTTGTAATATGCTTATTGATCCATCACTAGGCATGTTGAGTTTGTCATCCCATTCCACCATCAGTTGTCAATTAGTCAATAATTCCATACCTTCTTAATAGTTTGTAAGGAACTCAAGGATGACTTTTCATTTAGTCATGGGGGTATGATGAGAGTGGTTACTCTAGCTGTTTATTCTAATTATTAGAGCAGTTACTCTAGCGGTTTATTTTAGTTATTAGAGCAATTACTCTAGTGGTTTATTCTAATTATTAGAGTGGTTACTATAATTATTAGAGTAGTTGCTCCCAAGCCTATAAATATGGTGCCCAGGCGCACAATTGGAAGAGAAGTTTTTTAGCAGTCAAGTAGCGAAACTCTTGTTGTTTGTTTGAAAGTTAGAGAATTTTCCAAGTGTCTGCAGCAGGAGGTCTAAGTGTGGATGGATTTTTATTCGAGCATTGTGTACCTGAGCACACCTTATGTACAACAATAAAGATGAGCTCTTTGATTCATCCTTACAACACTTGAGATTTGTTTTCTTATGCATTTATTTTATTTTATTTTATTTTATGCACTTTACATTTCTATTATTAGCTCAACAATTCATTTTGATCAATTAAGCAAATTGTTAAATTACACAAGCACGACCACTTCAAGCATGCGTGTAATGCTTGGTAACCCAGTAACGATTAGCGTTTGGTAATCCCAGCAGTGTTGCACAGGTTCAGGATGTGTACGACAAGTGGGAATGGATGCTGATGTTAGGATTAGTTAGAACATTAGTTAATGAGTAGTTAGGTTAAATTAGTCACTTAGTTACCTCTCTCCTTCCCTACTAGCGCAAGACATAAAAACATAAAAGCTATAAAAATCATATGCCTCAATCTTACTTAACCATACAATCATGATATACAAGTAAGCTTGGGAAGACAACAATCAACCAACCCATCCTTGTTCCAAAAGGGTGCATAAGCACTTAGTCCTTGGAATTCAACTGAATTGTGCATGAAATGCTCGTATTCGTATGGTTGAGTGTAGGGGTACCTCGCTACTCATCATGGAGTGACAAGTTTGTTAATTTGAATTATCTTTGAGTTTTTAGGTATGAAGCTTATGTTCACATTCCAAAAATTGATAGATCAAAATTAGACTATAAGACTGTAAGATGTATTTTTCTTGGTTATGGTCATGATGTTAAAGCTTATAAGTTATACAACCTAGAAACTAAGAGGGTTATCTATAGTCATGATGTTGTATTTAAAGATTCTTGCAAACATATTAAGTGCAATCTCCCCAATGATGTAATACCTGATCATATATCTTTTTAAGTTAATAAAGAAAATTCAAATGGTCATCCTCCCTTGGTAGGAGATATTACTCATGACCAATAGGATGGTATGAATAATATAAAAAAAATAAGTATAGAGGAAGATGTAAGTGAAAATGAAGAAATAGAGTATCAACATGATGCTTCATCAACTTGACAACCCTTAAGATGGTTGATGAGCAACGAGATACCCATACACTCAACCATATGAATATGAGCGTATATATGCAATCCAGTTAAACTCTGTAGATGAACTAGTTGTGGTACCTAGATAGTTACACGTTGATCGCAATTCGTTGTCTTCCCACCTAGACTAGTATTTACTGTGTCATGTATAGTTTAGTCCAAAGTGAGGTGTATGATGTGATTTCTAATTCTATAATTACTCCTAAAGACAATGAGAAATAACTTGAGTAGACTAATAGACAATATAAAATAAAATCTAAACTAACCTAAGTGCGATGAGCATCCGTCCTTAATCATCCGCATGCATCTTGGACCTCATGTACTACTTCTGGGGTTACCAAGCGCACATTACTTGAGCACTACTAGATACACTATTGGGTTACCAAGTAGCTACACTTAAATGTTCGTAATTAAGTCGTACTCATTCCACATTAACAATAGGAATAGTAAATAATGATAAAGAAATATTAATTAAGAAAATAATAAATACTAATTAACAATTAAATAATTAAAAACTAAGTTAATGCTATAATGATGGAGTAATCTCGATCTTTATTGCCAATTGTGTGCGTGTCCAAGTACATCATACTCGAACAAAGGTTCCATACAATTACAATCATCACATTGCAGGCATGCACTTGGGAAAGAACTAAAAACTAACTAAAAATTGACAAAATGACTCTACCCTAAAGACTTACCAACTGACTCCCTTCCTATGCGCCTAAGTGCTATATTTATAGACCAACACAGGAATCACAATATCATGTATTCAATATCATTATCCAGGCTGTGATATCACGTATCCGATATCGAGTAGTTGATATTGAGGCCTGGCAAACTGCGATTCATGATACCCTCATAACTAAATAACAATTNTCGGCGTAGGGGTACCTAGCCACTCATCAGTCAATAATCCCATACCTATCCACTATGTAATCAAATGAACTCGTTCTTATTTTGATTATTTGACTTGAGGACGAATTGTTATTTAGTTATGAGGGTATCATGAATCGCAGTTTGCCAGGCCTCAATATCAACTACTCGATATCGGATACGTGATATCACAGCCTGGATAATGATATTGAATACATGATATTGTGATTCCTGTGTTGGTCTATAAATATAGCACTTAGGCGCATAGGAAGGGAGTCAGTTGGTAAGTCTTTAGGGTAGAGTCATTTTGTCAATTTTTAGTTAGTTTTTAGTTCTTTCCCAAGTGCATGCCTGCAATGTGATGATTGTAATTGNATCACACACATCTTGGACCTCATGCACGACTACTACTAAGATTACCAAGCGTAGATCCTAGGTATGTTGCTGGGTTACCAAGTAGTCACACTTAAATGCTCATGATTAAGTCATACTTATTCCACATTTAACAATAGGAATAGTAAATGATGATAAATAAATATTAACTAAGAATGCAATAAATAACAAAAATAATTAACAATTAAACTAAGTGAATGCTACAATGATGAAGTAATCTCAATCTTTATTGTCGATCATGTGCATGTCCAAGTACGTCACACTAGAATAAAGGTTCCTTACAATTACAAGCATCACACTGCGGGCATGCACTTGGGAAAATAATCTATCTCTTGCAGGAACAAACTGTAAGAGCTTCGTTACAACTAAATTATGGATGCCTAAATGAGGTAGAAGGCCCTCTTATTTATAGGCCGAGAAAGGTGGCTACGTAAATGGGGCCATGTCGACATAGGAAGACTGCGTCGACAGGCCTGCATCAATGCGAGTGGCACGTCGATGGGCCCACGTCAACGCGACCGCGTATACGCAGCCTAGTCGATGCAGTGACTCAATGATACTTCATCATTGACTAACTATGACTTACTTCATGCCACAGTGTGGAATTAAACAAAACAAAATTAGGACACCAACACAGAATACTAAAGACAAAATTTTTGGAACTCATGTGGTTCCTAGTGGTGGTGGCTCCTCCATGGGCCTCTTCCCCTCATCTTGTGCTCCAAGCTTTGGAAATGGATATCTCTGAAGGAGCATCTAAAACTTCTCTTTTTCATTTTGGGGATCATGTGCTGTCTATGGTGATGTCTCAATATTTGATGAAGTCGGCACCTCCCATGGACATGGTAGTTGCAGAAGAATTTGATTGGCTTTGACGTACCAAGTCACAAATAACTGTTATTCCTCCTCATAGGCTCTAGCTTTATTTCTACATTCTTGGTAATTTGTGAGCTATCAAACCAAATCTGCTTTGACATCTTTTTACCCTTGGTAGCTGGCCTTGACCACCTCTAACTCAGAATTTACCACCTCTAATTTCTGCAGTGTCTTTTTGTGTTTAGCAAATTCTACTTCATACTTGGCATAGGTGGCTGCTACTTGCTTCTCCAATTTTTTCCTCAGGCATCCTGCTGTCAACATGGCTAAGTTGGCATACTGTAGGTTTGCCAATTCCATGTATGTAGTGAGATCCTAGATCTGCAAGTCTTGGCTCTTTAGTTCTACTTGGTGGACGAAGGCGTAAGTATCTAGTATGGCCCACTAGTTAGCATTTTGAGCACTGAGAGTGTTGATATGGGTCTTGGCCATATGGATTTCTTTTTTGATGATATACTTGTACATCCCCACCTAAATTTGGAAATGTTCCTTCAGCTTCTTATGTTTCTTAGCCTCATTCTTCCACACGCTTATTTCAATAGCCGTCTTCTGATGGATCGCGTGTATCTCCTCCATTGAGAGGATCCTATTTTCTTTGACTAAGAGATTCATGTCCTAATTGATCCTTATTAATAAAAATTCTCCTTAAGAACATTCTTCTATTTTTCAATTGTGGGAAACCATAGATTCTCAGTGGCAAGGTGTTTATTTTCTTCTTGTAAGGCCTTGAGTGCTTTGGCATGTGCATACGTTTGGGCATGTGCCTTTGAAGCATCCTAATCAACCTTCTCTTTTTCCCTTGCCACCCTTTTATTCTCTTCTAATATTTTATTCAGCTGCTCCATGTGAAATGACTCTAGCTGGTTGGCTGGGATAAGTTGGAACAGATCCCATTGTGTAGCTTGTAGGGTGACGAACTTCTCTTGGAGTCTTCTTAACTTGTCCTCAACATGTTATGTCCTTACCTCTATCATGACGAACTTTCTTTTGTGGAAATGAGGTTTGATTATGTTGTTGTGACATCTTGAGGGATGTCAAATAAGGACATCATCACTTATCCTATTTGCAGCAACCGATCCAAAACATCCTCATGTTCCATAGGAATCATCGAGGGACCAGCTAAGACTTGAGCATCGCATGCTCTTGTGAGATTTGTTGGTGGCACAATTGGGACATTGAATGATTCTTTGATGTGGTCTACGACCACTTCTGCTATTTCAACTGCATCTTGGTGTTGCATAACCACTACTATGATGTCTTCACCAATTTTTAATTACACTTGAAAAGATGCAGCATTTCCAGAGATCTGTTGTGACCAATGTGATCCTCCACCTCCTGTTTGTATAGAAACCTCATCCCGTGCATAATCAATTGAGACCATGGGCTATACATCATCATCAATGATCTTGAAGAGATTAGCCTCATCACAACTTTTCCAACTGACCATTTTTGCAATGGCTTGGAGATGGCTCATCGACGATCGATAATCTTGTGGTAGTGGTGGCGTTTGGTCTTGCTAGCTTGTGGTTTGCATTTTGGGCCTTACTTCCTATTGTTGACTGGGCCTTGTGTTCGGAAGTTGGCTAGGCATTGCTATTTGAGTGGGCCTAATTGTTTGCTCTTGCTTAGGCTCCAGTGTCTCACTAACATCTTTCCTTAGCATTGGTGGCTTCAGTAATTCGGCATATGATGCATTTTGAGCCTTTCTGGGGACATCATTGGTATACCCCAAAATTTCAACATGTCAGCACAGCTTCTTGATTAGGCAGGGAAAAGACAATGCAAACTTCCCTATCTTACATTATTCAAACCACCTTAATATTTCTGTGAGATATAGATGGGGTAGGTTGGCATCAACCTTGTCCATTAGGATTGCACTTTCTCTGGTCGCATAGGTGGAAATTCTATTTAATCCTTTTGTTGGAAAGAGGTGATAGGTGCCAATTTTAAAATATATTCTCTCTTCAAGTGTGAGATCCCCATATGTTTTATCCTCCTTGCCGTATTCCCTTTTTAACCATATTTTCCTTGCATCAACATCAGAGCGAGTGGATAGGTGAGCAACCTTGGGCCCTGTATTCGAAAGGTTCAGAACTTTTGAAATGGCCTTAGCAAAGAAATCAAGTAAAATCCCACCAATAACAGTGGTGGTGCCTTCTTCCGTATTATGCCAAAATTGGTACGTCTCCCACAAATACCATTCGTCACTCTCTGAGAGAACAGGTCATAGTGGAGATCCTTTGAGTTGATCTCTGACTGACTCAAGGGAAAATTTGGTAAAGGATCCAAAATTGAGTTCCATGATCATTGTAGCTAACGTGGACCTTTCCCGAATTGCCTAATTTCATTCTAGAGACAACATGAGATGTTTTCCCTATTAGGTGCTCTACCTTCTCCACCTTCTGCATGCCTACATTGTGTAGTAATAGGGGGTACTTGATGGATGTTGAATGATTGTGCCTCTTGCTCTACATGTTCCACAAGGGGCCCTTAGCCCCTGCCTCTCCTTGGCCATTTGGATGCACCCTAAGAGGGTCCTTCCTATTTTTCTCATTTAGGGGCTATCTATAATCACACTAGGATCAATTGTTAGTAAGGTTATTTAACAAAATTTGATTTATACCTTACTCATTACCTTTAATGAATTCAATTCTTGCTTAGTGTGATTTAGAGTTAGAAATTTTCAAGAAAATCCCCCCAAAAGTTTTAATGTCAAGGCCAATTTGATCAGGTGACTCTAAAAATAATTTCCATGATTTGGGTGAAGGAATAAAGTTGGTTTGGCATAAGTTCTTATCATTTTTAAAGATCACTTACCCCTATGATATCCTTCAGGCGACAACAAATTTCAAAAAAACTATGTGCAACTTGGAGTGTACCCTTCCCCCACGACTAAGTTAAACACTCGGGGTTTAAGTAGGTTTGATTGGAAGGAGAATCAGAGCATTAATGAGAAATACATTGATTTATAAATGATAAGTGCACAAGCTTGAAAATTCGTGAAAGAAAATTACAACTCCCCTCGCATGAACAAATGAAAATGATGTTGACGCATGCGAGGGGAGGGGGGGTGCAAGGCGGGGTGGATTTCCATATATATAGGTTTTATGGTTGCGTCGCATACATGCTAGCATAGATCCAATATCGCGTTGGACCTGATCCCAGGTACCCGATATTGCATCCCTTCCAAAATAAGGTACTTGGAAAAATTGATAAATTTTTGAATTTCCATGGCCAAAAAGGAAGGATTTAAGGTAGATTTGGAAGGTCTAGGATAATGGTAAATAGACATCAAGGCATAGAAACTATAATGAAGTGGAATTATATAATGAAGTTCTTGAAGAGGGTGCGAACAAAGGACATGTAGTGGTGCAAAGGAACATTTAGGTTGAAATGATAATAAGGAAAGAATAAATTCAATAGTGCAATACTCAAAGGGTATAAGATGATGTGGTGGTGTGCAACAAGTGAAAATTACAAAAGTTATGCAAGTGGATCCTCCCCAAAGCAGGTTCCAACCTATCATGCCCTTGCATAACCACACCTTAAAATTTCTATAAGTACTAGAAGGGTTAAATGCAATTTTCACTAGTGCAACAAAACACACACATGTTAAATACCACTGTGATGAGGTATGAATTCTATGCCACACAAGACACAAGTTAGAAATACCTAGATAGTGGAGTGAAATGAATCGTAGAAGGGATTGCTGAAATTGGGACATGAGGTAACTTACCCTGGGCACAATGAATCCTGATTGTGGGGTGTGATTAATGTATCATTAGCCTTTCACTCCAAAATCCAGACCAAGTCCATACCTCTAACCAATGACATTGCATCATTTCATCCAATGATAGACAACCATAAGAGCATCATGATAGCAAGGCATACAATCACTTGGCGTTTTGTACAAGGGAGGAGTGATTTGGAATTTCTCTACAGCACATTTTTCTTGATCTTTTTTTTATCTTTTTTCTTCTTTCTTTTTCTTTGTCTGGCTATTTTGTCACTTTGTCATTTCCAATGGTGATTCATAGAAGCCACCAACCTTTAGGCATGGGTGTATGTCTTTCAAGTGGGATCCTCTAGAATAGCATTGAGGTTCCTGATTGAGTGCCTTTATTACTCTTACTCCCATTTTCCTTATATCTACAAGGATTTTAGTATAACCAAGTTGCATGATAGCACATACAGATGTCACCAAAGAGAATCCACAAGTTACCTTGATGTCACACCCTAGCCATTCCCTTTTAGTCCATCATTTTTTACTCTGGGCATAATGAGGACAAATTTACTTTAAGTTTTAATGATGACAAGAATATCATCATACTATAGTAGAACCTCTTATTAATAGAATGAGTGGGTGGATGTTGTGGGCTCATTATCCAAATAATTAGTCACCTATGACTTAATAGCATAGAAAACGCCTCAACCGATGAGTCACATAAGTATTTTATTCACTAATGAGATTACCCTCAAAAAAGTAAAATGACAAATTGAAAATGAAAAACCAGAAAACAAAAAAATTTTAAAATCAAAGAGAAGGAAATACATTTACTAATTCTGCTTGTTAGAATGGGGAGTATCCCCCATGATTAAACCTTGAATCATGGCAAGAATTAATAAATGGAAAGTTTGGATCCATGCATGTTGGAAATATTGGGGTCCGATCATATCCAAACCACTAGGTCTCTTTTGTTGTGGTGGAAGAAATGTACCCAAATTCGAGTTCACACACTTGATTAAAGTAGGCATAGTAGGGTAGATTATAAGATGTGGTCATGTGATAAAGAGCTAACCCACTATGACACCCATGACCATAAGATGGTATGCAAAGATCGATATGTCTCCCTATGTGGTTATATCCATTGGGTCACATGGTTGTTGGAGCATTAATTGATGGCCTGGATGAGGTAACAAGAGGCATTGAGTTCAAGGAGGAAGATGCATCACAATGCTGGGCTTGTGCTGAGTTAGAGGATGTAGTGGTTTCAAAATCATGCTGTCTCTTTCTATGATCATGTTTAAAGAAATGATGCTTTTAACATTGTGGAGGACTTCCACTACTGTTGATAATAGCGGCACAAGTAATGTTCGTGGGTTGGTGCTATGGTGCAAAACATTCTAGCAAAACTGGTGGCGATGTAGAAGGAGGTGAAGGATGAGAATATTGAGGGTAAGGAGAAGTGTAAGGAACATGAGGTGGTGATCTCATGGGATAGGACATGGGTCAATAGTACTCAAGTGAATGATAACAATGAGGTGAAGTAGAGGATGTTGATCCAGTCAGAGAAATAGGGTGTTGAACATAATAAGCATTTGGTGTTAAGGTATATGAAGGGTGTGGTTTATTTAGCAGTGGCCTCCCCCATGACTGGGGGTTTCACTACTATGGTTGCACATGGTACTTTTGTACAAAATCTGGATGAAACATTCCTCCCCAATGCTCATGTAAATGTAACAATATTGGGCATTGGCTTTTGGGGTGATCATATAAACACACATCACATTGATACTTATGATTTTCAGCTGAGTTCCTATCCTTATTTTCTTTGATCCTTCTTTTCGATTGATGAATGGTGTTCTGTCCTATTTCTAAGTTTGGCATCCTCTATTTGTTTTGGTTGTTAGAGTGATCATGCATGGTTCTACCTTTGATAATATTTTCATATTCTCCACATTTTGAATGTACCCATTCCATCATCTTATTGATCTTTGCCTCAATTTCATCTAGTGATTGTAGTATTGACAAAGATGGGGATGGTTCCACCTCCTCGTAGTGAGTTGATTTCTCCTCTTCATGATTACAGAACCTTGTTACTTTACAAGTTTGGTCATGTTAAGATCTTTCAACATTCTCCCATTTGGCTATCTCTCCCTCTTCTTTCACTACTCACTTAATAAGCTCTTGGAATTGGTGCATTCGTAGTTCATATAGTTGACCTGGGGCATACATCCCTAGGATTTCCCTTGGTTTATTACGGAGCCCATCCATGATGTGATACATTAGCCTTTCATCAGAGAACCCCTGGCCTGGGCATTTGTTTAACAATGAATAATATCCTTCTAAGGCCATGTCCAAGGGTTCATGTTGCCCTTGTTTCCACTCTTGGATTTGTCTCCTCAAGGCTGATACTCTTGCACAGGTTTGATACATTTCATTGAAGAGTTCTACCATGGTCAACCAACAATGAATTGATTGTGGTTTTAAAGATCTATACCATACTTTTGCTTGGCGAATGAGTGTCATAGAAAAGAGCTTAAGTCTTGGCCACCCATTATCAATGTTGTTCCATGCATAGTCATCATAGAAGGCTTATAAATGATGTTGCAAATCTAAATCGTAGCCCCTTGAAAACTTGGGAAAGTTGTCTTTACAAACTAATTATAGCCTTGCATATTATAATGGTGTCTATAATTTCTCCATTCCCAAATGGTGTTGCTGCATAATAAACAAGATGCCTCTTCATAATAAGTGTTATAATTATTGTAACAAGACCCAAAAGGGTAGTTGTAATTGAGATCCAAAAGGGTGCATTGTAATAATGGGTGTGTCTCTCAAGGTGTCCTTTGGGGGTTTGTCCTAAGGCATTTATACTCAAGCTTAGAGGTCGTGCCAGGCATGGAATGGAAAAGCTGATAAGGCAAGTCATGAGATCCAGGTGAAATGGGACATGAAGTGGAGTAGCCATTTGTTCTAGCCGAGTTATGGGCCTAACCATGGTGGCATTGCTGGATTGCCTCTAAGAGATAGATGAAAAAGGAAGAAAACCCCAAGCTACACTCTCAAAGCATGATCCAGATACACCATTCTAAATTAATAAAGCATTCTTTTCTTTATTTTTTGCACTTTCTCTATTATTTGCTTTACGCATAACATCGAATGTTACATATATTTGATGTTTGGTATATTGTATTCTTACGCATAATGTCTAATATAATATATATTTGATGCTTGTCATGACATTTGGGAACAGGATGTCATAATTGGTATTGGATCAAACCATGACCCAGGCCATTTAGAACCATGGGCCAACGACAACGTGAACCTAATGATGAACCATGAAGCCACAACAAAGAAAAATCATTGATCATCACTAGATGTACCATATGTCTGAGATGTAAGCCACAAGATATCCTTCCATTGATTTCATGAAATATTAATCAAACATCTACACAAGATATAGATCCCACCAACCAACAAAATTCTTTCATGGCTATCATTGACTGGTGAAGATTTGATTACGCCTCATCAAAATTCATCAATTGCAAGAGATGTTGGTAAGACAAAAATACACCAATCCAAGTAACTCTTATCCATCTTAATACTATAAATATTAATTGATGAAAGTCATTGTTAAGTTTCTCCTAAAAAATTAGTAACCACAACCTAAATTGATCTTATTTATTAAAACTCATTTTCCTAAAGCAACTTATAGTCATTTATAAGTCATCATGTCTTCCATATATCAACTTAGTAATGTTGTTTTGGTAGAATAAGTTAGTTTGGATTTTTTAAAATCTTGAAAATTCAACTTCATTTTTGAATCATAAAACTATGTCCAATGCATAGTACTCATCGAGATGATTCCAACGGTACACATTCCATCTTGATCAAACTTACAATTTGGGAGATATCGTAGTTTTAAGTTTTTTTGTTATGCATGCATTAAAATAATATCAAATTATTAAATTATTATTTATTTTTGAAAAAAAAAGAGAGAAGGAAGAAAAGTGGAAGATCAGGGGTTCAAACCCAGGTCCCCTCCCTCCTCCATTAATTAAAAATATTTTAATAAATTTTAATTTTAAAATCTATTTTTGCAAGAGGTTGTTCAAACCCCTTCCCAGTTTAAATTGCACACCCCCAAATTGAGCAAACCTTTTTGGGTGGGCTGTGACTACCCCTATTATCGGTCAGCAATGTCCCAACTAGCTAGTAGCCAATGGTAGTTGGGCTTGCCGACCCCAACAGCCATAAGCCAGGGCAACTAGTGTTGCCTGCCGCTCCATAGTGGTCCATCACCCACCAGTTTTTAACTACCATCCTCTCACACCATCGTATGCTACTCTGCCATGTTGCCCTTGCCACACCAGCTACTTTGCACTACCTTTCTGTCGCATCCACCTTGTGTGCATGCCCTTGATTATCTTTTGCGCTACCTGTTGTTTGTCAACACTACAAATTACTACCACTCTTAGCAATCCACGGACACCGTCAGTGTCACAGATCACAAGCACTGCTAACGCTTCATAGACACCATTGATTCCATGGATCACAAGCACCGCTAGTGCTCCATGAACACCATTAGTACTGTGGATCACAGGCATCCCTAGCACTTCATAAACACCATCAACACTACAAATCATAAGCATCCCTAGTGCTCCATGAGCACTAAGGGTGTTGCCGATCATAGGCACCACAGGTATTTCACAGGCACCAACAACGTTGTCAATCATAGGGACCCCTGGTGCTTCGCAGGCATTGATGGCACCATTGATCACAAGCATGCTTGGTGCTCTCTAGTGTTGAAAAAACCCTTGCCACCAATGCATGTACTACTGCTGCCACAATGGCACTAAGTGTCGCGCATGCCCCAATATGGGCCACATTGATCCTTTACAAGGTGCTTAGGCCCCATTTGAGGCTATGCAAACCCTTTTGCTAGGGCCGCACCAACCCCACACTAACATTGCATAGATCCTCTACATGGGCCACAGTGCAGCCCATGCATAGACCATGCACAAGCTGTGTAGCAGAAGAACAACGCTCACCACCAAGCGCAACCTCCACTCCTACCATTGCATAGCGCACCTCTGTTGCCATCATTGCTTATTGTCGCTTGATGTAGTGCTCCTTTCCCAAAGTTGCCCACTACCAGGCGTAGGCCTTCAACATCATGCAACGGACGTTGTAGTTGCTAATGCCCACAACTTTAGTCTACATCATTGGCCATCACCATAACTTCCTACCTCACCACTATAGTCACCAGCCTTGCCACCATAGACCTCCACTTGGCTGTCAATGTGGTTGTCTTGCTCTAAACATCATCATCTATGCACCACCATGATCGTTGTTGCCATCTTGCCAGGAGACGACAAATTCTCCGTCACTTGACAAAAAAGTTTGAATTGCCCATTAACTAATGAAAAATTTAAAATTCAAAGTTTCATTGTTGGTAATTAGTTTAAATAAAAAACATGTAGACATAATTTCAAAATTAAAACTTGGCCTCCTACTAATAACAAGAATAAAAATTCCATAATTAAGCATGCTTGACTTAGAGTAGAATTGGGATGGGTGATCTCTTGGGAAGTCTCATTTTTTGTGCCAAAGGTCCTCGACCTCAAAAGCCATAATTTTTGATTCCAAAAGCCTTTTTTAACAAAAGAAGAGTTGTTTCCTATAGATTTCAACCTTCTGGACACAATGGTAAAGTTAAATCCACCCCTTGGAACTCCAAAAATTAGTTTTCATCCTTTGCCTAATATAGTACCTTAAAATGCTCAAAAGTTTAATTTTAGCATAATTCGAGCATATGATGCCCATTTTCAACATATAAATAGTCATTTCCAACATTTTTCACCCTTTCGGACTCAATGGTGAGGTCATATTTATCATTTGAGTACCCTGTAATTTGATGATATCATGAAACTATGCCTTAAAAGTCAACAACATAAGGATAACTAATCATGCCTTATTGGGAAAATAACCTTTGTAAATAGCCTTAAGATCTATGTGGAATGTCATTAGTTACACTATTAGAGTCAATGTCTTTTAGGGGGGGGGGAGGAGGGTTGGGCTAGAAATGTCATTAAAAATTAGATAATGTAGTAATGATGTATCAACATTAGTTTAGTTGATGATTAGTTGGAGAATCAATTGATGAACAAAAACGGTCAAGAAGATATATATCAATTCATCCTACAATCAACATATATACAGAACAACCCAAAGAGTCATAATGTTATTTCCATAAAGTGTATAATACTCATGAAGAGAATTGATCCATAAAAGAATCCAAGAATGAGAATGAAAGTTGTAATATACAACATATTCAAAAAAAGCCTAGCGAGTGAGAAACAACATCCACTATGTCCACCATGTGCTTTGGATTGGCATGAATATCAATACCCACACATTTTAGCAAAGTTACAAGAGTTGGATGCTAATGTTTTATGCCTACTAGAAGTTTTGCCATGGAAATTCCTATATCAATTTCAACCAAACTTAGAAAAGATGGGATATAGAGGTAATTATAAGCAAAAAGGCTCTTATAGAAGTTCTTCTTTTGAACCATATAGATTAGCCTATTGTAGAAATTACAACATGGATGGCATGATCTTTTATAAATAAGCCAAGTTTGAATTGGTATAAATATTTGAATGAAGTTTAGAAAATATGATTTTTGAAATTCCAAAACTTCAAGAGATGGAAAAGAAAGAATAGTTAAGATCTCAAAAAAATCACATAGCCTTGGTAGTAATTCTAAAAGTTCATCTATCAAGAAGATGTGTATGTGTGGTTAACACACATTTCATTGCTAAACCAACATGTTCAGCTGTTAGACTATGTTAAGGAGCATACTTGATTAAGCAAATAGAAGAAAGCTTAAAAGATAAGTTATTCCTAAATTATATTGATCTAATGCTAATTATTCTTTATGGAGACATCAATGCAAAAGTTGGAATAGTGTTTATCAATTCTTAAAATATGGATGTGTAAAAGAATCTTTGGAAGATGAACTTGATTTGAAGAAGATGTTTCCATCAATTCAACATGCAATTCCATTAGCTAATGCATATTTTGCTTACTTTGAATCTTCAATACATAAATCAGACCCCAGAATTTAGGAATAGATGATGTTGATGGATAGTACTCATCAAGAACCACAATTTACCAATTACTCTGCTAAGATTAATGAAGATGGGTTAACAACATTCTTCATTGAGACTTTAGATTATATTTGGTGCGATGTCCGATTCTTCCAAGTTACCAAATTACTAGAGTTAATTTCTAAAGAATAAGTGGAGAAGAATCAAGATAAATCCTTTCCATCCCGAACAAGACCATTCGATCATATACCACTTATGGTAGAATTACAGTTACTCCCTTCAGTTTATAAGGTTGATCAAGATCAAGAAGTATCTCATCCTTACTTTTATTTATAATCTTATTATTTTCTTTATTGTTTAATTTATATTTTAATTAGATAAGTAAAATATCTAAGGCAATGCAAGTTGGGAATAAAGAATTTGCCTTTCCTTCACTTGGGTAATCAGATACAAGTTGCACTTTGTGTGAACCTGGTTAAGACTAGTGATTGGTGGTTGGTAGATCTTTAATTCACCTCTTGTCATTATCTTAAAAAGAAAAATGAAGTAAGTATCAAGAAAGTAATATTTAATTTTTCATATATTTTTCTTAAATGTGTCTTGTTTGCAAAATAAGAAAGAAACAATTTCAAGTTCAAAGGAGAAATCAAATTATTGGAGCATAGGATTATAAAAGATGCATTGGAGTTGGAAAAAAACAATGAACGTGGACTCTTTCGAAGACGAACGAAACCTAAGGGGGGTATATTATAACATCCCCATTCCCAAATGGTGTTGCTGCATAACAAACAGGATGCCTCTTCATAACAAGTGTTATCATTACTGTGACAAGACCCAAAAGGGCAGTTGTAATTAAGACTTGAAAGGGTGCATTGTAATAATAGACATGTCTTTCAAGGTGACCTTTGGGGGTTTGACCTAAGACATTTATACTCAGGTTTAGAGGTTGTGCCAGGCATGAAGTGGTGGAGTCGGTAAGACAATCACAAGAACCAGGTGAAGTGAAATAGGAAGTAGACTGACCATCTTTTTTGGCTGGGTTATAGACCTAACCGTGGTGGCAATGTTGGATTGCCTCTAAGGTATAAATGTTGAAGGAAGAAAACCCTAAAGAACACTCTCAAAGCATGATCTAGATACACCATTCTAAATTAATAAAGCATTTTTTTGAACACTTTTTCTATTATTTGCTTTACACAACGTGGAATGTTACATATATTTAATATGTGGTATATTGTTTTCTTACACATAATGTTTAATATAATATATACTTGAGGTTTACCATATCTAATGAGATGTCATAGTGTCCATCATGCTTACGCATTATGTCCATGATATAAGCCCATGAAATGGTTACATAACTTTAGCCGCATCATAGGAGATCACAGCCAAAACAAACTTAAACTGCTCCGTCTCCGTCAAGTAGTCACAGCTAAAGACACAGCAAGACGTTAGGTACTTTAGTTTTTGCCCAGTTTTTCCCGTTGACAAATTCAACTAACCAAGATTCCATGATATCCAGCAATGAGAAGTCCACGTACACCCAGGAACATTGAGCAGTAGTCATAGGCAGACAGCTAACAACTGACGGTAAAAACTATTATACAATCAAACTACCGTTCCTGGGCACCAAATGTTTAACACGATAACACCATTTTGTACAGAAGAAATCTGTTGACGTGCTTGGAGATTAAGCCCAAGCGTTGAGGTAGCTGAACCGTCGGTTTTGAAAGCTTGTGTGACTAGGCCCAGAAATACTGCAAGGTTAGGGGAGGATATAAACAACTACCCCTCATAAAAGCCGAAGTGATTTAAACTAATGCAATGATTTCCTTCATTTATTTATGGTAAACGACTGGACATGTCATGTATACCACCTGGTAATTTTGCAGGGCCAGGCACGAGTGAGCCGTTGACAGTTGAGACGATTAAGATTGAAGTTGACAAAGCGTTTAAAGAGAGACGACAGGAGGTCGCTTTCATGTCAGACTCTCCGAAGGAAACCCATGTGATCCGTGAACTTGGCCAGCACGAAAGAAGTTACTCTTTACAATTCAGTGTCTGCAGATGCTCTTGAATTTGGACGTAGAAGAAGCAAGAGAAGAAATATTATACAGTAAAAACTCTCATCATTTTAAATATACTTGGGTAGAACCTCATCACCAATCATGGGATGCATACTTCTCTGCTACAATATAAAAGTAATAGCATATTACTATTTTGCGTGGTAGGTTGGGATACTTCTGATTACAGTAAAGCATCGCATATTCCCAACTGCCATATGCGGGGACTTTTAAGAGCCAGCCTGGAGAGTGCAGGGTCACAATATAAAACAAAATGGGTGTGGGATAATTGTTTGCGCACTGGAGTGAGTGCTGAAGAAAATGATGGAGGAGCATATTTCCATGGTATTGATAGGGGGCATTGCTGCGTGGACTGCCCTGTTTCTTGCAGTAAGGAAAATATTGGAGAAGAGATCATTTGATTTCTGTAACAGAGTGGTTTCTCTGGTCCATGTCGCTGTTGCTGTTTGGCTATCTTCTGTTTCAATTCAAGATTGGAGGCACCCACTTCACCCTCCGGCTTCTCCCCCTTCTCCAGCTCAGGTTACACTTCCAACCTTATGTTATAAACTTTTCTCAGGCGCCTTTCATGTCTATCTGAATCATGGAAGCTTTATTGAGTTAGATTAAGGTTTCAAATTTTGTTCCATTATCAGCATTAGCCTAATGCTCCAATCTGTTTTACATGCATTATAAATCAAGTCAAAGATATTACAGGGAAGAATGCATCCACAATGCTTTTATTATGTTTTTTAAGTAAGCATTCCAGCATTAGTGTGAAGATCGAGGTCTCCCACTATATCTGCATGGTCTAAAATACCTCCAGCAGTACAGCTTCAAGATAAGCACTAGAACAATGATATTCAGTTGTGCTAGTCTCCTAGGAAACTCTTGTTCGCTGAAGCTTGAACTATTGGTCTCTCCCTGCCTGTTTAGAGCACATTAAATAACTCTTGATGCATGCTTATAATACAAATATGTATTCCTTTTTACTCATTTTTGTGCAACAAATCACCAGCGCTTTAAAGATTAGCCATGAGGTGTACCTCGTGTAACATTTGAGCATTGCATCCTCCACGGCAGAAGGTCAATTTGAACCGGTTAGCTGACATATAAAGAAATTCTACGACATATAAATAATTTTTGAAGCAGAAATTGTTGTGGGTGAATTCTATCAACTAGATTGAAATAAGGAATCTTGAGGATGTAATAGAGTTTTCAATTTTAGTTTTGAAATTTAGAGCGTTACCTGTTCTCATGTGATATTAATCTTATTATAAATAAATTTAAACATAATTTAAAAACATGGAAGTAAATCCTTTGCTGCTGTCGGGGAAGTTTGGATTGATTAAACACAATATCTTTAATAATACCGCTCTCTTGCTATATATATGGAAATGTATCTTGTAAACATTTTCCTGTAATTGCTAGATTCAATACCCTATGTGCATGATTTGCTCAATTGATAGTTCTTAGATGTAGTTTTATTTTAAAGAGACTGTTTCATGAGCATGATTTACCAGCTCAATATGATAAACTCTGAAAAGAAAATTCACTCTCTCTCTCTGCCACTGATTGACATCTTCCAGCATGTGACCCTTGTTGTTTAAAGGTTTCAAAAATGCTTGAAATCAAAGAATAAAAGTGGCAAGTAATAAGCCTTTCCAAGTAATGAAAGTGCTCTAAACACTGTGTATGATGCCTAATATCAAGAAAAGAAATTTCTGCTGAAAGAATATAATAAAAGATTAAAGGATACATCAAACTACATCCGTGTTAGCTTGCAGAATAAACTTTAGCCAAGTAAGTTACACAATTTTTTGTTAGTTTTTGTTTTGTTTTATTTTTAAAGAAATGGGATGACCCTAACCCAGATTAGAGTCAACTGTGCATAACCAAGAGATTAAGTCATAAATTGTTGATATATCAAGGCACTTTAATCAACCTTTATCAATGTTGAGGTGCTTCAAGGAATAAACAGTAAGCTGGTCCTAAAGACCTTACCGGATTGTTGCTGTTTCATTGCATGTCATAGTTTCTCTAATGAATGTATCAAGTCCTACCTGTCTGAGTTGGTGTTGTGAAGTTGGACAGAAATCAACAAAACAATCAAATCAAATCAAATAAAAAATAAATTATACTCATATTATTGTGGCTTGAGATGGCTATACTAATAGTATTGTTGTCCAATTCAATGGAGCAAGCATGATTTCAGATATTTCATGCTTTACAAGATCTTTATTAAGATTAGTTTGTTTAATTATATCGATGGACAAATTTTTCCAAAAGTGGAATGTTTGTATGTGACTTGTGAAAAAACATGATTTCTATCAGATAGATAAGCTCCTTGTCCTTAATATTTTCTAAGAAGAGATACAAAAATCACCAAAGGAACTTTGATAATCATCATCATCATTCTAGCCTTGTCCCAACAAAACGGGATCTGCTAGATGAATTCTTTTTTGGTATGGTGAGTACATAAGTACAGCTTCTGATGGTACAAGGTCAATGATGAAAATGCAAAAAGAATTCCACTACTGGATGTTAACTGTAATTGATTTTAATGGTAGGAAATGGATAATTATTGGACCTTGGCTTAATGTATTTGATGCCTAATATATAACAACCGTGCATGCATTTTAGAACTATGACACAGCAATGAGGAATTTAAAAACATTATAATAGTAAAAAATTATGCAGCAAGATAAGCATCCGCAGGCGTTCGTTCTTTCCCTTAAGTCCAGAAATAAGCAATTTACAGAAAAGATGTTAGCAGTGTAACTCAGAGTCCTTGGTGTTATCCCAACTTCAAATAAGAGTTATTCGGTGACATAATCATTGCCCTTGTCTACTAATAATCTTTAGTAGCTATGCTTTTCTCTAGCTCTTACATATTTGAACTGTTTTTAAGTTATAATGATTTTTTAGAACCGAAAGGATGGCACAGTTTGGTAACTATAAAAGATATTGCCATTTATAAAGCTTAGATTCCTATGAACTTTTTAGGTGGGTAAGGTAAGGGCTTTAGCCTAAGTTCAAGTTGACAAGGCATGGATCTTCCTACACATAGACCCATGTTCAAGTCACAATGCTCTCAGTTGTAGCTCTGGCTATGTTAAGTGTATTCTTTCTCTACAACTACCTCATTGGACAGTTCAATGTATGGCCAAAGTAAACAAAATGAGACTATGGGTGTGATTAGTGCTGCACACTAAGTCATAGAGGGTGAAACAGAAAGCTTTCCAACGGAAACACCATACACAGTGCTTTGGTTTTCCAGAAAAATTATGGATTTAAGATAAAGATATATCAAGAGGTAGTCTCCAAATAGAAAAAAGTAGCATAGGCAGGTGTTGAAGCAATTTTAGTGAAATAATGTTATACTGAGATTATCAGTGAGGTATTCCTTGGCTAGAGCATGTGGTTTATGGTTTATGAGTCACAGGTTTGATTTCAAGGGGTATACTAAGAGACATGTCACCTAGGGCATGATAAAAATACAATTTCATGGACTATAGTGTCAAGTTGACAGACGGCCATAGTAAATCATTGTCAAATCCTTTGCATACAATATCAGTCAGCCCATCATAGATGGGATAAAGGCACCAAGATAATGAATGTTATGCTGAGATTCTTATAAAGAAGAGTAGAAACAATTCCATAAAAAGGAAATGTTGCAAGAAATATTTTTCACCGCATGAGAAAGAATGAAATTCAATGGTGCAACAATATTGTCTGATAATTCTTGGAACATGTGCATAATGCTATATGATAAAACAGCTAAGCTAATTGATTTGCACCATTGTAATAATATTTGTGGATGGAGTCAAGTTCATGTCATCTTATATAAACTAAAAATGATGCTGCAATGAAGCTTTTTACACAAGGTTACTATCTTAGGCTGCAATCAAGCTCTTGCAAGGTTGTTGGGAGCAGAATATACGCAAATTAGTTGGAAAATGTTCATTAAGAAAGATGATGTCATATTAGAGCTTTAGAAGAGATATCTGCTGTAAGAGTTCACATAAAGGTCCAACCTTTTTGCAGAATTGGTGGAGAAATGAAATTTCTTCAAAACCCTGGAGCTACATTTAGGAAGCAACCACAAGAAAGCTGTAATTTGATTCATTTATTAGATTTTATGTGAATATTAGTGTAAACTTGATTTTTGAACAGTAATATGGTTTATAATTCTTTTAATGTATCATGTTCGCAATATATCTTTGGGTATACTTATAGTCAAATTATTTCAGGTTCTTACACCCCATATGCTCGTTTTTTAGTTTTTCTTTGTTCTTTATTGCCCATGTCATTATAAATTGAGTTCAAACCAGTGAATGATCATGTCAGCCCGCTGTTATTTTGAGGGTACAGTTTTTTTTTTTTTTTTGTTTAAAGAGAATTGTATAAGTACTACCTATTAAAAACAAACCAGGTAAAACTGTTGCTGTTCTATTATCACATCAGTTGTTTGACTTCTTTAATTGTATCTTGACTTGCCATCTAATTTCTGTTTACTTTGTTCAGGTGATACCCTGGTACTTATGTTAACCTGATATGATTATGACTTAATTTCATTTAATAATATTTTGATTTTATCATCAAAATTTACCATGATGTGTTTAGTGTTACTGTTTATTACATTTCATTGTTTATTTACAGGTTCGTACATTGACAGTGACACTTTCCTATTTCATATATGACTTTATCTGTTGCCTGTTTGATACCAACTTCAACATGTCCAATTTTATTCACCATATAGTTAGCATACTTGGCATTGGTTCAGGACTTTTGTTTAAGACGGTATGTTTAAACAATCTAGTCCCCTTCAGTTAAAAGAATTTTATAATTTTGTATCTATTGCACTTCATACTTCTATATTTATTGATTTATTGTAAGTCATCTGCTATCCATAGTTAGTTATTGTCCTTGCGTTAGTTAGTGGAAATTTATTCTAAGCTAGAATGTAAAGATCTCTCTCATGCAACTTAATTAACACTTGTGTTGCTCTAAATACAGTACACTTTACCGCTCTTCCTAAGTTCTTTTCATCTATGAAGACAAGAATCAATTATTGAACTAAAGTTACACTATTTGAATTGTTAAATATTATATTATTATATAATAAGGACAAGCAAAAGATAATGCTTTTTGTCTTCATTTGAATTTACTGAACAGTTTAAAACATATTTTTATAAGTTCCATTCATTGTGAATAATACCTCTGCTGCAGTGTGGATCAGAATTAACAGGATGCTTGTGGTTAATGGAAATTTCAAATCCATTTATGCACACGAGGCAGCTGTTAAGAGAGTTAGGCCGCAGAGATTCCGCTTTTACCATAATAAATGATGTGAGATAATAATTAATTTTCCTGCATTTCAGTATCCTATAGTTTCACTTTGAAAGCGTTTATGCTTAATATGATTAACCATGTTATTGTTTATTTTTGAAAAGTTAACTCATTTTATCTTACGAACACAGGTGTGTTTCGCTATTGTTTTTGCATTTGGAAGACTGATTTGTGGACCTTACCTTGTATATGTAACTTTAACGCATGAAAATCCATTCATCATCAAGGTATGATGTTCACAAATAGATTGATATCAAGTTATAGGAAATTTTAATTCTTAGAATCCAAAGCATAATTTGATCAACAAACTAGTGTTCATTGATATCAAGTTGTGATAGATATTAATGTTTTGATTCTAACATCTAGAGCATAAATTTACAGGCAGCTGCATCTGGGTTACAAGGAGTAAGCCTATTTTGGTTCTGGAAGATACTTACTATGGTTCGCAAGGAAATGGTGAAGACAAAGAAGTTAAGAAAAACTCTTTAATTTTTTACTTGCAAGAGAAAAATATTCTAGTTGGAAAGTAGCAGAAACTTGTGTCTTTCTCCTTTACAATTTTTACCCCAAATTTTTTGAACATTTGTCTCTCTGAAATTCGCTTCGCTTGCCCTACAAGTAACTAAATACTATTATGTAGATAGTAATTTTCAACAGATGAACAAAATATGAAAGTTAAACCATTCCATTCAAGCTTTCCTCGCATGTGCATTTTATATTTAAGAATTCTATGGATAAGTGAGGCATGTAACAATTAAATTTTAACGGGGATTAAAAAAGGACTTTTAATATTTTAAAGTATTTAAAGGTCTTAGTTTTAAAACATACTAATACCTTGATAAATGTAAAACTTTAGTATGCGATATCCAGGAACAGGGCATTATCAGAAATGTTTTTAAGGTATGCTTAAATGAAACCCATTAATGCATTTCAATCACTTTGGAAAATAGAAGTTGAAATTTATAAAATACCCTCTAATTTTTCTCAGTCAAAAGAATGGACTAACGAACACTATTGTATGCGTGTCTTGGTTTTAAAAAGTTATCAGTTAATTTTTCTTTTTAGTTTGTGTGTTCAGAAGTTCCTGTACTAGATAGAGGTGTATGAATTTTTCAATTATAGGCATTATCTTTTAGATTCTACGTCCATGCAGTCAGCCCCAACACCATGCACTGGGCAATATCGTGTTTAACAATTGCATCAGAAATCACCCTACAAGAAATGGTGCCATTGAACAGAACTTAAGTAAAGAACTTCTTAATAGATAATTCACGAAAGGGCAAGACATAAAAGTTTATAAATAAGTACGAAAGATATCGCTATACGATGCATGGATTGAAGTATATGACATGAATAACTAACAAGGAATTCAAAACTGAAGGCCAAACAGAACTTAACTAAAGAAACTATTATCAGAACCTAACTAAAAGAAACTATTAGCCGAGTAGCTTAGTTAGTAGCAAAGCTATTAGGACGTTCTATGTTAAAGAAAATTTACATCATGTAAGGCTTTATAGATAATTATATGCAGGAAACGAGGAGACCTGCAATAATTTAGAGCGTTCTGGAAATTATTTATAAAAATCAGGGATGTCAACTGAAAACTATTTTTCTTAATATTTAATAAAATATTCTGAAAGTCAAACATCCTAAATAGGTTTAAGTTATATATATCATTGTACAACCAGCAAGATACTTAAGAGTATCCAATCAATACTTGCAATATGATTCTTTAATTTTTCATTCCAGTTGAATGAAATTAACATACCATCTATATGAATCTGAATCTTCAATTATCCATCTTCCTTTGCAACTCCATCTCTGCTTAACCTTCTTTTAATGGTAGCACTCTTTTTTTACTATTTTAAAAAATTTGCTGGGAAAAATTATCTTCCATGGGTTGTATCATTGTGTTATTCTTGTTCAAACTAGGTAGAACGAGAACTTGGTTATGCGTCCTAGGGCTTCACATAGGCTGGCTGGTTGGTGGATGGTAATTCCCTAGTTTGGGTTTCTCCCTTTCCCGAGGATGTTTCGTAGAGTTTCATCCAGTGTTCTAAGTTTTCCATATTTGACACTCTTTTTTTATTAATAAAACTTCTTTTTGGGTCCGACACCCCACCTCCCCTAGGTAACCGCTTGGTGTGCAAAGACCACAGAGGAAGGATATAAAAACCCTAATCCATTAGTAACAAACCAAGCTTTGAATATGTTGTTGCAGAAAACTCATGTTATGTGGTTCTACGGGAGGGAGCAGGAGTGCAGATTTCCATTGGTACCGAAAGGAGCACGCTTCAATTCTCTGTTTCTTGTTCGATATTTCTGAAATGTTCTTTGCTAAGATGTTTTATTGGTCGGATCTCACCGCCATTTGTGATAAAGCACTGGATTAATGCTCAATGTGCATTAAAAAATTATTTGCAGTCGTGTTCTGATGTTACGAATCTTTTAAGGGGTTTTTCTATTTTTGTTAAAAAAATCTCCAAACCGTGTTACAAAAAGGTTATGGAATGTTTCTAGAAAGATTTTGGTGATTTCTGTATGGATCAAGGATTTTGACCGTGAATAAGCCTACAAAAGCATCCTTCTTATTTGGATTGAGTTTTTAAGGTTACCATCCAATCTTTGGAAAACCTTATTTGTTAATGTTTACAAAAGATATTGTTAGTAAACTAGAATGGGTTATTTATATGAAGTCCATAAAAGGGATTTGAACCATGTATTGCCCTTGATCTACAGTAAGACCTACCAAACATCATTGAGATCATAATTGATGGGAAGCCTTCTGTTCTACGGAAAAGAAGGTACTTATTTTTGCCCAACTCTTTGTTATTATTAATACCAGTTGGATCACCATGTTTACAATTTTCCTAATCTAATGATTAAACAAGAAGCTGAGTGCATTGCTAGTGAAAGGACTAAACAAGTTATTAAAGTAGAGGTGCAAGATGAAATTGAAAGTGATGACCAAGTAAAAGTAGATAAGAAAGATCATCATGTAAGTACAAGCACTTGAATTCTTTGGGAGCTTTCCACATCAAGAATCAATTGGTATGTATGTTGACTTAGAATCATCCAGTCCACAACAATCCAATGGAATGGTAGGATATATAGGAAATCTAAAGGAATTCCAAGATTGTATGAAAAGGTAAAGGTAAGGGAGTTGCAAGGTTTGCATCTTATGTCAAGGCTAGTAATTTAGATTCTTCCTTATTGCTTCGAGTTCCTACATATTCCAATAGATTCAGAATTAGTGCAGTGTAAGGAAGAAAGAAATAGGTAGGGTTATTAAAGTGCAAGGAAGGAATGGACCTCTTTGAGCTTGAAAAGCTCAAGGACATAAGAAAAGTCGACATGACCTTCCTACTAAATATAATTCCAAATAATCTAATCCTATTGCAATAGGAGTGAGTAACTACTATGATGTAGATTAACATGTTGACAATGTTGCCTCTCTTTCATCTATCCTTTAATCTCAGAATTAAGATACTTTCATTGAATGTTAGACGATAGACCCTCTAAGAACACATCGTATCCATCATACTATTAAAGAGTGTTGGACCTAGAAAATTTGGTTACTGGAATGAAAATCGAAATATCCTAGGTATTGGACTAATTTAGGCCTTGAATCACAAGGATCTCTAAAAATGGGATTCAAGGTGCCCTCGACAATCTAGCTGATCACCTAGGGACTTACGGAGGTGTCAAACAGAAATGTAAATGAAAATGTGAACCAAAACATAAACGTAAACAAAAACAAAAATGTAAACGTAAATGGAAATGGAATTGCAAATCCAAAATGGAAAAAGATACAAAAATGAAAACGTGAACTCAAATCTGCACAACAATGAACTATGACTTTATTGAAATAGAAAATAAAGTGGTAGGTTCAAAAAAGTATAGATTTTGTGCTAGGTGCACAAGAAGTCACTTGAAGGAGCTTGAAGTTCATTGGAGCCTTTGGTCTACACTTGAAACTCCACAATCTGGATACTTCCCGACTCAAGTTTCCAACAACTCTACACTAGTTTCCATCAAAATTAGCAATTGTGATCATGGATTGGTGTTCCACCTTTGGTGCAATGGTATTACGTGGGAGTCTCTGTGTCCAATGTAGGTACTAGTTTTGCTCAAAGGGGTTGCAAGGCTCTCTTTGTTACAAAATGCTTTTAGGCTATGGAAAATGCTCACTGCTGTTTTTTTAAAGGTGTCTACATTTGAATTTTATAGATTTGGGATTGTTGTTTTTGGGGCCTGCACATCACTGTTATGATTATTGATAAATTGATGTCAATTTTTAGGTTACAATGTTTACAATTCTCAGCATAGTTACCATTTATAGTAAGTTTGGAATACAACGTAGCCACCAAAGCCCATCCATTTACTATAAATAGTAAATAGACTTTTGTGACTATGTGGACATCATCCCAACTATGCTGGCCTTGGTGGACTATGCTAAAGTTGTGAAAAATGTTGGAAATCATGGGAAATGTTGAAAACTATAGAAATTGTTGGAAACTATGGAAAATGCTAGAAACTATGGAAAATGCTTGAGCTATTGAAGACTTGGGGTGACTATGTTGGCCATACTGCAATTGTTGAAGAATTGGAGTGACTATGCTGGCCACTATTGGAAAAATAAAAATGGAAATGAAAAGTGTCACCAATTCTAAAATGGAAAATCCCAATAGTTCCAACACTGCATCTTTGTTGGGCTTTGATGGTGACTATGCTAGGCTGGAAATGGAAGATTCCATCAATTGCATCTACATCGAGGAATAGATGGTTTTAGCGTAGTTAAGGCTATACCCCCACAAAACCCATGAAAATACTAAATTTAACTATTCCTAAGGCATTTTCAACCTTCCCAAGCCCAAATATAGACATGAGGTACCTTACAAATCTTACAAATCTTACATTTACAATAAAATTGTTTCTTAAGTTGGGAAATGAAGATTACAATTTGGCAACATCAATTTCTAGTGGTGTTTCATTAGTTGCTCTTTGTTGATGTTTGGAGAATTAAACTAAGAGACATCAACAAAGAATACAGAACACCACTACAAGTCCATCACCAACATTTCCTCTTTGTGCTTGATTCAGTAGTGTCGAATCATGCTAAAGAGTGCTTGTAATTATGGGATAAGCTTATGATAAAGGCTATCATTGGCTATACCAAAATGGCCATGAGGGTTAACAATGAGTACCAAATGTTTTCATCATGGTTACATTCATGGCAATGACATGTTGGTCAATCAATGTGATCTTGTTACTTCATCTTTTGAAGTGTTGGTTACTCAGCAATGCATTTGAAGAATCAAGGTCTGACTCCATGGTTTCCTTGGTTATTAGGCTTCTTCCTTTGCATGTTTGAAGCCATTGGTTTGTCCTTTGGTTCTTATTGGCCATTTGGCTTCTTGGTAATTTGCTTCCCCATTTTTTCTTGTAGGGTTAATCCTTCATTGGATTTCATTACCAAGGTCAGTTTTGATATGGTTTTCCCATCAAATGAGGTGTGTCACACTCAATGGAGTTAATGGTGGAGCATGGTGAAGGGATGTCATATGATCATAATGCATGAACATCGAACATAAGTCATCATTGTCACTTAGGCTAAGGGTTATAATCAGGCTATGGAGTTGGCATTAAGGAGTAGTAATGGTAATGATGTGGAATAAGAACTATTGGTATAGTAGGACAAACTCACTGAATCTTACACATCGAGCTCACATGATGACTTACTATTGTAATGAGTTGCACATCCATGATAACTCCAAGCTTCATCCTACAAGCACAACTCCACGAGAACAAGAAAACCAAACCAAGCAGTCATGTTGTTATAATACAATGCATAAGGCCATATAGAATGATTTGATAAGCTAGACTACCATAGGTCATCAATGTTACAAATTTTCATAGTTCATCTATTGTGTAAAGAGAGGTCATCTAGGCTAGCTTGTTATTAGTTGTCAAGGTTGTCGATGTTGATTTTTGTTCTTTGTAGGCTACATGTAGTAAGGCTTTAGATAGGAATGATTGATTGGATTGGCCAACTTGTTTCCATCCATGTCTGCTACTTTGAATGCTCCATTGTTGTAGGCCTTAGTGATTAAGAAAGGACCTTCCCAATTGGTTGAGAATTTGACTACATGCTCATGAATAGCTTTGAGGACTATGTTTCCTTCCTTGATCTTATGCTTGTTTATGTTATGAAGGTGTTTGCATTTTTGCCTCTCCTGGTACTACTTGATGTGAGTAAGCATTCACATTTTTTGCTCCTCCATTGAGTCCAAGTCCATGGTATGTAACTCCTAATTTTGTTCATCATTAATGAAGTCCAATAAGGCTACTTAGAGTAATGGAACCTGCAATTCAAGAGGCAAAATAACTTCAGAATCATAAACTAGGCTATATGGAGTTACACAGGTTATGGTTCAATAAGTTGTTTTATAGGCCCAAATTGCATGGACAAGCCACTCATGCCACTTGTGTTTGCTATTGTTCAAAATCTTTTTAAGCTAGTTTATGATGGCCTTATTTCTTGCTTCATCTTATCCATTAGCTTGAGGGTAGTACAGTGACAAGAAGGAATGCTTAATTCCTAGGTTGTGACAAAATTTTTTTCATTTCTCGGCTACTAAATTATAGTTCATTATCAATGACTATGATCATAGGTATGCCGAAACAGGCTACTATCTTATCTAGTATGAATATACAAACTTGTTTAGATGTTTTCTTCCTTAAGGGCATAGCTTCAACCCACTTTTTGAAGTATTTGGTTGTAGTGATGATAAAAATATGCCCTGTGGAAGACTTAGGCATTATAGATCCAATGATATCCAACCCCCATCATTGAAACACCCAAGTTATTTGAGTAGTGTGTAACTCAATTGGTGGTATGTGTATAAGGTTACTATGCCATTGGCATGTATCATAAGTTTTAACCTTCTATAGATAATCACTTTTCATATAGGACCAATAATAACCTAACCATCTAATCTTGGTGGCCATGGCTCTAGGTCTTATATGTTCCCCACATACACCTTGGTAAACCTGCTCTAGGACTTTGTAGGCTTTAGATTTACATAAGCACACTAATAAGATTCCATCATAGAACCATTGACATAATGTGTTATTGCCTACTATAACATATTGTTTTGATTGTTTATGTACAATGTCTTTTTGAGCAGCAGTCATACCTTATGAAGGTTCACCATGCATAAGGTAAAACTTGATATTGTCATACCACTCATTTATAGGAGTAGTATGAACTATGGTTATGAAGTTATCCTCAGTGTTTTGTGTGATGGGAATAGCACATGCTATAGTCAAGGTGGGGAAGTTGCTAAACACATCTGGCATTACACTAAGGGCTAGTGTCGTAATGGCATCAGCTATGGTGTTATTATTCTAGGGTACATGTTGGCTATCAATGTCTGTAAATTGTTGTATTAGTTTCTTTCCTAGGCCATAGTAGGGTTGTAAGTTTTTGGCTTTGCATGTGTAAACCTTGGTTACTTGGTTGACCACAAGTTGCAAATCATCTTAGATCATTAAGCGTTTTACTCTTAGGTGATGACCTACCATCATCCCTCTAATCAAAACCTCATATTCTGCTATATTGTTGGTACATGGAAATTTAAAATGATAGGTGAAGGGTTAGATTTCACAAAATGGGAATGTTATGATGGGAGCAACACTAGCCCCATGGGCAACTGAAGCTTCATCAAAGTGCATGACCACCTCGTAGTCCTTAGGTACTTGGCTAACAATGTTAACATGTTCATTAGGGAACTTAGGATCTATAATTGCATTGTCAACAACTGGTGAAATGGTGAGTTGTACGACTATAGCTTGACCTTTCATTGAGGCTTGGAAAACATAATGAAGGTCAAACTCTACTATTATGGCTTTCCAATGGGCTATATCATTGCTCTCATAGATGTTGGTAATTTTGGCTCTAAGCATATTAACTTTGCAAATGATGTTGACCTAGCTTCTACAGAGGTTGTGTCTCCATGTCTTCAATGAGAAGACTAAGGCTAGATAATACTTATTTACTTAGATGTATCAGTCTCATGGGCAACTAATGCATGGCTTAAGTAGTATATGGGTAACTTTGCTTCATCATCTCGTTTCTGATAGAGTAGAGAGGCAATAGATGTATCAGAGATAGCAAGGTAGATGTAAAAGGTTTTATCCTCTTATGGAGGATAGATTGTTGGTAGTTTTGCCAACTTACTTAACATTTTCAATGGCTTCTTGGCATTGAGCTATCCACTCATAGTGAACTCCTTTATTAAACAAGTGTTGCATGGATTGTAACTTATCCATAAGCCTAGCGATAAACCTATGGATAAATTGTAATCTACCTTGCATTCTCCAAAGCTTCTTAAGGTTAGTTGTTGTTGCCAAGTTGGATATGGCTTTAACCTTATTAAGATTGACATGTATTTCCACTTCAGATACTACATAGCCAAGCATATTTTCGGTTTTGACTCTAAAGATACACTTTTTGGGATTAATCCTAAGCTCATATTTGAGACATTATTTTAATGCAATGTCATGGTCATGTGTATAATCATTAGCAACTTTGGACTTAAAAGCTATATAATCTAAGTAATCATTAAGCAAACCTAGCATATAATCATTGAAGATATACATCATAACTCTTTGGTACATTGCTCCTACATTTTTTAAGCTAAAGGATATCATGGTATAACAAAAAGTACCCCAAGGGATCATGAAGGTCATGTTGAGTTGATGTTCTGGGTTAATCCTAATCTGGTTATATCCCAAGAACCCATCCATAAAGGATAGTAAGGCATGCCAAATCGTAGTATTAATAATTTGATCAATACTAGGCAAAGGAAAATCATCTTTAATATTTGCCTTATTTAGGTCTTAGAAATTAAGGCAAATGCGTATACTCTCATTTTTCTTAGGGGCTACCACTATGTTGGACACCCATTATGTGTAATCAAAAACTCTAATGAAACTAGCTTAGGTCTAATTTTATGAACCTTTTGGTTAACTAGTCTAATGCTAGGATCAAGTATGATGTTATGTTGGACTAAACATGGGTCTAGACTTGGCATATCTTCATATGACCAAGAAAGTACCTTAATGTTATCTTATAGGACCTTGATGATGTCTTAAGCTTGTTGAGGTTCTAGCGAGGAACTTAGTTTTAGTGTTTTCTCCTCACCATTGTGTTGTGACTAGAAGCTCAACTAGAGAGTCTTCAGTAATGTCACTAGCTTCAAGGTCAAGGGTTTTAAGTAGGTTTCAAGCCATTCTAGAGGTTTTTTTATTGAGGCTATGTGGTCAACAAGACTCTTAGGCTCAAGATCTAGACAATTAGAATCAACACATCGTTAAACATCACCATGAGGTCCACCTAGGTTCAATGGTAAGGTGATTTTCTTCTAGGTGTCCATACTTCAATCCTACACATCAACCATAAGTACATAAAGTGGAACTTGGATAAAAATGAGTAAATAATGCCAAAATGATATAAAATACATTAGTAAATATGCAAACATATGCTATTCCAATGTCAAACAAAATGCAAGCAAGGTCAAACAAGGCTATGGGATGTAGGAGAAGAAAAATAAGATGGAATAAAGATAAAACAAGGTTAAAACAAGTTGAAACACCATAAAAATATGGAAAATAAAGTCAAATATGAAAATAAAGTTACACTTTTGCCAGTTTAAGGCCTTGGCAGGGCATGGCTACATGGTGTCAAATGATGGTCAAATCCCATCACTTAACACTAATTAAAGGCTAAATAGAGTTCAACAAAGGTCATAACATAGGAAATAAGGTAGGCATGATGAAATTGAAGTTATGTAAAAGTTGCATGAGGTCAACTTATGGTAGTGAAGATCAACAATGCATAACAAAGTCAAAAAATTTCAAAACACCATGAAATAAGGTTAATTTCATTAAAAAAAATACATGTGGTAAGACTTGGTCATTATTAGTCAAATAGGGTTAGATTTTCCTAGTTTTAGGCCTTAGTGGGCCATGGTATGAGGCTACAAGGTTTCTAGGGAAGTTTGGGCACATGAGGGGATCATTCTGGGGTTGTTTTGAGGCAAAATTGGCACTTTTCTTATGACTACATTGGCCTAGCATAGTCATGCATTCCCTAGCATAGTTAACACTGATGGGTAGTTTCCAAGGCTTTGTACGATCATTGTCAAGCTTGTGATGATCTAGATAGCTAGTGCATGGGATGATTATTAAGGATTGTCAACTTTTGACTCTATTTTCTACCTTTTGAAAGTTGAAAATCATGTTTTCGTTGGTGACTACATTGGGCTAGCGTAGTCATGGCAGGCCCCAACATAGTCACATGGAATAAGTGAATTACTAGGTTTCTAGAATTGGTCTTAGTGCTATGCTAGCTTCCTATGTCAGTATTGGGTCATGAAAGGACTGAATTGGCTATTCAGAGGTTGAATTTAGGTAATAAAAGTGGATTTTATGGCATTTCCCATTTGACTATGCTAGGCTAGCATAGTCATGCATGGTGCTAGTGTATTCATGGGAAATTTGGTGTTTTCAAGGATAAAATAGAGTGAAATTGTAGTTGGATGAAGTGGGACAAGGTTTTGGGCTTTCAAATTCAGTTTTGGGCCTAAATGGTATACTCTTGGTTGATATTACCACAAAATGGATTTCCACTATGACTATGCTAGGCCAACATAGTTACAAACTTCCCTAGTGTAGTCATGCATAGGATGTGATTTTTGGTGAGTTTTCATGACTAGTTGACCATGCTAATTGACTTCTAGGATCATTAGTGCTATTGGCTAGTTAGTTCTAGTGTGTATTTAGGTCTTAGAATGGCCAAATACCACTTGACTATGCTAGCCAAGCGTAGGCATGCAATTCCTAATGTAGTTAAGAGGTTTGTGATGAAAAATGATGAAATTTGTCTCATTTCCCAAGGTTTTAAGATATTAATAGATTCTAGCAAGGTTCTAAGTCTTTTCAAGAGTCAAATTTTAGTTTTTTCTAGCATGTTTTTGTGTTTTCCATGTGGACTACACTGGGCTTTACTAGTCACTATGCTGGCCTAGTGTAGTCATGTAAATTCCAGCATAGTTGATAGGTTTGAACTAATAAATGATGAAGTTTGACTTGATTTTCTAGGATTTTATGTCTTTGTAGGCTTTGGTAGGGTTTGGGAGGTCAATTTGACTTGTTTAAGGTCCATTTTGATATTTCCCATGTGGACTATATTGGGCTCTATTAGTGACTACGTTGGCCTAGCATAACCATGAAAATTCTAGCATAGTTGGGATTGGAAAATGGAAAACACTGAGTTTTATGATTAAAATAGGTTTCGGTAGGGTTCTAGGGTTTTCCAAAAGTGGATTTAAGTTATTCATGACAAATTTTGATTAATTGTATATGAACTATGCTAGGTACCACTAATGCAATCCCCAACATAGTTGGGGTTGGAAAATGTGAAAATAGTGGATTTTATCTTGTTTTCTAGTCTGGAAATATTTTGAGGTTCTCAAGAAGTGAGTTTGGCTTGGAAATGACCTGTTTCAATCTTTTTATGTGGACTACACTAGGCACCACTAGTGACTACACTAGCCCAACATAAACACACTTGGAAATGCATTTTGGAAAGGGAAATAATGAATTTTTACTCTCTTTTTTTAGTTTGGCATGATCCTAAGGTCTTTGGAGGTGGATTTTGACTTGGGAATGATTTGTTTGAGGTTTCTATGTGAACTATGCTAGGCACCACAAGTGACTACATTGGCCCAACATAGTTATGCAATTTCCAATGTTGTCAGGCTTGAGAAATGAATTTTGATGGATTTGTTTTTCATGGGTTATCAATCTGAGGTCATCGAGAGTCTTGGGGAGTTTTGGAGGTTGTGAAATGAAGCTTTTGAGGTCTATTATTATTCCCATGGTTAATCCCAACCATAAACCCTATAACTACATTGGCCCAGCATAGTCAAAATCTCCTTCTAGCATAGTCATGGGTTTTGACTAGTTTTTTGCATCATTTGGTGAATTTGACAAAGTTTTGAGGCTATCGGGAGCTTACGATTGGGTTTGGGGAGATGGCATGGGTATTTGTAGTCAATTAGAGGCTAGATGAATTAGAAGTGGTCTATTCCATTCTTGACTACACTGGGCCACTATAGTCATGCTCCTACCCAGTGTAGTCATGCCAAAAATCCAGTTTGTGGTAAGATTTGATGCTATTTTGGTGCTTGATGACTGCTAATTTCAACACTTAGTTACTAATTTTGATTACAAGTTTCATGGGTTGGTGTACAATGTAGATGGGATGATGGAAGGTATTGAAATGCAACATATCCCATTTGACTATGCTAGGCTAGCATAGTCTTATGAAATACCAAGTTTTCACATGAATTTTGATGCCTTCTCCAATTCAATTTGCCTAGATGTCGACACTTGATTACCTAGCTTGATCATGAGGTTTTTCAACATGGAAGTGTGATTGGGGATTCGATTTTTGGAGTGGATGGGACATGTCATCAATTTTGAGGCTCCAATGAGTTTAAACTCAAACGTAAGCCTAGAAACCCAAAATCCCAACATAGTCACGGAATTGGCTTGTTTATCTAGTGCCTAGTGGGGCCCACATGGAATTAGTAGGTTTGGGTGGAGTAGCTTTTCTATATCCCAACATATTCTGACTTGCTAATTTCAATTACTGAGTGAAGTGGGAGTGGTGCATGGAAACTAGGGTTCCAAGATGGAAGCCTAGACTTAAGTGGGTTTTCTTGATGCAAACTTGCAAAAATCATTTTTTTTCTCACCTCCCAACTACTATGCCAAGGTTGTGAGCTCTATGCCTACAAATATTGCTAGCCCCAATGTATTCATAGCCAATTCTACCATAAGCACTAGTGTAGTCATCTCAAGACTACCAGAATTCAAAGATTTTCTAGTATTATTTTGCATCAATTTTTACCATGTCACGAAGGAAGGCTCTTACCAAGGACCCTACTTTGGAAGAGGCACATGCAGCTACTCATGTTCTCTCACACCTCCCACATCCCATGATTGGAGAAGGCTCCACCATGGTCTATCCTAGGTACACAGCCTTACATATTTTTTCATTTATTCCATCTATTCTGTTTATTCCATTTTTTAGATCTAGGATTCTGTATTTGTTAGTTTGGAATTTTGTAAAAATTCCATTGTAGGCTTATGTCATGTTTACTTGTTTTTGGCATTACTTGGATTTTGGGTTTTTTTTTCATTGTGGAATAAGTGCTATTTTCCATAAGTTCCATGGGTTTTTTACTTTTTCCCACTCAAAAAGCAATGTCACTTGTGAATTTTGTCCTAAGGAAATGGTTGTGTTCTTTAATTTTTTAAGGCTATGGGATTATTTTCTACTATTTTTTGATCAATTATATTTTTGAACCACTCAATTTTATCTTATGATTAATTTTTTATGACTATTTTTGTTAGGCTGTGTCAAGTGGGTTTTCCATTTTTGGCTATTTTCTGATGTAGTTTTGGAATTTTTTCCTACAATACAATGTTATAAATTTTTGAGTTTTAAGGTTTTAGACTTTTAGTTTATTATTCAAGGATTCCAATGGTTGTGGAATCATTGAATTTGGATGAATGACTTATTTCTAGCGAGTGTGTTTTTGTTAACTCATGCAAAATGGAGTATCAGTTAGGATGGCCATAGTTAGGTCATTTTTACATTTTTTTTGAAAAATTGGTTAAGAATTTGTGTTTTCTTATTTTGGATTATAGTTCATGGCATTATGATTCCAATGGCTATGGAATCATTGAATTTTATTAAGTGGTTAATTTTTTATGAATGTTTCCATAAAGTCATGTGAAATTAAGGTTTTATGGCTATTATGCATTTACCCCTATGAAGATGGGCAACATTGAGACTTTGGAAGATTTTTCCCATCAATGTCCCATTATCCTTGGTATTAAATCAAGTGTTTAAAAAGGTATAGAGTTGTTTTGGATCAAATTAAAAAAAATTTATATTTTTTGTTGACTATTTACTATAGCCCATTTTGTTTTTGGTGTTGTTGTTGTTCAATGAACTTAGGTTGTGTTTTGAGTTTTTCTAAGCATGAAATTTAACATGAAAACTGAAATTTTAGTTCTACACTATCACTTTCATGTTTTCAATTCTAAACTATCAATTCCATATTTTCAGTTATGAACTATCATTTTTACACTTTTGGTTTTAAACTGTAAGTGTGAACTGCTCCATTTGGCATTTTTCCTAAGTGTTATTTTTCATGTTGAAGTGTTATTTGGTTGTAGACATAGGTTGTTATGTTCATGAGACATGGTAATTGTAATGTTTTTTTGGTATTATGGGGTTTTAATTTTGGTTTGTACAAGGTTGTAATAGATATGTGTTGGATGGTACAGGGCCTTCTTGAAGCCCATTTTGGTCATTATAGAGCTAGTGGGTGTCTTGTGTTGTATTGATGTGCATGGTCCCAACACTCCATTCCTTGACATGGAGTGGGAAAACCATTCATTGTGGATTAGGCTAGGAGCAAGGGAGTTCCTAATCTACCTACTTTAAAACTTTAGTGTGATGATTTGATTACACTTGGCTTTCAAAACAGCAGTGGTTATCATGGAAATGATCATGCCTTGCTCTTCTAGCATGATCGTTAAGTTCCTAGTTAAAAATATTAAGGTCCATGTAGAGGGTGAAGCACATGATGACACAACCACTGTGAGCACTTGCAATTTATTAAAAATTTAGAAGATGCCCAAATTCAAGTAGTACAACATCGATAACACCTTACTAGTTGGCCATCGTGTGCACACCTTGTTCCAAAACCCCCTAGCATTGTCCACCATATATAGGGATGTGTGTAGTTGTTATAATTTTTTTTAGTTTATTTGTAATTCTATTTTTGTTATTAAGTTATAATAATTTTTGTTATTTTACTTACCTATAAGTATAGGGCAAATGATCAAGGATTAAACAAGGATGACAACCTTTTACCATTGGCCCAAATAGTGGTGGGGATGTTTACCAAAAGCCCAATAGTAAGGCTTGAGATGATGGACCAATTTAAGGATGAGTTTTATAATTACATAAAATGTCATCCTAAGGCCTACTAAAGGTATCTAGCAAATGTGATGATTCATAACGAGTGGAAAAACCCATCTCATGATGTAGAAGTAAACCCATCTCCTAGAGCTCCAAGGATGCTTTATCCTATCAGCGAAGTGACTATATTAGTTTGTTGACTTTGGTTATCTCTAGTCATTGAGTTATTTAGGCTTTGGTTGTATAAATGGCTACACTAGTTTTGCTTTAACATTTTTATATTTATTATATTTTTTTTCATATGATGTACTTATGTCAAGACTAATGGGTCATTTTTTGTTATGTTGTAGGGGCCATGCCATCAACTGAAGTGACTATAATCACTTTAGGATGAACTGAGGAGACATTAATCCTTAAGTTTGATGAGGTGGAACCTTTCCAATATTGGTTGGCTAATCATGCATTCGAGGCCATTCACGTAAGGATTGTCCATGCTAGCTTGCTTGACATATTCATGGCCCCAAGCCCTATCATTCCTATTATGGAAATGATTAACATCATTGACTCCTTTAGCAAAGGAGTCAAGAGGTTCATTACCCATGTTCACGGTGTGGCTATTACCTTGGATGTTAACAAATCCACATTCAATGACCTCTTTGGTGTTTCCAATGAGGGCATGATGATTACCACCAAAGCAAGGAAGGAGCTGGATCATTGGAAGGAAGTTAAGAAGTGGTTAAACACTTATTGTCATAACAAGGGATTCTCTCTAAGCTAGTTCCAAGTTCTGAAGGCTAGAGAGATGTATTCCTATGCATTTCCTAAGTTACTTTCACAAGGAAAGATAATGGGCATTGAGTAATTGTGAACCTTGAAGAAGCTTCTAACTAAGGGCTTCCAATTTAACTAGATTGCTCATTTGGTTTATGGGCTACAAAGCAATATCCTAAAGCTCTAAGAAAGTCTCACAACAAAGTGCCATGTGCATTTCGTGTTCTTTGTAGCTTATCTATGAAGATTTTTGAAGTTCCTTGTAGTGAGGAAGGATGGATGATGGATGACTCAAGACCCATTCCAACTCACCAAGCATTGGATAAGGCATATGGTTTAGACCACCCATGCCTAGGATCAATAAAAGGATGTGGGCAAATCATCATCCATCACCACCAAAGGCTTTGATTGGAAACATTGTGTATCCACTGATAACATGGGGAGAAAGCCCCATGTTGAAGAAGAAAATGTGGAAAAGGCCAAAAAGTTTCTTGACAAAGCAGAAGTTTTAGCTAGAGAAAACTTAAGAAGCCTTTGGTTGATGAGGTAGTTGCAGTTGTGGAGGAGCCCTTAAAGCAAAGATTGATCATTAAGCTTAACCAAGTACATGATGGAGTTAAAGGTATATTCTTTTTTTTTTTACTATTTTTCTATTTGATGCTAATTTTTTTATTTTTTTTGAAGTTATGGTTTTGAGTAATGTAATTGAATTATGATTTTGTCTTAGGTAATTTGTATTAAGTTGTTCTATGTTTTGCAGTTTTTGTTCATGCAGACAAGTAACAAGAGTAGGAGGTCATAGCAACAATGGCAATAGTTAAGGTGGAATGAAGGCACCAAGAGGAGAAAGCATTACAACATCATGAGGATGAGGGTCTATCCCATCCCCCATTGAATAACTTCAATGCCTTGTTTGAGGACTCACAGTTGGGTGAACCTCCTACTATCACCCAAGAGGGTCTATTAGGTACTTATGATTTTCAATTTTATATGATGCCATATTATTTTTGTTGTTTTATGTTTGACCTTGGTTATTAGTTTTTGATTGCTTATTATGCTTATTATAGCTTTAGAGCCTTAGGCTGATGCTTCCACAACTACATTCTGCATGCAACCATGGGTGGATACCCCTAATAAGATTTAGTTCATGTAGGATGTAGCTAAAGATATGATCCACTAGTTGCAACAAATAGCTCCAAAGGTTTTTGAGAGTTCTAACTCATTTTACATTTGTTGTTTATATGTTGTTGGTTTTTATTTGGTTTTTTAATTGTTATATAATCTTTTTATTTTCCATTTTTTAGTGGTTAATTAGTTTTATGTGTGTAAGTTTGTTGTCATTTACAATGCCTAAGTTGAGATGGGATCCTAACCAGGCCATAGAGATTGATGCATTGCCTGCCCTACCTCCTAATGTTGTAAATGTTCCACATAAGTTGTACGAGGGTGCCACTTCATATGTACTCTCATGTGAAAAATATTTGTGGGAATGTAGACATTCCAACAAGTTCTTGTGGGAACAAGTTGTGGCATTAAGGAGGGAGAACAAGTAACTAATAGAGGACATAAAGGATCTCAAGGCCCAAGTGACCAATAGGGACTCCTTGCATACTAAGGATATAATGTGGGCCCACTACTAGAATGCTATTCATGGCAAGGTTGCCCTTGCCAGAGAGGTATTAGACCAAAAGCTTTAGATGGATCTGATAAATTGTAAGGCTGGTGAATGGAAGGACTATTATGCTTGCATCCTTGGGTGGGACCGAATGCAAAAGGATGACAAGAGATAATACAAGGTCAAGTGGGATGCCTACCTCAAGTAGTTGCAAGATGAATCTACAGAACAACACCGATTGGAATTATTTATGAAGGGGATCCATGTGAAGGATGTCTACAAGTTGTTCATAGATAATATGATTATGGCTAACTTCCCTATTCATCAAATGACTATTGTCTCAAGGGAGGTAATCATTGCCACCTTCTCACATGAGCCACCTACATGGAGCGATGTCAATGAGAGCAACATCCTTACTAGTGTTAATCTTAGGGACATAGACTAGGATAACATGATTGAAGACCAACTATTCCACTATCTAGATGTTGGTCTTTAGACTTTTCCTATAGATAATGCTACTCTAGAGCCCTCTCAGGTTTGTCTATTTTAGTTTTGCTATGGTTTATTTCATTATTTAAGTTGTTTATTGATTACTAATTAGTCTTGTATTGTCACATTACATGCATTACATGATAGTGATGGCCCTAGCTGTGAGGGTGGAAATGACCATTTGCCTCCTCCTCCAAATGCCTACTAGCATCAACCACTATCTATTTTCAGTTTTTCTTATTGATGATATTCAATGTTGATGTTGTTATGGCTAATGTTAGCAAAATATTTAGTTATGAATAGTTTAATTATTCTTGATTTATTGTTTAAACATTTTTCCACACAATGTGCCTATGGTTATTATGTTGTGGCCATTTTAATTCTACATTTAAGTTTTTTTTTGGTTATATTATTCTAGCATTATGGTTTTACAGTTTTATGTTATAACTAGTGGTTTAAGCATGCATTGGATATCTTATCTAAAATGTAATAAAAACATAATAATGGCTAGGTAATAAGGCTATACGCTAAAATGGAAATAAGTTAAAAGGTTGTTTGCTAGTTTAAGGCCATGGCGGGCCCTCATGTTTTTTCCAGTTTAAGGCCTTAGTGAGCCATGCGATAAAGGAAAACATAAAATTTTTTTATGGATTTTTTTCTAGTTTTCAAGTTTTTATAACATTTTTATTTTTAAAGAAAAGGAAAGAAATGGCTTTAAAAGTAAAAATGCAAAACAAAAGTAAACTATAAGCTATATGAAAATGTAAATTTAACATAAAGCAAAGGTAAAATGTAAACTAGGCTAAAAGGCTATATGTACATGTGGTTATATGGCCATAGGTCCATAGAGTAGGAGGGCCAAGGGTACACATCACTTGTGCAAATGTTTCCTAATCTTTGAGAGATTAGGAAATGTATATGATCTATGTTGCATAAGCTTGTATTCCCCATCCCCTTCGCTAATGATGTTAAAGGGGAGGTCCCTCCCATGGTGCATCAATAGGTTCGTTGTTGTTGTTCTCAGCCTCTTTTGCTTTCAATTTTGTGGCTAATGATGGAAGTTTCTTCTTGAAACTTCACTTCAAAACCCTATTTTATATCAATATTGTTAATTTCTAGGGAAACCACACTATTGCTATGAATGATTATTTCACCTTACTCATAAAGTAGGTGAATTTCATGGTGGATAGGTAATAGACGAGGCCTCGTCAATACATCTCAGCCTATGTTGATGAGGCCCCATCGACACAGTGTCTATCTATCACCTATAAGTATGTGCCTACTAGCCTCATTTATGGTAATCTAGATTTTAGTAGTAGTGAAGCTCTTACATTTTTTTCATTCAAAAGTTAGAATTTTTTTTCCGAAGTGCCCGCAGTAGGAGTCATTGAGTGTATGAATCATTATTCAAGCATTATTGTACCTGAGCATGACAAGCTTTCTGATAAACCTTGTAGCACTTTGAATAGATTAGCTATTTATTTATACATTTACTATTCCCAATTATTTATTAAATGTTTTCAACTAGTTATTAAATATTTTTCAATTATTACGTTCATGAGATAATTAAGCAAAGTAGTTTACACAGACAAGTACGACTGCTTCAAGTATAACATGTATTCACTTGGTAATCCCAGCAGCATTATTACTTGGTATGCCCAATAGCATAGCGCTTGGTTACCAAACAATGAATACGTGGGTTTAGGATGTGTACAGAAAGTGGGAACAAATACTTATGTTAGGATTAGTTAAATGGTAGTTAATTAATTAATTTAGATTAGTTAATCAAATTTCTTTTACCTACATTTCGAGTACCCAAAATATAAATTACAAAATGATAAAGATCAGATGCCTCAGTTACACTTAACCATACCAACATACATCAAAAGTGTAATTGGGAGGACAACGATTAACCTTAAGGCTAGATTCGCTTCCTAAAGTACTAGTGCATCAGAAACAACAAAGTTTATGGAATTCAACCAAGTCATGCATGAACGCTTCATGATTCATATGGTTAGGCATAGGGGTACCTTGCCACTCATTATTGGCACTGTTGCTGAGGACTTTGTTTGTGGCATGTGTGCTATTTAGGTCTAAGTGGATACCACTAATATCATTGTATAAACCTAAAGGTCAATAACATTCCCACTATACATAATTGATAAAATCACACTAACAATTTCATTTTGTTTTACAGAATGTCTTCTTCTTCTCACAAGCCCAAAGATACCAAACCACTGGTCCCATAAGAATGCAAGGTGGTATACACTCATCCAGATGAGTTTGTGCTGAATTTCACCTTCATCCTACATCAGGATGAATAGATTTGATGGTGTGATATGAAGGGTAATATCATTTTGCTCCCCAATAGATTTGTGCCCGAAATGCTATTTAAAACCCTTAAGAAGTTGGGCATAGTAGATCTTCACGAAGAGTACGTTATGGATGGATATGACACTTGAAACTATTGTCTCACTAAAATACAATGTAAGTGAGATAAACATCAAGAGAAACTTCATGAAGCTGCAAAGAGAAAACATTACACTGACCCCTTGTTCCTACTAGATCAAGAGGATAATGAGGATCCTTCCTTGGAAGGTTCTCAACATGAAGATTCTCCACCCTCTATTACTAATGGCAAGGGTGTGAACTTGACCCTACGATCAACTATTCATAAGCTAGGTTCAAGAAAGAGTGATAGCCAAGGTAGGGACTCAAGTGAACCTCGCAATAACAATAGATCTAATGATGGTGATCGTAATAAGCGCAAGATTCATGGTGGACACTATGGTGGTGGTGGTGGTCCATCTTCCTCTTCATCCAATCCCAAACATTCCTCTTCATCTAACAATTCTCATGAAAGCCACTATTGAAACAACCATGATGAAGGTGATTGATGAAATAATAATGATCATGAAGGCCACCAAAATCAAAGGGGTGGCGGAAACCATCATCAGCATCATCAACGCAATAATGATGATGAATCTTTATTGGTGACTCAAAGTATGCTCAATATTGTGGAGGCAGTGAAAATCCCAACCAAGCATATGAAGGATAGTTAGATCAAATGCCTAGATATGAATAATATCCCAAGATTTGAGGGGGGATACAATTTTGATTTGTAGACACATCTACAAGCTTTTTAAGATGGCTATGCCTTACAGAACATAGAGAAAGAGTGGCAGAAACTCAAGCTTTTCCCAAGGACACTCATTAAGGAAGCTAAAAGTTGGTATCAGTCCTCAGAGCCAGAATCTATCCATAGGTGGAGTACCATGTTAGAACTATTCAATGAAAAATACCAGATGTACTCTAGAGTGTCTAATCTGAGAAGACAAATCCAAGGTTAGACACAAGGAGCACATGAACCCTTGGATGCTACCATGAGTTAATACTATTCACTCCTACACCAATGTCCTAGCCATGGTTACTCTCAGAGGGAACAAATTTGCCACATCATAGATGGGCTTAGAGCAAAAACAAGAAGAACCCTTGAGGTATATGCCCAAGGGAGGTTGTTTAAAATGAGAGCTCATGAAATCCAAAGGCTAATTGAGCAGGTAGCCAAAGAAGAAGGTGAGCTATGAAAAAGGAAGAATGCTAAAGAGTATAATAGGGATCCATCCATCAGAAAATGAGAGGTCCAATTTTGTGATAAGGAGGAGTCACCACTTGATGAAGTGGTGAATAGAAAGACCTTGCCTATCCAAAAATCTATTTCTAACATTTCAACCAAGGTTGACAAGTTATGAAACTCTTTGGATGAAAAGTTTCAAACCACTTTGAAGATTGCTAAAGAATCCAAAGATCAAAATAGTGATCGTAATTGTAGATAGTGAAAAGAACCTAAACGTGCCTACCAAAGAGGTAAGGGAAAAGCTGTTGTAGTAGAAGAAGTTGTGGAATCTAACTCTGATGATAAAATTGAATGTGACATATGTCAATATGAACATCCAAAGGGATGCTGCCCTATGGTGTCACACTTAGAAGAGTCTGGAGTGTACACATTAAATCCGCACCTAACATGTAGACAAGCTCCAAGATGATTACCTTACCCTCAAGGTAGTCCAAGGTAGTTCCATCAATAACAACAAGCTTACTACTCAAGTGGAACTCCTTCACAACCTTATGAATAGTACCAATAGTGGTATCAACCACAATCATGGAGAATGCCACCACTAAGGCAACAGTACCCTTATAGGAAACCAAATCCATACGGGTACTATGTTTAGCAACCTATCTCCCATAGAAGTTTGGCAAGTCATGCATCATTCCAACATCACTATTACCCTCTAGAGTACCACTGAACACATTCACCATCTACTTGAGGAGAAAACCCATATACGTATCCTTATCATCCTTCACATCCCTCTGCACCTACACCTCCACCTTCAACCTAATTACCTCCTACTCCATCTATGCAAGGTGAGATTCGTCCATGGCCACAACAATGAAATGCTATAAGGGTTGTACACTCACAACTAGTTTCTCAACCAAGTAATCTCCAACCCTCACAACCTACTCTAGCTGATTACCCTACATCTCTAGTACCCTCATCCTCTACATCAAATGCCTTTGAGCACCCTTCAAAACAAGTGCCACCTAGGATCTGCACTATAATGTTAACTCATGTTGTTTCTGACTTGATTAAGGCTGGCAACCTTCCTACAAAAAAATCTGATCTAGAAAGTCTGCTTTTCTTTCTATAGATTGCTAGACAAGAGCCATGAAAGGCTCTTATTAACTCTAGTTCCAAAGTTAACTTCATCTCCCATGATATGTACAAGGCCTGGAACCTACCACCTCTTAAGAAGAGCAATATTCATCTAGGATTAATAGATCAGTTGATTACGATCCCTTTGGAATTAGTAGAGGACATTGCAACCATAGTTTGTGGGCAGTCTTATCCTACTAATTTTCTAATAATCAAGGTGGAAAACTACAAAAGTGACTTCCCCATCATCATGGGAAGGGCTTGGTTAAGCACGATCAATGCACGAATGGGTATAAGGAACTTATCTTTTAAAATATCTAAGGAAAATGAGTTAGGAAAAATTCAGAAGAAGCGTAGTCCATGCATCGCATACAATGATAACGGGTTTAATTGTGTTCAAAAAATTTGATTAATCAAGAGCACATACAATAAGGCATGCAATCAATGTGCACAAGATATTAATATTCAATGGTGTCTGTACATAGTAGCCACAAAGCAGGAGGGCACCCAGTGGTTGATAGCCAATTCTAATAGCAGCACAATATGCATGGAACCAACTGAGAGGTTAATATGTGCATATGTTGAAGGAATGGACAAAATTGAAGTCCATTCCCAACTCTCTAATGAAGATGATGATAACTATTGGGAAGAGTTGAAGATCCCTGATCACTTCAAGTAGGAGCCCTTAGAACTAAAAACTTTACTAGTCAAAATGGAGTATGCATTTTTGAAGAATGGTAAACCGGTCATCATTAGTGCCAAACTTGCTCCTAAAAAAAAGAAAGTTGTTAAAAGTACTAAATAAATGGTTAACAACCTTAGCTTGGTCATATCTAGAGCTAATAGGAATCAATCCAAGGATATGCCAACACCACATCTATGCTAACCTAGCCACAAAGCCTAGACGGTAGCTGCAAAGGTGGCTAAACCCCAAATTGAAGTAAATAATTAAGGAGGAGATAAAAGCAACTCCTCAAGGTAGGGCTTATCTATCCAATTGTGGACAGTAAGTGGGTTAGCCCACTCATAATTGTACCAAAGAAGGATGGTAAATGGTGGGTTTGCATTGTCTTTAGGTTATTAAATATGGCAACATTTAAGGATCACTTTCCTTTGCCATTTGTGGATCAAGTATTAGACACCATATCTAAGCGTTATTATTATAGTTTCTTGGATAGTTATAGTGGCTATAACCAAATCCAAATTGCACTAGAAGACCAAGCCAAGACAACATTCATGAGTCCCTAGGGGACTTTTGCATACTGTAAGATGCTATTTGGCCGATGCAATTCCCCTACAACATTTCAATGCTTGGTCCTTAGTATCTTTCAACAATAGATCGATAGTGGTGTTGAAGCCTTCATGGATGACTTCTCCACCTATGGAGCTACTTTGAGCAAGCCTTGGACCAACTTGAGCAAGTACTGAAAAGATGTGTTGAGACAAACCTACGGCCCAACTGGCAAAAGAGCCATCTCATGGTCCAAGAAGGCATTGTATTAGGGCATCAAATTTCACAAAAATGGATTGAGGTAGACCCAAAAAAGATAAGGGTCATCTAAGGAATAACATGCCAACTAGAGATAGTTAAAGATGTTTAGTCATTCCTTGGACACACTAGTTACTATCGGTGCTTTATTGAGAATTTCTCTAAAATTGCAAAGTTGTTGGTAGAGCTTACAAGGAAAGATGCACCTTCCATTTGGACCAAGGAATGTGAAAACGCATTCCAACAATTAAAAGAAAAACTAATAGAAATACCAATCCTATGAGCACCAAATTGGTCTAACCCACTCCATATCATGATAGACACATCTAACTATGCTTTAGGAGTAATGCTAACATAGATGGACAATCAGAAACATCCATCTTATATCCATTGTGTGACTAGAAGCATTGTGGGGGCATAGGTGAATTACACCACGACGAAAAAAGAATTAATGGTAGTGGTGTACACACTAGAAAAGTTTAGACATTATGTGCTAGGTTATAAGGTATTTGTACATATGGACCACAATGCAATTCACTTCCTTATGAATAGGTCGACAATGAGCCCTTGTGTTATACAGTGGCTTGTGATCTTGCAAGAATTTGATCTTACTATGGTAGAAGGAATTAAGAATGTGGTTGCTAACTATATTTCTTGCTTAAGATGGGATAACAAAGAGGAAGAGAGCCCACTCTCTAATCAGTTTCTAGATGAACTCCTCTTTATTGGAGTAATAAATGAACAAACACCTAAAAAAGAAATATGGTATAATGGCATTCTCACATATCTTCTTACTCAAGAGATGCCACAAGACTTGGATTTTAGGAAAAAGCAACAATTTCTTCATTAGGAAAAATACTTAATGGAAATCAATGGACACCTTTACAAGGTATGTGCCGATAGCTTGATCCACTGGTGTTTTCCTGATGAAGATCAATTGTGTGTTCTCTAGGATGCTCATGAAGGGCCTTGCAAAGGCCACTCTATAGGGAGATGCATGACCATAAAAATCTTGATGGTAGGATACTATTGGCCTAAAATCTTAAAGGATGCCCACCAGTTTGTCAAGTCTTGTAAACGTTGCCAATGTGACAGGGGGATGACCACTCATATGGAAGGTCTTCAATAGTGGATTCAACCACTAGAACCTTTCGACATATTGGGCATTGACTTCATGGGTCCCATCATATCCATGTCTAATGGGAAAGAATATATTATAGTAGCAGTTGACTACTACACAAAATATGCTAAAGCAGCAACCATTATAGATTGCACATCATACTACCACCAAATTTATACAACATATAGTAAATAGGTTTGGGGTGTCATGTTTACTAATTTCTAATAATGGGACACATTTCATAGGTACCACATTTAGAAAATTAATGCAATTCTTGGGGGTAGAACATAAATTAACATACCTTACCACCCCCAAGCCAACAATCAAGAAAAGGTAACAAACTAGAAGATTACAAAAATATTAACATGAACCATTAGCAAATATAGGAACGATTGGAGCACAAAACTTAATGATGCTCTTTGGGCTTATTCTCCCTATGAGTTAGTGTACAGAAAACTTCCAATGCTTCTAATTCAATCCAAGCTCCATACACTCTCAACGGCCTGTGAATTAATCCTTGACCTAAGTCTAGCATAGAAAGAAAAATTGATCAATCTGAACGTGTTAGAAGAAAATTGCTTAGTGGCCCTATCCTTAAATGAGGTGAACAAGGCATTCAGCAAGCAATGCCACAACCTTAGAATTAGGAAAGTAAAGTTTCAACTAGGAGATAAGGTTTTCTATTGGAACCCCACACATGTACCTCAAAAGGAAAAATTTCAAACATTGTGGGAGGGACCTTATATAATTGATCAAACCTTTCCCTCTAGGACCATGATAATTTACAAACCTAATAACCAAAATAAAAAGTAGTTGGTCAGTATCCAACAAATTATACCTTTACTAGAATCAAGATAGGCTAGTGTAAATACTGCCTCAACTGATGGACATCCACATTTTATTTTTCAGATCTACTCCTTCCAACTCAATTGTGGGGAAGATGGCCATCTGTGTTGACCATTACCATGGCCTCTCATTTTTTCTACCTTTTTATTTTTCACGTTTTTGATTTTACAAATTTTTTATTTTCAAAATTTTCTAATTTTACACCATCTCTAGGACCTTTAAACTTTTTTGATTATTTTACACTTTCTTATATTTTTTTTACTTTATTTTGTTTCTTTTGATTAAGTGTGATATTTTCTCATTTTTGCTAATGAATTTTCTTTATTGTCATAGGACACAATGCTACTGTTGTTGTTTACTAATGATTGTTTGTGCTTAATGTGTGATTGTCAATGTCTGGTTTCTATTTTTGAATTTTCATGTCTAATGACTTTGGCATAGTTTATTTTTCATGGAACAGGCACTGAGTCCATGTCATCTACCCATCCAATGAGCCCTATGGCTTTCCTTGTTCTGGGAATTTGAGGTATCTTTTTCATTAAAGAAACTTTTAATCAATCAGTAACCTTGGTAGTTCCAGAATTAGGAAGGATCCAAAGGTTTTTAAAGGGTGTGACTTCAAGGGAACTCAATACTCTTTGTACTCTTCTTCTTACTTGAGTGCATGAGTGTTTTTTCGCGAACTTCTTACCATTCCATACCACCCAATAATAGGAAGAGAAATAACATCGTTGCATGGTGTGGTTTCCATCATTCAAGAAACAAAAACAAAAAAAAATGATGGAAATTCAAAGCACACCCCTTCGACACAAATAAGTCCTTGCATGGTGTGGTTCCCATTTTAAAAAAAAATAATGGGAATTCAAAGCACATCCCTTGGACAAATAAAAGGTTTATAAGCATTGGTTATGGGACTCAAAAGACATACACCTATTCTGAAGGTCCCCTCTAACTAAGGCCCTCTTTCTCTTTCTTCCTACTTATCTCTCCTCTTTGTGGAATGGTGGTTGTCTTGTGGGGATACTCTTGTGTCTCAAGTGGATGAATTGATCTTAGAGTGATGATGCAAAGTCATTGAAAGTAGATGGCTTTGGTCTGGACTGAGGATGGAACTTCTCAAGTAATTTTAACCATAATTCCACAAGGGACTTTTTATGATCTCAATTTGGAACTCCATTCCACCTTCTCTATAATCCATCCATGCTACCATAACTCATCTCATTACTAGGTTCTATGTCATGCTCTATGTCTTAGTCTGATGTATTGGGATTCTTGAGTGGATTCTTTTGGGTTGGTTCTTAACTTGTCATGATCATTAATTCAACTATGTTACCCATGGACTTTTTAGTTGAGCTTATGCACGAGCAAAAAGGGCATGAGCCAATTATGGGGAGGACCCACTTGCATAGCTTTTGGCTTGATTAGTTAAGGTTCCTTACCTTTGACATTACTACAATCCTATATTTCATATTTTCCATTGTGCAAACTGCTCAGTACTCCTTAATCTTAATTTTTCTTTATTTTTTCAAATTTATGAACTTCAATGCCCTCTTCTCATGATTTCATACTATTCTTGGTCTTCTAAGCTTTCATTTGGTCCCATTTTCATTGAAAAATTCCTTGTATTTTAAAAGTTTGACCAAAGTCAAAAGAAGTCAATAGTGGTGACCACGTTGACGAGGCCTCGTTGATGCAGTGCAAAAATACTATATATACCGCTGAACACTTTGGAAATTTTTACAATTTTCTCACAACACATGGGCAATTTTCGCAAGTTTTCAAAGCCCAAAACCTTCTAGAGTCCATAACTTTCAAACTATTTGTTCAAATCACTCCATTTTTCAATCTTGCAATTACTGGAGGTAAGATCCTTATCGTGGGGGCCATAAACCTTAAGGTTTCCAATGTAATTTTTTTAAAAAATTTCTAACTCCCCCAAGGGTTAGTAACCTTAATCATATATAAACATCAACCCTTCTAACAATCTCTGGGTTGATTTATCAATGATAAGGCATAAATAGAAATAACAATTGAGTTAATTAAATCAGCCATAATCACAACTTAGCCAAGTCTAACTACCCTCAAGAGTTAAGGTATCCCAATTGTTTTAAGGTTACATAATGATTGCTAATTCATGGTTCTATTGTGATTATAGATGGCACCCAAACAAAAACATCTATAGGAAAGAGAACCCTCACAACCACAGGAAAAATGATCTAGAGCTAGAAGGGGCTAGCAGGAATAAGGTTGAGAATAACAAGAGACAATCCATGCAATGGGACCTCTTCGTGAGGAGCTTGAACTAGAATTTTTTCAATAGATTCTAGAAGAAGAAGTGCCTACAAACAAATCCTGAGGACAAGCGCCTAGACTTATGCCAAGGCTTGAGGTCACTCTAACTCAAGCTTGCCTAGACATCATCAAGTCCTGAGAGATCCAAAGATTAGTTCTTCAAAAGATATAATTCAGGCCATTTTTGGAGAAAGCTTTAGAGGATGTCAAGACACAATTGAAAGCCTCTCCCATGTGGCTAGTCATCACGTCCAGTGGGAGTGGTACATGAAAGAGACCTATCTCTTCTAGAATAGCCAAAGGCCAAGGTCTATTGTAAAAATTAAGGACATTCAAGTGTCCTACTCAATGAAGGCCATCACACAGGCATTGGGGTTGCCAACATTGGAACACAGTTAGCAAAGATATCAACAAAATATGATCCTAAGGTAAAAAGGAAGTGGAACCAGCGATGCTACAGGGTGGATTGTAAGGAGTATGGTGCACTCACAATGGTGGAGCGAATTTATTTCAAGATTATGGCCTATCATCTCAATCCAACGGTGAGGCCAAGCAAGGTGAACACTTTCTCTGCTTGAGCATTTGCTGCTTGAAGTGGGAAATTTTTTATTAACCTTCCACAGCTAATTTATTTGGATATCAAGAAGTGTTTCAAGGAGAATGAACGTGGAAGGAAGACCTTGCCCACTCTGTGCCTTATTAGAAAACTTTGCAAAAGGGTAGGCATCATTCGCTATTCTAATGATACTCTCAAGCATGCTCCCTTGGCCTCATGGGTAGAAATCATGAAAGATAAGATGCCAACAACCACTTAAGAAGAGGAGCTACCACCACACTTAGGAAACCACACCAGAGGCTTGTGCAACCCTTGAACATCAGTGGAAAATCTAAGAATTTATCTTGAGTGAACAAGAGCAACAAGCATGAACGAGTGGGGAAAATCCATCTGTGTATCAGCCAGTAATGAGTCACCTTAATGAGGTGGCCCAAACATTTAGTCAAATGGAGAGGGGTGGTTCCATTTTCTTTGCCCAAAGAATGTAGCTACCTTCAAGGTCAGATCCCAGTGCTTAAGAGATGATGGTGTCATTAGCAACATATGATCTATTCCCAGAAATCTTTGGGAATGCTGCCACTTTCTCGTTGAGGTTGGAGGAAGGTGAAGATGCAACTGTCTTGGTGATGTAGCACCATGGGCAAGAGATAATGATAGAAGTGATAGCTGACCATGTAGTTGAAGCACTAAATGCACATGCTACATTTGTACCAAATGTATCTACACTTCAAGATGTGCAGATGTCTGCAAGCATAGTTAGTCGGAAGTTAGAAGTAGCTCAACATGAAAAATTGTTGGAACGACTAGTAGGAACTAAGCAACTGACTTCAAACATCTTTGATCTTTCAAATAACATAACTGCAACCTAGTCGGAGCTACTAAATGCAAGGGGAAGATGCATCATTTTGGAGGGGCAACTAGAAATGGCCCAAGAGCAAAATCAACACTTGGTCGTAGAGGTTGTTGAACTTCATGCCTGACTTGCAGAACAAGCAATCCTTAGCCCAGCAATGACAAGACATGAAGTTATCAAACAGCTTCAAGAATGATTTCAAAAGGCTAAGGAGGAAGCAGTAACGACCATCTTCAAACAATCCATGGTAAAAGCTGAAATGCACTCAATCAAAAAGAACTTGAATTAGATGAACCAAGAAAATGAAGCATTGACCATGCAAAATCATCGTGTGCAAAATGTCAATGCTCAGAGAGATCAAATGCAAGAATTCATTCATCAACAGTAGGAGTAGCTTGTAGAGTCAACACTGAATTGAGGAAATTGGCCATAGAGAACCACAATTTGTCAATGGAGGAGGTATGCACCTTGCAAAAAAATTCTACCATTGAAATCACGACCTGGAAGAACAAATCTTTCAAGTTTGAGATAGCGAAAAATCACTACAGGGACTAGGTTGGCTTGCAAAAGGAAATTAATGAAAAACAAATCCAAATGGCAAATGCAAAAGTGAATGAAGCCTTCTAGCAGCTCCAACAAGGAAGAGAGATGTGGAAACCCATCCTTGATGGGATTGGTGCCTACAATAAAGCGGAGATCTACTTGAAGGAGTTGTAGATTGAAGAAATGATAGAGTATATGGAGTTAGCGAATCTCCGTTATGCAAACCTAACAATGTTGAAAGCTAGATGACCATGGTCAAAATTAGAGAAACAAGTGCCTAGCTTGTATCTATTATACGAGGCCGAGTTCAAACATCACAAGGATACTAAGCAAAATCTTGAGACTATTAATGCTAAACTTGAAGTTCTCAAAGGATGATTCATAGATCAATGATCTATCACTGAGGACCTAGCCAGATGGATGAATGACTACTAGGAGCTAAAGAACATAGTAAGAGCATTTGGCATTGAATGCAAATACTTTGCTACTTGGTTTGTTAATGCTAAGGAGTTTTTTCTAGTAATCCCGTGTCTTTGGAATGTGCCCATTCCAACCCACATTGGGGAAGCTGCATGGAAAGTGCATGATCCTAGGAGTAAGGAGGAGAAAATGAAAGTACTACTGGATGCTTTCTGCCTCCCACCTAAAGTTGTAGCACCAGCAGGACAACCATAGCTGCCTCAACCACTACTAGTGTGTGAGGCTGGTGAAGGTTCTTCGGAGCCTCAGGAACCACCACCACCTAGGACCATTTGATCTTCTCCAACAAGCTTCACATCATCAAGGAATGTATTATCCAATTTTTGAAGAGTTGTATCATGGTGTTCAATTTTGTGTCTTGAACACCACCATTTTTTGTAATGTGTTGATCCGTACATCCAAGCACTCCATTTTTTGTCAAGTCAATCAAGTTTATTTTATTGAAGAAAAGTTAATCAATAATCCCATACCTTTCCAATTTTGTAAAATAACTCAAGGAAGATTTTTCATTCAGTTGTGGGGGTATGATGAGTTATCGTTGGTTGGCTATGTTGACAATGCCCTATTGACGCAGTGTCTGTTTATCCCCTATAAATACGTGCCTACCAACCGCATTTATGGTAATCCAGATTTTAGTAGTAGTGAAGATCTTGCATTTTTCCATTCAAAACTTAGAATCTTTTCCCCTAAGTGCCCATAGTAGGAGTTATTGAGTGTATGGATCTTTATTCAAGCATTGTTGTACCTAAGCATGACGATGTATGCAACAATAAAGATAAGGTTTCTAATAAACCTTGTAACACTTTGGATAGATTAGCTATTTTATTTATGCATTTAGTATTCCCAATTATTTATTAAATATTTTTCAATTATTACATTCATGATATGATTAAGTGAGGTAGATCGCACACATAAGTACGATCGCTGCGAGTGTAACATGTATTCGCTTGGTAATCCTAGCAACGTTATTACTTGGTACGCACTGTAGCTTAGTGCTTGGTCACCCATTAGCAGATACATGGGTTCAAGAAGTATACAAAAAGTGGGAATGGATACTTATGTTAGGATTAGTTAAATGGTAGTTAATTAATTAATTTAGATTAGTTAATCAAATTGCTTTTACCTATATTTCTAGCACCCAAAATATAAAATACAAAATGATAAAAATCAGATGCCTCAATTACACTTAACCATACCAACGTACATCACAAGTGTAATTGGAAGGACAATGATCAACCTTAAGGTTGATTCACTTCCTAAAGTACTAGTGCACTGGAAATGACAAAGTCCATGGAATTTGACTGAGTCGTGCATGAACGCTTTGTGATTCATATTGTTGAACATAGGGGTACCTTGCCGCTCATCAATAGGTAAAGACATAGCTTGTAATTGACCTAGCTAAGGCCTTCCTAGGATAAGAGTGAATCCTAGTGGTTCCTCTATCACTAAGAAGTTTGCCCTTGTGGGGAATTATTTCCCTTTCACAAAATCTAAGGTGATAGAGCCTTTGATAGAAACCCATGATCCATTAAAGGATTTAAGGGCTTAAGTCATCATGTGTTGCATTTCTTCTATCAACCCCAAACACTCAACAATAGTGTAAGGTATAATGTTCATTACTAGCCCATCATCAACATGCATCCTATAGACTTTATATTGTCCTACCCCTATAGTTATGAAGAGAGGCACCTTGGTTACCTTTCTATTTTAGGAGTTTTTCTTGATTTCATTGTTGCAAAACACTAGCAAGGTTGATCTCACTTCCTTAAGTGAAGAAGGTACCATCGCTGCATGGATAGATTCTTCATTAGTAGGGATGCCCTTACTAATAGGGATAGAGGTCAACATCTTAACTAGTACTTCATGGTGTGTAGTAGAAGTCATGATAAGGTCATACAAGCTTAAGATTATATTCTTTTATTTAAATTACTTAACCTATAGCATTACATTTAGGAAGTCTTTATTGTTGATTATGTGTTTTTCATTCTTGTTGTTTTAGACTTTCTCCATGCACTCCAAAATGTGAACTTCATGTTTAGGTTGTTGTAGCCTAGTCTCTTTATTCTTGTCTTGGTGTTTGGGATTCTCTTGTGGTTGACTAGTTAAAGAAGCCCAGGTTGTAGAGGTCATAGGTATGGACGAGATGGAAGTGAGCTTTAGTAGGCCTACTTCCTTCCATGACTTAGCTTGCTTATTGTTCTTGTTCACAGGCTTCTTCATAGGCTTCTTCCATTATTTAGTTGGAGATTTCTTGTTGTCTTTGTTTGGTTGGAAAGAAGAAGTTGCATTAGTAACCATGGGGGTCATTGTTCAATGGTGTGGGTGGACTTGGTTGTAGTAGGAGGGGGAGGCACTCAGATTATGAAAGGCTCCTTGGAGGGTGTTGGTGATGGGATCCTTACAAAAAAGAGGGGCCTTAAACTAACAATAGCTAAAGAACCTCTTTCATTGTGAGGAGGTACTCAAATCACAAATAGTTCCCACATAGGCCTTGAATCATGGTTATCATTTACTGCCGCAATGGTATATGGGCTATTATTAGCATTCAATGGGTTTTTGTACATATGCATAAACTAGTTTTGAGGCCTAACTAGGCTAGATGCATCAAGAACTAGCTCACCCCTATCTATCATCTTTTGTAGGTCATATTTTATGGTGAGGCAAAAATCAGTATCATGCCCTAGAAATTGATGATAGTGGCAAAAGTGGTTAAGCTTAAAATACTAAGGTAGTAGAGGGTCATCTTTGGTTACTCAAGTGGGGTCTTTGGCTATCTCACATAGCCTCTCATTCCTCTTACGAGAATTTTTGGTAATTTCCTTGTATTTTATCCTCCCACTCTTCAATAGTTGGTCTAAAAATTCTAATGCCTTTAAGGGTAACCTAGTGTATTTGGTCTAGTGTTTTCACTCGAAGTAGTCAATGTAGAGGGTTGGTTGTTATTGTTGTTAGCAAGGGCCTTGGTTTGGTTAGTTCTTGGCCCTTGGTTGATTTCTTTGTTCTCTTTAGCTACCATGGACACTACTACATTCTTTTCCCATACCCTCTCCTTGTCCTTTCATGCATGCTGGTTTTTATACATTGGGTCATGGCTAGCTTCCATAACATCCTATGTGTTTTTGGTTTGAGAAAAAGCCTCACTAAGTGACCATGAATATAGGTAGTATAATTTCGTCCCCTTGAAGATCACTAGGAAATGGGTTTTAGCTATTGGTTCTAGAATTTTGTTTATCAAAATGTTCCATCATTGGATGAACTTTTGTATCAACTTAAGGGATCCTTGCTTGACCTTCATCAACTAGTCAAGGATGGTACCAAGCTTCAAGTTATACTTGAAGTGATTAACAAATTGGAAAGTTAAGTCTTTGAAAGAGGATATGGATCCTCTTGGCAAGACATGGTACTAGTCAAGGACCTTTCCTGTAAGGGACATAGGAAAGATCATCATGATCATTTTTGACCAAGCTTGGAGTAATAAGCACTCAGATTGGAAGGTTATGAGATGGGAGTTGGGGTCACCTTTGCCATTATACTTGGTGAACTGTGGTATGGGAGCACCAGGGGGGAAGAGTTAGAGGTGGGATCGTAGGATTGATGGAATCATCTTGATAAAAGTCCATAATCTTAATAGTTTGGGATGTAGAAGCATTGAGCCTCTTTAACTCTTTGGTTAGGTCTTGAATCATCTGGATGCCAATATGACCATCCTAAGGGATATTGCCCAGTAATCTCACATCTACAAGAGTCTGGGGTGTATGCACTCAACCCATGATTTAATAAACAACAAGCACCCCAACAGTTACCTTATCCCCAAGGTAACCCAAGGCAGTTCTACCAACTCTTAACGTATTATCCAAGTGGAACTCCACCACAACCTATTGAGCAACATCAACAGTGGCAATACCCATAGTCAAGGGGGATGCCACCACCAAGGCAACAATACCCCTACCGGCAACCAGACCCATATGGCTACTACGTGTAGCATCCAATCTCTCCACGTGACTCTGTTGGTCACGTTACACCACAACATCACTACCAAGCTTGTGAGTATTTTAGAACTCCTTCTCCTAGGGGAGATAACCCACAGACATACCATCTTCCAAATCCATCTGCAACTCTCACACCGATAGCTCCGTTACCACCCGCTCTAGCAATGCAAGGGTAACTCCCTACTCAACCGTAGCAATGCAATGTCACGAGGGCTGTGAATCCTCAACCCGCAGTTGGTTTTGACAACCTTATGAATAAAAGACCTTTCTTTAGAACCAATAGTTAAACCAAGCCCTCACAACCACAAGCGGTTGAACATCTGAACACCTCCCTATCAAATGAGGCTTTAGGGTTCCCTTAAAACCAAATACCCAGCTCAACGCACATGGTTATGTTAACACATGCCATTACTAATTGGATTAAGATGGGCCACCTTCCCAAGAAATTCTCTGATCCTGGAAGCCCTCTAATCTATCTCCAAGTTGATGGCAATGAACCATGTAAAGCTCTTCTGGACTCAGGTTCTGGAGTCAACTTAATATTGCAAGAGATGTACAAAGCCTAGAACCTGCCTCCATTGAGGAAGAGCAATATTCGCCTAGAGCTAGCCTACCAGTCCATCATTGTCCCCTTGAGACTAGTGGAGGACATCGTTACCACTATGTGTGGGTGGTCGGATCCAACTGATTTCCTAGTGATACAAGTGAACACCGATAAAGGGAACTTCCCAATAATAATGGGAAGAGCATGGCTAAGTACTATAGATGCACGTCAAGGAATCCACGATCTTTCCCTAGAAATATCCAAGAAGAACACTTTTGGAAAGATCGAGAAGAAGAAAGTTCCATGCATCGCATACAGTGACACAGGGTGCAATTGTGTGCAAAGATCATGGGTTATGCAAAGTTTAGCATTGCCTGCATGCAATCGGTGTGCACAAGACATTAGTATCCAAAAGTGTCTGTATGTAGCAGCCACACGACAAGAAGACACCCATCGGCTGATGGTTGATCAAGAGAGCAACTCACTAACATGCATGGAACTAACTGAGGGAATAACTAGTGCTTACATTGAAAGCATAGATACACTAGAGCAAGTACGTTGCCAACTTCCAAGCCTTAACCTTGAAAACATCAACTGGGGGAAGTTGGAAATTCCTAAGAAATTTAAACAAGATCCCCTAGATTTGAAACCATTGCCCACCAGTTTGGAATATATGACCCTTGAAAATGGAAAAACGGTGATCATCAATGCAAGACTTGTTCCCAAACAAAAAGAAAGACTACTGAAAGTGATAAACAAGTGGTCAAAAGCCTTTGCCTATTCATACCCTGAATTAACTGGAATAGATCCTAGGATATGCCAGCATAGGATTTACATTGACCCCTCCATGAAACCTCGAAAATAATCGCAGAGGTGATTGAACCCAAAATTGAAGCAAATAGTAAAAGAAGAAATAGAATAGCTTCTTAAGGCTGGGTCCATATATCCCATTGCTAATAGCGAATGGGTTAGTCCTCTAGTGATCGTACCTAAAAAGGGAGGCAAATGGAGGGTGTGTATAGATTTTACACTGCTAAACATGGCAACATTTAAGGATCACTTTCCATTGCCATTCATTGACCAAGTCTTAGACACCATAGCAAGGCATCGCTATTTTAGTTTTTTGGATGGCTATAGTTAATACAACCAAATACGGATTGCCCTAGAAGATCAAGCCAAGACAACGTTCACCAGTCCTTGGGGAACATTTGCATATAAACAAATACTGTTTGGCTTGTGCAATGCCCTTGCCACGTTTCAACACCTAGTTCTAAGCATATTCCAACAGCAGATAGGAAATGCAGTGGAAGTCTTTATGGATGACTTCTCCACTTATGGAACAAGTTTTGATCAAGCCTTGAACTGATTGGAGCAAGTGCTGAAAAGATGCATAAAAACCAACCTAAGGCTCAACTAGTAGAAAAGCCATTTAATGGTCCAAGAAGGTGTAATACTTGGACATAAGGTTTCACATTTAGGAATAGAGGTAGACCTAGATAAAGTTAGGGTCATCCAAGGAATCACCCATCAACTGGAAACTGTCAAAGACATTCCATCATTCCTTGGACACACTGGCTATTATAGGAGATTCATTGAGAACTTCTCCAAGATTTCCAAACTATTAGTAGAGCTAACAAAGAAGGACACACCATTTGAATGGACTAGGGAATGTGAACGAGAATTCCAAACTTTGAAATAAAAGCTTGTAGAAAATCCCATTCTACAAGCTCTTGACTAGTCCAGACCATTCCATATAATGACTGACACGTCCAATTATGCCTTAGGAGTTGTACTTACATAGTTAGATGACCAAAAACATCCTTACTACATCCACTATGCAAGTAGGAGTATTGTCGGTGCACAACTTAACTACATAACTACAAAAAAAGAATTAATGGTTATAGTGTTTACCCTAGATAAGTTTAGGCACTATGTGTTAGGTTACAAAGTGTTCATCCATACGGATCATAATGTAATCTAGTTCCTCATGAACAAGCCAATGGTTAGCCCTTGTATTATACGATGGCTGGTAATCCTACAGGAGTTCAATCTAACGATGATCGATCGAAAGGGCACCGAGAAAGTAGTTGCAAATCATTTATCTTGATTGCACTGGGACAACAAAGAGGATGAATATGTAATGTCTGATTACTTTCCCAATGAGGCCCTCTTTGCCAGTGTTGTGAATAACCAACCCACAGAAACAAATTGGTATAGTAGCATTCTCACCTATCTCCTTACTCAACAAAAACCACAAGAGTTGAACTTTAGGAAGAAACAGTTTCTTCACAGAGCCAAGTACTTCATGGAGATCAATGGACAACGTTACAATGTCCTAATGGCTTGGTTCGATGGTGCGTGCCCAAGGTAGACCAACTAAGGGTTCTCCAAGATGCTCATGAGGGCCCTTGTGGGGGTCACTATGCCGAGAGACGAACGGCTATTAAGATCTTGCTTGCAGGATATTACTGGCCAACATTATTTCAGGATGCCCATCAATTTTTTTGATCTTGTGAGTGCTACCAACGTGATGGGGGAATGACTACTAGAATGAAGGGTTCGCAACAATGGATACAACCTTTAGAACCCTTCGACATTTGGGGAATAGACTTTATGGGGCCCATTACACCAATGTCCAATGGAAAAGCTTACATCATAGTTGCCATAGACTATCTAAAAAAATGGGCTGAGGCAACTGCTGTTACAGACTACACATCATCTACAGCTGCATGATTTTTGCAACAACAAATCGTAAATAGATTTGGTGTGCCATGTGCACTTATTTCGGATAATGGAACACACTTCACAGGTGCAACTTTTTGGAAGTTAATGCAACGCTTAAGGGTTGAACATAAATTGACTACACCTTATCACCCCCAAGCTAACAGACAAGCTGAGTTCACCAATAGGGAGATCACTAAAATATTAACTAGGACAATCAGGAAGTATAGGCGAGACTGGCACACTAAATTGAATGACGCTCTTTGGGCATACCGCTCCACTTGAAAACTCCCTATAGGCTACTCTCCCTATGAGTTAGTGTACGAAAAACTTCCAAAGCTTCCAATTCAAACTGAGCTCCATACATTATCCATGGCTTATGACCTCCACCTCGACCTTGATCTAGCACAAAAACAAAGGTTGAAAACTTTAAACGTGCTAGATGAAAACTGATTAGCTACCCTATCATCAAATGAGTTACATAAGGCATATAACAAGCAACGTCATGACTTGAAAATTTAAAAGGTTAAGTATCAACCAGGAGATAAGGTTCTCTACTGGAACCCCACACATGTGCCACAACGCACACAATTTCAAACACTATGTGAAGGACCTTACATTATTCATACAACCTTTCCTTCAGGGGCCATGACCATATACAAACCTAAAAGCCTTGATAAGAGATTACTAGTCAATGTGCAATAGACCAAACCTTTCCATGAACTTAGAACGGCCAATGCCAATAATACCTCTGAGAAGGGATGACCTCGCTCATTATTTCGGATCTCCTCCTTTCAACTCAGTCATGGGGGAGATGACCACCTATGCTGATCAATTGAGGCCCCTAGTTCCTTTTTTAAGTTTTTGTTTTACACATTTTTGTTTTACAAATTTCTTTAACTTTTCTTATTTTTGTTTTGCAACATCATTCAAAATTTTTCATTTCTTTGTGTGATTGTTGTTTTTTGTTTGTTTTTTTGTTTTGATAAGTTTGTCACCTAATAAGTGCTCCTGATGGTGGTATGAACTGTATTGTATTAATTGCTATTGTTTGGTTTTTACCTTGGAGTTATTATGTTGATACTAGGGTATGGTTCTTTTGATATAACAGGCAATGAGTCCACATCATCCATGCATTCATAAATTTCTATGGTCTCTCTTGGCTTAGAAATGTATAGTCCCCTTCTTTAAATCATAGAACTATCAATGAATTGGTGACTGGGCATTTCTCAAACTAAGGAAGGACTCAAGGATTGAAAAGGGTGTGACTTCAAGGGGATTTGATGCATTTGTGCTGGTCATTCTCTTGGGTGCTTGGATTTTTTCTTCTTGGGTTTTCCTTACCATTCCGACGTTGCTCCATTATCATGAAGCTAAGCTAATAAAAATAATAATTCTTTGCATGGTGTAGTTCTCACAAAAAAAAACAGCGAGAATTCAAAGCACATCCCTTAGACAAAATAATCATATGGGCTACGAACACTGGTTATGGAACTAAACAAACATGTTCCCTCTAACTAAGGCCCTCTCTCGCTTCCTACTTTTCCCTTTCTTGTTTTCTCGAAATGGTGGTGACTCTTTGGCGGAAGTATTCGTGTTACTTCAAGTGGATGGATTGGCCAAGTGTATTAATGCGAAGTCACTAGATGAGGATTGTTTAAGGCTGGATTTGGAATGAGATCTACTAAGTCACATTAACCATAAATACACAAGGGGTTGTACACCACCTTGTTCTTGGGACTCCATTCCATTCTCCCTTTTCCCCTCATCATTCTTTCTCCATTTTCACCTCATTGCCGGTTGTATCAATAGTCTATATGTTGGTTGATGCATTGTTGTCTTTTTGGTAAATTCTCATGGTTAAGACTTTAACTCTTGCTTCCAAATGACATTTCCAGAGCCTACGGACTCTTTGAATGTGGGATTGTCAGGGCATAAAGGACATGAGCCTGCTTTGGGGAGGACCCATTGGCATTCCTAATTGGTGCATCAGTTAACTTCTTTCCCTTAAACATTGCTGCAATCAACATTTATTTTGTTCATTTCC
>MNCI01017476.1:454797-510873 GCA_015680685.1 Gnetum montanum
GATTGATGGCGTGGTTATGGATGGACAGCAGAAGGTGCAATTTTGGCATCGGCAGCAACACATCTTCTTCTTTTCTCTCTCTTCTCTCTCAGCTACCAAATAAGGCTAGATGTCAAATGTGTATAGTGTTCACTCTTGTGGTCATGAATACTAATATTACCATGTATTGTAATGATGATCCGTTCACATGTCACCCCATTCACCATTAGTGTCATTCAAGTCAATAATCCCATACCTTCCCAATATTTTGTAAGGAACTTGAGGATGAGTTTTCATTCAATCATAGGGGTGTGATGAGCTGCGATATCAGGTCCTGCCACATTATCTATAAATAAGAGGCTGTGGCTTCCCTTGTTCAAGTGGTAAGACTTAGACCCTTAGCTAAACTCTTGCAGTTTTACCATTCCAGAGTTAGAATAATTCTTGTGTGCCCGCAGTAGAGTTAGAATAATTCTTGTGTGCCCGCAGTAGGAGTCATAGAGTGAACGAATCTTTATTCAAGTAAATTGTACCTGAGCACACATTTGTGTACAACAATAAAGATGAACTTTATGATAAACCTTGCAGCATACATATTAAGCTAAATAGTAATTAATTATTGTTAAATGTTTAAATGCTTTCCTAGTTAATTAATCTCTCTCAACCCTTGACTCTCCTAGTTAAGTACACTTAGTACAAGCGCTTCGAGCATGTGTGTAGCGCTTGGTAACCTAGTAATAATTAACGTTTGGTAATCCCAGCAGCATTGCACTGGCTCAGGATGTGTGCGGCAAGTGGGAACGGATACTGGTGTTAGGAACACTTAGAACTTAGTTAGTGAATAGTTAATGAAAGTTAGTCACTTAATTCTCCTTACCTTCTCCTATTAGCATAAGACATTAAAAGGATAAAAGCTATAAAAATCATACACCTCAAGCTTACTTAACCATACAACCGTGACAATACAAGTTTGGGAAGATAACGATTGATTAACCTTGAGTGTTCCATTAAGGCGTGTAAGCACTTAATCCTTGGAGTTCGATCGGATCACGCGTGAGATGCTCGTATTCATATGGTTGAGTGTAGGGGTACCTCACCACTCATCATGAATCTAATGTCAAATCCATGGAGGAGAATCTACCTTTTGAGTTAGTACCTCTAAAGTGGGTTAAAGAAGTTGTAATAATTCCTTTGTAGAGGAGTAACTAAGGGAGTTGGAGAATCCTATGAGGAGTCTTAAAGCTTTAAGCTTTGATAAGATTGGATAGCCACATGTAGAAGATCAAGTTGAACCAAAGATGGATGAGGGAGCCATGAAAAGGTGAGTAAGTGTGAACTTTACCTTGTTGATAGTAGTAATATCTCTTATGTTGAAGCTAGTAGAATGGATGCTAGTTTTTCACTTCAGCTTGGTAGTGGTTTGTTCTAATGGGATGATGAGCATCATGATCATTGTGTTGATTGTCATAAAGTTCTAATTTATGTTGTATATGATGAAAGTAATGTAACTTTTGATGTCATTGTTGGTAAGAGCAAGACTAATAACGATAATTTATTTGATGATGATGACTATAGGAGTAGTCATTATGAGAAGATCATTATTGATGTTGATGTGAACATTAATAGTGATAAATTAGATTGCATTAGGAAAAACCCATTTAAGGTGAACTATGGGTTTTGTCCAAAGATGGTTGACACTTTGAAGAGCTTTGACAGTGAAGCTCAAATTAGTGTTGATTTTGGGCAAGAGCTGAGGGATCTCCATGCACAAATAAAATCCAATCTTGAGAAGAAGGTTGAAGAAAAAGTTTTGAAGAGGAATGAGGAAAAATGGAAGTCAAATTTTGTTGTTGCTAACTTGGTTTGGGTGCACTTGAAAAAGAAGCAAGTGAGAGGTGCTAACTTCTCAAAGTTGAAAGTCAAGAAGATGGAACCATTCAAAATGAAGGCTAAGATCAATGCTAATGCTTTTGAGATTGATTTACCAAGCAATGTTAATATGCCTTTTGTGTTTAATGTTTCAGATCTTATGCACTATCATGGACAAGCTAATAAGAAAACCATGCAGTGTAGCATTGATGAGTTGAAAGGCACTACTAATTAGTCCAAGTCTTCAATGAAGAGGAAGGTAATCATACTCAAGCAAAGGGAAGCTTCTAGCACTCAGGAAGTTAAGGGTCATAAATATTTAATTCATTGGGAGGATCAGCCTATAGAAGATACTATATGGGTCCATGAGACCAAACTTCATGAGTGGGGGATCACATCAACCCCTACTCCCTTGTTCACATGAGTTCACTTTTTGAAGGATGGAAGAGCTAGTGTAGGGACACTTCTTTTAATTACTTTGTTTCTTCCCTACATGTGTGTTTTGCAGGTTTTTGGCTTTGTGGAGACATCTTTGAGATCAATGAGGTGTCTTTTCTAGGAGCTGGAACTATGTAGAAGATGTCTTGAATTCAAAGAAGACATCTTGGCTAAATGCAAGACTTCTTAGAGGAGATGTCTCATCCTAAGAGGAGATGCCTTATGAAAGATGTCTCATCCTAAGAGGAGACATCTCAAGAGACGTCTCAAGCAATACATCTTCCCAAGGAGAAGACATCTTGGCTAGGGAGGAGATGCCTTCCAAAAATAGAAAACATCTTCCTTGAAAGCTAGTTTTTGATAGAAGATGTCATCTCAAGGCCAAAGACAACCTATATTGTTGGGGCAACTTCCAAATTTGCCCATACCAATTCAGGAAAGAACTGGAGTAAGTTGAAAAAGGATGGAAACAACTGGAGAGAAAGTGAAAAGACCATGGAAACAATTGAAGAATCTCAAGTTAAGTTAAGGGAAGATTTCTAGGTTTCTTGTCTCCTTATTATTCATAAATATTGATGCAATTCACAATTGTTAGTGCCATAAGTGAGAAAGAGAGCTCTTGAGTGTGAAAAGCTTAGTGAGAGAAGATGTGTGAGCACATTAAGTAAGTGCAATTAGTGGTTGTAGCTCCAAGGTCAAATTGTGATATGTTAGCCCATGTGTTCTATCTCTTGTGTCTTATTTATGAGTCAAGATCTTAGTCTCAAGGTGTGGAAGAGATTTTCTATTGGTTGTATCTTGCATTGAGAACAACCATTGTGTAGTTGTAGAGTGTCATGCTTTGTAATATTGTTTGAGTATGAAAAGCTTTAATGTTTGTGGGTTTTGAGAACCCTATTGTAATCTTCTAATTGAATAATTGAAGATAGCTAGTTTTCTTATTCTAGAAAAACTTATTATCCTTTCATAATATCTAGATTTAGTATTTGAAAGTGATTAATTATTGGAGTGAACTTGCTCCTTGTGTTAATCATGCATTGCATGATAATTTTGAAACACCACTTGATCAAAGATGCAACATTTATAGTTAGAGTTAATCATGTATACAGTTCATGATGTCGAGTTCATGTAACTCCATAAGTTTAGAGTGAACTCTATCTTTCTTTTGTTTAAACTTGAGGACAAGTGTTCAGTTAGCCGTGGGAGTATGATGAAACAGTTATGTTAAGGTCTACAATATCGTAGATGCGATATCGTAGCCAAATATATGATGTTGTAGATACAATGTAATGAGTCATTATCATGCCTATAAATACGAGTCCACGATTCTATCAAAAATAATTTTTTGGACCAACACTTCGCAAAATTCTTGCAGTTTATTTTTGTAAACTTAGATTTAGTTGTGAATGCTTGTAGTATGATGATTAATAGTCATATGACATCTTTATTTGAGTGGATTGTTCTTGGACACAATTCATAAATAGTAATAAAGATTGAGATTGTTCCTCGTCATTGCAACATATCACATAGAATAAATCTACTCTCCTATGTTGTTTACTTTTCCAATGTCATTTACATTTCCTAAGTCATTTAATATTAGTATGTTCATTAGTAAGGGTGGAATGAGTACGACTAGTGTGGTAACCCAATAGTAACTTTGCTTAATTCACTCAATATCAAAAGTACTTGGTCATCCCATTAATAATTACATTAGCCTAGGATGTGTATAGAAAACAAAGAATAGATACTTATCACCAATAGGCTAGAATAGTTTTATATTTTAGTTGTACTTAGAGATAGAATTTACATTCATGTTCACTATGTTTACACTTAGGACACTTAAGAGCCAACAACATCATTTAATCATATACCTCATTAAGAGTTAAACTATATGTTTTGTACCTCACTAACTCTAAGTGTTAAAATAAGTGTTAATCATATACTTACATTGTCCATCCACGGATTATGATATCGTTGCACATGAACACTTGTGACTTGTATGGTTGACTATTGGAATTCTTTACCGCTCGTCACCATCTATGCAAGATGAGCTACCACCACAACCATAATAAAAAAGTACTACCCACTATTTATATCTAGTAGGATGATAGTATTAGTAGCTTAGAGTACAAGCCACAAAAATGTTCTTTCTTTAGGGCAAGTTCCACACCTACAGATGGGGCTATTTGGCCTGCCACCTAACCTGAAGAAGCATAAGAGCCCATGGTGACAACTCCAAATCCTATTCCATTACCCCCATATTCCATGAATCAGCCAACAACTACCATCACATAAGACAAAAATGTAAGAATAGTCTTGCTTACTAATGTCATTAATGATTGGATCAAAGCAAGCTCTCTTCCTAAAAAGAGAATGAACTTAATTTATTTTTAAGTGGTAGGAAATTTTTCATGCAAGGCTCTATTAGATTCAAGTTCGGATGTGACCTTGTTTTTAGAAAAAATGTATAAAGCCTAGAACCTTCTCAAAAAGTAACATCAAATTAGAACTTGTAGATCAATCTATCACTATTCTTTTGGGATAGGTAGATAATGTCGTGATCACCATCAATGGGTGGTCTTATCCTATAGATTTTTTAAATTTTCATGTAGATAACAAGGGAAAATTTCCAATCATCATGAGAAGAGCAAAATGTGGCATAATTGATGCTAAGCTAGGCATCAAAGACCTCTCCTTGAAGATTGCTAAGGAAAACAAGCATGCTACTATAGAAAAGTAAAGAGTTCCATAATCATTTATAGCGATATAGCATGTAATTACATGAAAAAAGTATGGAATATCAAGCAGAAAAGACATTCCAGCATATAATAAGTGTACTAAAGAAGTGCATGTGCAAGAATGCACATACACAATAGCCATCAAACAAAAAGGTACCCAATGGCTTATAGCTAATGATAGCTATAATTCACACATTTCCATAAAACTAGGAAAAAAAGCTCAACAACTCTTACATGAAAGAGCTAGATGAGATGGAAGAAGTATGGTAGCAACCATCCTAAGTAAGACATATCTAAGAAGAAAAAATTGATTAGGGGAAATTGCAACTTCACAAAGAATAAATGCCAAAACCAATAGAGTTAAAGACATTATTGGAATCACTCAAACATGGTTGGCTTAAAAATGGAAAGCCCATCATCATTAATGTTAAGGTCACAAAAAAGCAAAAGAATAAGCTTCCAAAGGTTATGAACAAATGACCAATAGCCTTGACTTGGCCATATGATATTTACAAGTATCGATCCATATATATGCCAACATTACATATACCCAAATCTAGTAATGAAGCCAAGAGGCTAAGCATAAGGTAGGTTGAATCCTAAGCTCAAGGAGGTGGTGAAGCAAGAGATTGAGAAACTTTTCAAGGTAGTATTAATATATCTTGTTATGAATAGCAAGTGACCCCACTTGTCATCATGTCCAAGAAGGGAGTAGTGCAGAGGTCACACCCCAATAGACCCCAATAGATCCCAATCCACAACTTTCAAGTAGATCTAGCTTAGAAAATAAGAACAACATTATAAAAGAGAAAAATTTCCTTATATTAAGAAAATTCTCAAAATACATAGAAAATACATTAAAGATAAGCCAAGTTCAACTCACAACTCTCTCAGGATCTTAGAGGCCACACTTGTCCCCTCTCAATCCTCAATTGCTCACAATGGAACCCAAGCTCAAGACAAGACATGTATAAGAGATTCTCCTTACCTCTCTCAAGTGCTCTCCCTTGCCTCTCACTCAACTTCCTTGTAGAAGCTCTCTTGCACAAGCTCTCCTCTCTCAAGAGCTCTCTATCTTGCTCTTGGGTTGGGTTCTTGCATTAACAATGATGAATTACATCAATATTTATAAGTAACTAGAAGATAAGAACTCTAAAAACATTTCCTAAACTCAACTTAAGGTTCTTTAGATGTTTCCAAGTCTTCTCACCTTCTCCCCAACTATTTCCATTTTGCTTTGGCTATTTCCACCTTGCTTTGGATGCTTCCCAAATTGGGATGGGTGTTTTTAGAGGTTTTCCCATTCATCTAGGTCGTCTCTAACTTTGCTAGGACGTCTGCTACAAAAAACCAACTCTTAGTTGGGCATTTGTTGTTTTTCTGGTACATCCCATTTAATCCTAGGGCATCCCAAATTCTGGTGGGACATCTTAGCTTGGATGTCCCACTTGCTAGTGCCAAACACAAAAATGTTTGTTTTGATGTTTGGAACCTTCGAATGCCTTCAAAGAAGTCCTCGTAGACCTGGAACCCTCTAAACTCACCAAAATAAGCCCAAAACACCCCAAAACATGTCAAAACATCTAAGAATCATCTTCAACAAAATCAACACAAGAAGACACATAGCATGTAAAGTAGAACAAGGGGATTAGAAGAGGTGTCCCTGCACCAAGGAGGTATGGCATATCTACATTAATAAAAAATCAAGTTGTAAATAAAATTGCTAGAAATAAATAACAAAGAAATGAACCCACCGATGTGTGGTAAAGCTATGATTGAGGCCAACATTATGGTAGCTCCTTAAATGCTACATTCCCTGAAGGGTGAACAAGGATATTGGTATCCCACAAGACTTCCAAGGACCTTGCAAGGTCATGAACAAATTGTGATGCTCCCACATCACTCTCACATATCCCTTAAGGTAGAACCAAAATAATAAAAACTTCATCATGCAAGTATGAACCCCTCAAGGCTAAAGTGTAGATCTTGCCAAAGTGAAAATTTTCACTCCGTAAAGCTCTTAAGAATTACAACAAAGTGTAGAGTGTAGGGAGATGATTCTACAAATCAAGCTCACACTAGGACATTCACATAGCAAGCCCTATATAGAAATCTCTCACATGATTGGTACAATGAGAAGGTACAAAAAATTTGGTCATGCAAGACAATACACTAACCATTGGAGAATGATGTAACAATGATGGTGTAGCTTCCAACAAACTGATCAATCTTCCAATCCTTCACCCAATGCAAAGCCCTAGCTTAAAATGTTCATCCAAAATAATGTAACAACGATTATTATGGATTGCTTGCTCCATTGAAGGTTTGGAAATGTTCTTTAATAACCCTCGCATTTGAAAAAGTTCCCTGCAAAGAACTTGGGATGGGGAAATGGCTAGAAACGTTTTTTTTATTTCCTCCAACAGCTACTTGTGACGTCCCATTCAACACTTGGATGGGACACTTGAGTGAGAGGTCTGGAATAAGCTAGGACATCTACCCTAACAATAAGGACTAGTTTACAAAGGATGAAAAATAAAGGGAAAAAATAAGGATCTAAGCAAGCAAAAGATGCATTTATAGCATATTGAACCAAACTGCAATAACAGCCACGATGTAATAAAAATTCACTGAATAGTCAAAACCTGACTCGTGGTGTTTCGTTGAGACTGCAAATAACACACCTGAGAAGACAAACATCGTGAATAAAGAAAGAAGGATATGCTAAACTGCAATAACAGCCATGATGAAGAAAATTTTACCGAATCAACCAAACCAGACTGGTAGAGCTTGCTTGAGACCGTAAATAACACACTCGCAAAGACTAACATCATGGGATTGTGGCGGATCAACAACGCTAAGAGTTTGTTGCATAAACACAAGTTCATTTAAGTATCCATGGAGAAAAGCATTTTTCACATTTAATTGCTTCATGTTCCAACCAAAAACCACTACCACAATCAAGAATAGTATGAATGCTGCTAGGTCTGGTGAGAGGAGAGAAGGTTTCAAAGTAATCAGTACTACAACCTGATTAAAACCTTTAACCAAATGTTGCTTTAAGACGGTCAAGGGACCATCTGCTTGCAATTTCGTCCTAAATACCTATTTTGATTTAACAACAATCATATTAGGCTCTCGTGGCACTAAATCCCTAGTATTGTTTGCATGAAGGGCATTAATTACTTCGTTCGTTGCAGCAGCCCAACTGGTGTTGAAAAGCTGACCGAATAGTTTTGGCTCTCGTGGAATTTCAACTAAATGAATGTGTGTATACTTTGGATTGGGCTTTACAATTCCTGCATTTAAACTCAATGTCATGGGATGACAATTTGACTGAACATCATGTAATAATGTTGTGGCTGATTCCATAACAGATGTTAGTATCACTGCCTAATAATTCAGCAGTTTTTGGATTTGGCTCTCCAGTAGAAGATTGTTGCATTATGATATTATTAAATGACTCAATTTCTGAAACTGACTCTGGAGCGTCTAGATTTGATGATGAATCTATTGGAACTAAGAGAGATCCATCAATTGACGCTGTTGAATCTACTCAGTCTAAGCATGTTGTGAGTTCATTCTGAGATTTTGAAGCATCAAACAAGGAATTGGGATTAGTGTAAGGAAATACACATTCATCAAAAATGATACCTCAATACACACAAATTCTGCCCGTAGGAAAAAAAGAAACAAAACATTCTATACCGCTTGTGTCTTCCACTGTTATAAGAAATACAAAAGCCAAAGAATTTAGATCAAACTTGTTATTTTTCAAATTCCATGAGCATAGATAACAACGACCCTCGAATACTATCAGAAATCCATAATCTAGAGTTTTCTTACATAGCAATTGAAATGGAGAATTCATTTGTGGAAGGCAGTCTATTTATTAAGTAAACTGTTGCACAAAAGCTTTCCACCGGATACCTTGTAGGCATTCCACTATGAAATATAAGTGTAAGCTCAAGTTCTCTAGTATGCCTATGTTTTCTTTCGGCAGCCCCATTTTGTTATGAAGTTCCTAGGCATGATCGTTGAAAATGAATTCCTTTATTGCCTATGTGATTCTGAAGCTCATTTTTCATAAATTCTCCCCTCAACTTTGAAAAACTTTAATTTTAGCATTGAACTGTCATTTAAGATATTTCTCAAAAATTGCATAAGCCCTAAAAAATTCAAAATTCTTCCGCAACGGAAAAACCAAGTATATTGGGAGATATCATCGACAAACCATGCATAAAAACGATGATACTAAAAAGATTCAACCGGGGCTGGTCCCCAAATATCAGAGAGGATTTTCACTGATGACAGAGGAAGAAAGAAATGGGAATCTACGCGATCTTCGCATTTGACAACTACCACATGTGAAATCATTTGCACCTTCATTGACACTACCATCTACTTTTATTAAACCATGCTTAGGCAGAAATTTAAATGTTCGGTAATTGAGGATGTCCCAACTTGTAATGCCAAACTTTCTTTTGTGCATAATGAAGACTTTGAAAAGAAGGCTCCATGAGATTTCTTCAATGCATAGAGATCACCATGCTTGCTGCCTGTTGCTATTATGCCCCATGTTTTCCTGTCCGTAATCACAAATCCAGAAGCAGAAAATTCAACATTATATAGATAACTTGCAGTAAGTTGGCTAACTGATAATAAGTTTTTCTTCATTTCTATAACCAATAAAACATTAGTTAACTATATACTGTAGGATCTTATTTGAAGACAAGCATTTCCTGTATATGTAATAGGTATAATATCACAATTTCCAACCGTTACTGTACCAACACCGTAACAAGGCTTAATATTATGCAGCTTACCAGAATCTCCAGGCTTGTGAGCAGATGCTCCGGTATCTGTAAACCATTCCTCATCTTGATTATTTGCAATTTTTAGTTAAGCAAGAGAGCTTATTGAGCTTCATTTGGCTGGAAACACTGGTTGAATCAATGCCAAAAATATTTTAGTGTGACCTCTTTTACTAGAAATCTGAGATACACTAGAAAGATGTTGATTTGACGTTTTGACCTTATTTTACAAAGTTTTACCTACTTTATTGAGAGGCCTGGCATACAGCAGGATTCTTTAAATCCACGGCCATTAGAAGAAAATTGTCCAGTCCTTTAGGAATGATAAGGACTTGGATTTCTTTTCCTAATGCTCTTCGTGTCACATTCTTGAACAAGAAAGGCCATGGCATGCTGTGATGCTTCAGAACTGTGAAGATTAACTCGTGTTGCAGAACTTTGTAACAAAGGAACAAGCTCCATAAAAGGAGTAAGTGGCTTCAAGATGGAAGTGGTGAATGACTTATATTGTGCTTCAAGAAGCATCCGACACAAAAGGTCAATCTGAATTGGACTGCATAAAATATAAACAAATTCTACCGTATAGAAATGATTTTTCACGTAGAAATTGTTCTAGTTGAATTTTATCACTAAATCCAACGAAGAGCTGTTGTAGATGTAATAGAGAGTTTCAATTTTAGTTTTGAAATTTAGAGCATTTGCCGCCTCCTCGTGACATTATAAATAAATTCAAACCATTTTTTTAACGAAAAAAACTGAAGTAAATCCTTTGCTACTGTCAGGTAAGTTTGCATTTATTAAACACCATATCTTTAAATATCGTATTTCTAAACCAACAATATTCTGGTTCACTGCACTTTTATCATATATGTGGAAATGTATTCGTATAAACATTTTCCTGTAACCGTTACATTCAAGCATCTACGTTAGTAACGTTCAACATCTTGGTGAGAGCATGAGATCCAACTTTCCATGCAACGTTATTCTCTTACTGAAAAGGTGAAATGTCAGTCTTCCATTTCAATACCTATGTGCAAGATTTACTAAATTGATAGTTTTTAGATGCAGTTTTATATTCAAGAAACTATTCCATTTTCTTGTTGATTCTCCATTTGTTTGAGCATGATCTACCAAATCAATTCAATAAACTCTGAAAAGAAATGCAGTCTATCTGCCTCTAATTGACATCTTCCAGCATGTGACCCTTCAAATCAAATAATCATATTCTGTGAGACTTTGAAGAATGTAGTATTATACATACGTACAGTAAGAAATTATCAATAAATTATGCACTTGAGTCATGACCGAGGTTCATTGCATTTATGTACATTACTTCTGGAAGTGGATTTGCTAGGATGATGACGACGACGACTTTTGGGAGTTGATTCCATAACCATGATCCAACACTGCCTGTACATGAAGTTATGTGAATTTAATGTGCTAAGCCACTGGACTCCAATGATTGAAGAAAGAACCAGTCATAAGTATATAGCCCTAAAAATACGTTGCCCGAAAAAACTGTCGGTAAGCCAAGCCTTGTTTTTTAACATCAACTAAACAAAGTTTGTGTTTATGGTATACAAAAAAAGGCTGGTGATCTTCATGTTCATGCAACGACACTGTACGAGTATCAGTGACTGTTTGCAAACTATTGTATGTTTCCTAATATCAAGAAAAAAACCCGCTGAAATAACATTGTAGAGATAAAGGATGTATACATCAAACTACGTCCCTTTGTGTGTTAGCTTGCAGAACAAACTTGAGTCAAGTGCGTTACACAATTTTTGTTTACTTTTGTCTCCTTTAAAGAAATGGAATGACCTTAATACAGATTAGAGTTAACTATGCATAACCAAGAGATTAAGGCATAAAGTGTTAATACATGAAGGAGCTTTAATCAGTCTTCACTATGTCAAGGTTCTTCGGGGAATAAACACTAAGGGGCTCTTAAACACCTTAATTTATTGTCATTGCTCCATTGCACACCATAGTTTCTCTAATAAATGGATTGAGTCCTAACCTTTCTTAGTTATTTTCTGTGAAGTTCGACAAAAATAAACAAATCAAAGCAAAGCAAACACAAAATACACAAATAAACTGTAATAACATTATTGTGGCTTGAGATGGCTATACTAATATTATTGGTACCCAGTTCACAGGAGGAAACATGATTCTGGGGTATTGGATGCTTTACAATATCATTATTAAGATTAGTTTCTTTAGATATATGGCTGGACGAATTTTATTTGAGGCAGCTAGCTACGCAAGGTTGTTAGCCATGCCTTGCTGGTAAGTTTTGTATGTGATTTGCAAAATAACATGATTACTACCAGATAGATGAGCAAATTATCCGTAACATTTTCTATGACAAGTTGCAAAAAGTCACTAAAGGAACTTTGGAAAGATCAATAAGAATTTACATCGCTCATTTGTATAGTTAGCACATGAGTACAGCTTTTAATGGTAAAAGGCCAGTCATGATAATGAGATAAATTGAACTCCTGGATGTTAATTTTAATTGATTCCAATTTCATTTGTCTCATAAGTTAGCATGCATTTTAGAACTATAACACATAGCAATGAGAAATTTAAAAAACAATCCACAGCTAAGAAATCACGTAGCAGAATAAGCATCACCAGGCATTGTTTCTTTCCCTCAAGTCTGAAAACAAGCATTTTATAGAAAAGATGTTAGCAGTGCAACTTCAAATATGAGTTATTTTGGTGGCACAATCATTGCCCTTGTCTACTAATAAGCATAGTAGCTATGGTTGTCAGTAACTATTTGTTAATGGTACATAATTGAGATCCATGTTAGTTAGGGGCTTATGCCCTCTCCTCTAAAAGTTTCTATGGAGATGTGGGGTATTGATCCCCATTTTCGTAAATATAAAAGATGATACATTTTGGTAACTATAAAAGATGTGATAACTTGTAAAGCTTAAATACTTATGAACTTTTTAAGTGGGTAAGAGAAGGGCTTTGGCCAAAGTTCAAGTGGACAAGGCATGAATCTTCCTACACATAGATCCATGTTTGAATCCCAATGCTGTCACCTATGTCTAGTTTAGCTATATATTTATGATATATATCTATTATTTGGTCAAGAAAATTTTTTATATTTTTGAAATTAATAAAATCTCAAATTGATTCAATAAGAATTGATTTTCATCAAATCCAGTGTATGTTCATTTTAAACATTACAATGAAAGAAAAAAACTCGTGACCAGGATAGCTCCTCACTGTTATGATGATAAAATAACCTGTAACAAGGAGAGCTCCCCTCACTGTTACAATGATAAAATATTTTACCTGGCGGAGGATGACTCTTGGATGGGGCTGATAGTTGGCCTCTCGGCCAAAATAAGCATTTTTTTGCCCAACAAAACATTGTTGGACAGATCAATCATTGCCGTGTCCCAACAAAAAGGGATTGGCTCTTTTGTCATTGACCTCTGTTAAGAACTAAATCCTCTCTATCTGCAATATTTTCATATCAATCGTCATTTTTTGGTCTTCCTTTTGGCAGCTTTCCTAAAACTGTGATGTGACAACCCTTTTTGAAGGCTCATTATCTGATCTTCTTCAGACCTGACCAAACCATCTAAGCTTGCAATAGAAGCAACTCAAAGCTTTCTTCTAATTGTACAATTTATCTCTTATTATAACATTTAGCATCCATATAAGCCTTCGTACTTCTGTTGCATTGATTTATTATTCATACCACTTTCTCACAGCCCAACATGCAACACCATTCAGCTGGACAATTCAATGTAGAACCAAAATAAACAATATGAAAATACGAGTGTGATTAGTGCTGCACACTACGTCACAAACTGTGAAGAAGGCTGCTTTCCAAGGGGAACACCATACACAGGATTTTAGTTTCCTACCAATCTTTAAGAAATATTAAAATGTGGAATAATATAATATATATGGTAAGAGGTTCTCTCCAACTAGGAAAAAGTAGGATGACTAAGTCTTGAAGCAATTTTAGAGAAACAATGTTATACTGATGATCTTACAAAGAAGACTAGAAACTGTTCCATAAAAAGAAAGATTGCAAGAAATATGAGAATGGAACTTCTTGCAAGGAAGTAGTTATAAATAGATAATTCTTCACCATATGAGAAAGGATGAAATTCAATGCTGCAACAATATTGTCTGATAATTCTTTGAACATGCGCATAATGCTATATGATAAAACAGCCAAGTTAATTAAGTTGCATTACTGTAATAACATTTCTAGATGGAACCAAGCTCATGTCATCTTATATAAACTACAAGTGAAGCTGAAATGAAGCTTTTTGCATAAAGTTACTGTCTTAGGCTGCAATCCAACTCCTGCGAACTTGTTGGGAGCAGAATATAGGCAAACGAGTTGGAATGTTCATTAAGAAAGACTATGTCATATTAGAACTTTCGAAGAGATAGCTGTCAAAAGAGTTCACCATAAGGTCAAACTTCCTAACAGAATTGGTAGAGAAATAATATTTTTCATAATCCTGGATTTCCATTTAGGAAGCTATTACAAGGAAGCTGTAATTTCATTCACTTATAAGAGTTTATATGAATATTGGTGTAAAATTGATTGTTTAACAATCATATGGTTTATAATTTGATGCTTATTACCTTCTTTAGATAGCCTTGAACTAATTAATTCGAGATCTCTTGTTATAAACGTATCATTTCAATCACACTAAAAGAAATTATCCAAGGCAGAAAAATGGCTTCAATATTGTACACATGCATATATAAATCATCAATGCTTGATAAACCAAGCATTTGTCTAATCGTATGCTTGCTTTTGTAGGCTTTCTTTGTTCTTTATTGATCACGCCATTCTAAATTGAGTTCAAACCAGTGAATAATCATGTCAAATAGTTGCAATTTTGAGAGTACAATGTTTTGTTAAAGAGAATAGGCTACCTATTAAAAACAAGCCAGGTAAAACTGCTGCTGTTCTATTATCACCTTACTTGTTTGACTCATTTAATTATATCTCGACTTGCCAACCAATTTATATTTAATTGTTCAGGTGATGTTCTGGTACTTCTGTTAACACTTTATGATTGCAATTTGATTTTAGCTGATATTTGGATTTTATCATCAAATCTAGCATGATGCTTTTGATGTTACCGTTTATGTAGTTTAGATTATTGTATTTCTATGTTTATTTTCAGGTTCCTGCATATGGCTGTGACGCTTTCCTATTTCATATATGACTTTATCTGTTGTCTGTTTGATACCAACTTCAACATGTCCAATTTTATTCACCATGTAGCTAGCATACTTGGCATCGGTGCAGGCCTTTTTTTTAAGATGGTATGCTTGAACGATCCAGTCCCATTCAGTTAAAAGCGTTGTATATTTTTGTATCTATTGTTTTCATTCTTTTATATGTATTGATTTATTGTAAGTCATCTGCTAGCCACATTTAGTTATTTTCCTGACTCGGGCTACAGGGATTCCAATTTTGGCATAACAAATGATGTGAGATAATTTTCCTTATCTTTCAGTATCCTAGAGTTTCAAGTTGAAAGCATTTATGCTTAATATGATTGACCATGTTATTGGATAATTTTGATACGTTCTCAATTATCTTAAGAACATAATTATGTTTTGCTGATGTTTTTTGCTCTTGGAAGATTGATTTGTGGACCTCACTTTGTCTATGTAACTTTAACGCATGAAAATTCATTCATCACGGTTGGATGTTCACAAATAGATTGATATCACTTAATAGAAGATTTTTATTCGTAGAATCCAAAGCATAATTTGGTAAACAAACTAGTGTACATTGATATCAAGTTGTGGAAGATATTAATGTTTTAATTCTAACATCTACAGCAGAAATATGCAGGCAGCTGCATCTGGGGTACAAGCAGTTAGCCTATTCCCGTTATGGAGGATGCTTACTAAGGTTCACAAGGAAATGGTCAGAGCAAAGATGTCAAAATAAATTGTTAAGTCGTTTTTAAAAGAGTAAAAAAAGTTATTGACAAGAAAATTTTCAACTACTTCTGTCTAGTGAATCTATCATCCATCATTTCTACATGCAAATTTCAACCGAATTATAAACACTAAAAGCAGAGGACGTACATGTTATTCGAAGACAAGACATTTCTCCTGCCTCCAGCCATTTAATTTATAGGCTTGAGATAAGTGCCCTGTAGCGCGCTGTTCTGACAGAATCCCGAAACATACACTCAATTGCAGATAGCTGTCACTGTTGTTCTCTCCGAACAGTCTACCAGAGTACCAGTGTGTAAGCAGAGAAAGTGGATGTTGTAGCTCAACCTCAGCTACAACTTTGCCTTCACTCATGTTGGCGAAGCTTACCCTGGCATTACCGCCTTGATGTTTGTCCACAATCTTCCAGAATGCATCTGTAGAATTCCAAAAGTTCGGGTTTGTCTTTTAGATACTTTCTGAGCACAACGTTCCGAGACATGTTTAGAAAGTTTGGCAAACATGGAGCCCTTTCAAAAAGGTTATGCTCCTGCATAAACGCGAAGAGCAAATGCCGTGGTAATATATTTTTTTCAAAGCTCAAACATATAATCTTCGGATACTTGACCAGCACATTGGGTTGAAGGCCGGCATTCTTAACCAGATATTCCATGATCTTCTTCCTTTTATGAAGCGAAACGGCCAGCACAGACGGCAACTTTGTGACAACCTCTTTGACTTCGTGCTCTGTAAGGCCGATGCTGGCAAGGTCCTCGGCGCTCTCCTGCAGTTTCTCCTCGCAATAACCAATGGTCTGCGATAGCGCGCGAACAAAAGCTTTGGACGACGGTGGAACACCTATTCGCTTCAAAAACTCGACTTTCAGCCTCAAAGCCTGCTCCGAGCGGTGCAGCACCTGAGGCCTCCAAAAAATCAGGGTAAATACATCATCATCGCCAAACCCTAATTGCCTTAGGAACTCCAATCGCTTATCCACGGAATGTCTATTGCAAGCAACAACCAGAGGATAGCGTTTGAGTGCTCTAGAAAAATTGTTGCTTCCTCCAAAGACTTGCTGAAGATACATGACATTGGAGGAAATATTTTTGGTGGAAAGAATTCGGTGAGCGCTGGATACGATGTGTCCCAGGGCTAGGGTTTTCTCCTGCTCCTGCTCGTTAATGCCAAGAACTGTGACAAGTTCCTCCAGCTTGGGCCGTAGGCTTTCCGCGGCACTCCGCTGAAGCACGGCTGGCGTCCGCCAGACGAGCGCTCTGATATGAGAATCGGAGAATCTGTAATGGCGCAGCAGATCTACAACATTGGAAGCTCCTTGAGTGGATTGCATTTTCCAGAGCTTGGGCTCCTTTCTATGTATGGCGCTGGCTTGCTCTGCCGAGAATCCGCACTGGCTCACCAGAAATTCGAATGTTGGATGCGCTCCAATGCTGCTGCACACCACTTGTCTGCACTTGCTCTTGGCTACCGCTGCCGCTGCTGCCATGGCATTGAGCTCGAACTCAATGCCGCCCGGGTGTGGGGTGGCTCTACCGAGAAAAAAACCTTAAAACCAGAGCCTTAACAGAGCCCAGAGTTTGCCACCGGCACCGGCAACAAGACAAAAGCTTATGGCAGCCGGATGAAAGGTAAAAACCATCAACTCAAAAAGCACACACCTTAAGAGAAAAGTTAGTTGAACATTGTTAGCAATATAGCAGTTCATGCTGGGCATCTAAACCACATTTCCAAATAAAGAAAGTAATCTCAAATAGGAGAATTTTCCAAGCCTATACATAGAGAGAAACTAATAGACTAGTTAGGAATAAAAACCTGGAGAGACTACACCATTTCCAAATTTGTGGAGAGAATGAACATCCCAAAAAACATGCACAAAAGAGTTATCAACTTGACAAATGGTACATTTAGCGCAATCAATTCTTAGCCTATGTCCAATGGGAAGACCTTGATGAATAAGGACCAAAAAAAGAAACAATGCTTAGGTTGGGCCTTGGAAGTCCAAACACAATGAAAAATAGCTTTCCAATGGTGATCCTCAAGTTGCACACTTCATCTTCTATTTTAAGTGGAAAGTTGGAATTCTTGTGCATGAAACCAAGATTTGGCTTTAGAAAGGTACAAGGAACGCAGAGAGGAACCATCACGCCAAAACCAATCATCATACCAAGGAGTATTATTGTGCAAGTTAGGAACACCAAAGTTGAAAAGAACATGCTCAATGTGCTGATAAATAGGAGTATCTTGTCTTTGAAACCCCCATTTAATGCCAAGAGGGCAGTAGAATCATTCTTAATAGAAAAATAATTGAGCAACATGATGGAGATTGTGATCAGCAAAATGATTGGCTTTATCAGAAAATTATTCATATAGACAACCCAAATTCTTTTTGAAAATAGGTAACCACTAGATAAAGTGCATCGACAAAGAGTTCAAGCTTAACTGAGTAGGTTTCCATTACAAAAAACCTTTAAGTTGACTCCAACACTGCCAGATTTGCATGAACAAGAACAAACCTATAATATTCTGAGAACCTCTATAGATGATCCAATTGTTCCAATGAGTGTTTTTCCATCTGTGGTGATTACCAAGATAGGAAATATTATGCCTAAATAAGATCTTCCAAGCTTCATTGCCTTCTATACAACGAATAACCCACTTAGAGGCCAAGAGAATACTTTGGTGCTCAAGAGAAAAGACCCAAGCCCCCATGTTCCTTACTTAAAATGCAAAGATCCCAAGCAACTTGATGAAAAGCTTTGTAATTGTTCTTATCCCCCCATAAAAAATTCTTAAGAATTTTGTTTATGCTCTGAAAGGAAGATTTGGAAGGAGCCATGAAGGAAGAGTAGTACATGTGAGTGGAGCTCAAAATATGGTTAGCTACAATAAATCTACTTGCAAGAGATAAGGGTTTGAAAGCCCATTTCAAAGCCTTATATTTTACTTTTTCAACCACATTATTCCATAAGGTAGTGGGAGTAGAGAATAAAACTATTGGAATATCCAAAAGGATAAAAAAAAATTGTAGGAGAAAGCCACTTAATATTATAATGACAAGTCCAATTAGGCCTTGGAGAGAAGCTAGACTGAATAGCTTGTATTTTGCTCCAATTAATTTTAGCTCTTGAGGCTCTATAATAGATGTCAATGTAATCTAGGGTAGTGTTAAAATTATTATGGTCCTTAAACAAAGTAAGAAAAGTGTCATCCGCAAACTCACTATAAACAAGATCCTTTCCCTCTTGTTGAAGAGAGATACCTCTTAACCTCATAGAATCATTAGCAACAAGGATAAAACAATAAGGAGCTAAAGGGCATCCCTATCATATTTTGAAGTTTAATAACCTTAGAGAAGGTTCCATTAATACAAATAATTGAAGAGGCCATCAAACAAGATCAATGTGTCTATCAAAAACAATACCTAAGTTATGATGCTTAACTACACTTCTTAAAAATGACTAATCAAGCATGTCATAAGCTTTCACAAAATTGAGCTTAAGAAGAATGGCTTTTTGATCAATGGAAGAAGCCCAATGCAAGCCCTCAATAGCAGTAACAACATTGTCTAAGATATACTTACCTTGAACAAAACCAATTTACTCTTTGCTGATGAGATGAGGAAGAAAAGGTTTTAATTTATTGGCTATAGCTTTAGCAACAATTTTGTAGATAACATTTAAAAAAGTGATAGGGCATCAGTTGCTAATGCACATACGATCTCCTGACTTGGATAGAAGCTTAATAATACCAACATTGATCACTTTGCCAAAAGAACCTTTCCCAAGAGCTTCAATATACATACTATAGACAATATCTTGAAGAGTGGGCTAGAATTTCTTGAAAAATTTTGGAGGAAGACCATCCATACTAGGGACTTTGCCATCGTGAAGTTGTTGAAGAGCCTTACCAAGATCCTATTTAGAAAAAGAAGTGGCATCACCAAAGATGGAACGATTAAAAGAAGTAATAACTCCTAAGCAGGTATTCACTGCAATGGGATCAATATCTTCTTTACGAAAGGTAATAGAGTAAAAATCAAAGAAAGCCTATAAGATGTCAGTCTTGAAACTAAAGATATTATCATTGACTTGAATAAACCTTTAGTAGCTTGGTTACCCATACAAAGTCAAGAAAGACAGGTGTGAAGGTGAGCACCTCTAACTTCATGGTGATCCGTAATGTGCATGTTCTCCTTGGCTATTTGTAAATAACAAAATTGAGCTTCAATAGCTTGGCCTCTATTAATAGCATTTTGTAATAAGGAGATTTCCTTATGAAGGTTGGACTTATGAGAATTTAGTCAAGAAGCCACCAATTTACCTGCATGTTTGGAAAATCATTGTAGGTGAGTACAAGCATTAGTTCACCAATCAATCCAACTATCTTCTCCAAGGGGTTTAGGATGTAGATTCCAAATTTGCACCAATAAGGAACATAGGTAGTTGTTGTGAAGAAAGACAATGTTAAAAATATAAAGGTCATTGGAAGAGTTGGAGTAAGCATAAAGGGAAAGAGACCAGTGAATGGGATAATGATTAGATAGAACCTAGGTATAATCTGCTTGAACAGGAGCATCATTGGTGGTAGTAAATTGAATAGAAGCATTCATAAACATGTAGACCTGATCCAACCTAGAAGAAATGTAGGAGTCTCCTTATCTAGCATTGCTCCAAGTAAACCAATTAGAAGTACTAGAAGGGTAATTTCCATTAGCTTTCTGCAAATTCAATTTGCTCTTCAACAAGAGCCAAAAGAAGAGCTCACTATTATTTAAGCCACCTCTATGTCCTTCAAATTTATCCTCTGGATACTCAATCATATTAAAGTCTCCTACAATGATCCAATTACATGTAGGCAAGTTATGCCCACACCAATTCCAAAAAAGCTTTTGGTCATTTAGGCTACAAGGAGTGTAAATGGAAACAAAACCCAGGATTTCGTTAGCCTACTATAACTGAACCCAACAACAATGCCCTAAATTATCACAACCATGATCAATAATAGACTCTTGTTACTTATTGTGAAGACGAATTATAGCTCCTTGTTTACCATGCTCATGGTGAGAAGAGACATAATAATTATTGGGAAAATACTCTTACAACAAGCTTGAAGATTGAATTCTTGAATTTTAACTTCTTTAATAAAGGCAACATTGAGGTTATGCCTACAAATATAATCTCAGGCTATATATCTTCTACAAGGATCCGAGAGTTCCCTAACATTCCATAAGAGACACTTCATTGTGGATGTGAAGATGAAGGAGGATCTCCCTCAACTACTAAAGCCTTAAAAGAATTCATGGACTCAAAGCTATTCACTAAAGGATGGCAAGCACTTGTTCTTCTACTAGTGGAATAATTAGCATTAGCAACAACCAAGGATCGGTACCCTTTAGGGAAATTGCTAAAGATAGGATTATCACGTGTTTATTTTGAGGCATAAAATTTCCTAGTAACTCGCTCCCAACCACCAATAGCATCTTTTGGAGCTTCTTTTTGGTTAAGAGGATTCTTAATAGCATCAATATCCTCAATATTCATGTCTTCCGCATCTACTATCTTAGGGTTTGAAGGAGAAGGATTATCCAAGGGATGCATCTCAATAGTATCATTACCTATGTTCTTAGATTTATTTTTATCTTTTAATTTTTTGCTAACTTGTTCAACTAAAATTCTCTTAGCTTCAATCTTAGCCAATAGCTTTGGACATTAAGCTTTCCAATGATTAGGATCAAGACAATAATAACAACGATTTGGAAGTGTAAGATATGAAATCTTTGCATAAAAATGTTTCCTTTGACATTAAACTCTAGTGGGTTTGGTTGTTACTTTTGCATATCAAATTTGACACAAACATGCCAAGTTGGTCTCAGATGGAAACTTGAAAAGGACTCCATACTAATAACCTTCCCAATCTATGTAGCAAGAATGTCAACATGTGGAAAGAAGTCTAATGGGAGTCTTGAAAATTCTATCCATATTGGCAAAATAATTTTACTTTCTTTTTCCTGGCCAAAATCCTCCTTCTAGGGTTGAAGCACTAAAAAGGATCCATAAACATCCCAAATAGATTGTTATCTCATGAAGTCTACCATAGCCTTGGTTTCAAAAACAAAAAGAACTTGTAAGATTAGAAGCTAGGGTTAATCTAATGTTTCATGGTTCCCAGAACTTTTTAATCCACTCTTGAAAAACTAAGGTAGGAGGAATCCTGCTAGTAAAAAATCCAAGTGCATAAAGTTGAGTGAAGGTTTGAATGGTTTAATCAAAGATGTTTTCAAGAAAGTTGAAACTTAAAATGTTGTCATTATCATCCATGTTACTAATATTCTTAGTGGATTGTGACTCGCTATTGGAGGAGTAAATTATTTTCTTATTTTTCCTTCCAACATTAGGGAACAAAGAGATAGTTTGGGTCATGTAGATCCCATTCGGTCCTAGCCTAAATGCTCTAGGAAATCAAAGCATAGAGAATTAAAAAAAGGAACAAACTCACTAGGAAGCCTGTTCACTGAAGGGAAAGAGGCAAGCACAAGCACCACACTGCTCACCTAGAAACCCTTGCCAAAGTAAGTTACCGATGGAAGAAGGTCCCACATATTAGTGCTCAAGCACAACCCAACTCCTCAATAGGATATAGATGCATTAATCAAAATGATGAGCCCAGCTACAGAAGAGCCAATCATCACCACAACCATGACACCGACAAGGCAACAATTGATGAGCGGTGAGGTACCCCTATGCTCAACCATATGAATACAAGTGTTTCACGCATGATCCAGTCGAATTCCAAGGACTAAGTGCCTATGCGCCTTTATGGAACAATAATGGGTTGGTTAATCATTGTCTTCCAAAACTTACTTGTATGTCACGGTTGTATGGTTAAGTAAGCTTAAGGCATATGATTTTTATAGCTTTTATGTGTTTTATATCCTACACTAGTAAGGAGGGGGAGAGAGATAACTAAGTAACTAATCTAATTTAACTACTCATTAACTAAGTTCTAATTACTCCTAACACCAGCATCCATTCCCACTTGCCATACACATCTTGAACTAGTGCAACACTACTGAGATTACCAAACGCTAATCGTTACTGGGTTACCAAGCGCTACACGAATGCTCAAAGTGGTTGTATTGAGTGTATTTAACTAAGAGAGTTGTAGGGTGAGAGAAATCATTAATCAACTAGGAAAGCATTAAATAATAATGAATGCTAATTAATCTATTCTGAATGCTACAAGGTTTATCATAAAGTTCATCTTTATTGCCATACAAAAAGTATGCTTAGGTACACAATGCTCGAATAAAGATTTGTTCACTCTATGACTCCTACTACGGGCACGCAAAAATAATTCTAACTCTAGAGGGAAAAATGGCAAGAGTTTGACTAAGGGACTAACTGTCTAATGTGAAAACCAAGGGAATCGCCTCTTATTTATAGGCGAGGAGACAAGCCCCAATATCGGGTATCCGACATTGCATGGTTGGATCTAATATCGCGAACCCAATATCGTGAATGTGATATCGTAGTCTCGATATCACGGTTCATCATACCCCCATGACTGAATGAAAGCTCATCCTTGAGTTCCTTACAAAATATTAGGAAGGTATGGGATTATTGACTAAATGGCCATTAACGGTGGAATGGGATGACAGACTCAATGTGCCCAGTGAATGGATCAACAATACAATACATGACAGCATTAGTGTTCATAACCACTGAGGTGAACACTGTACATAAATGACATCCAACCTTTATTTGGTAATTGGAAGAGCAGGAGAGAGAAAAAGAATAAGGCGTGTTGCTGTGGATGCCAAGATTGCGCCTTCTGTTGTTTATCCATAGCCACGGCACCAATCTTGCTCTTTTCGTAAATGCTCCAGTTCTAGTCCATCCTGAGTGTTTCCTCCAAGCCTAGTCCATTGTTGTATGATCCCCTTCTATACACACAACACAATCACAAATGAGTGAGGGTAGATAAATCATAATGCAGTTGATACCTTGCCTCGATGTAAAGTGCATTGGCTGAGTTGTGGTTATGGCAGATACTGATTTTAGAGATTTAACACTGGTGACTACCTAAGGTATACGGGTTAGGAAAAACTCAAAAATTTGTACCAGGGCCCCCATGACTAAGAGCGAACCTTTGGTAGTGATAAGATGGAAAAAGATAAGGAATAAGAAAGATGGAGAAAAAGCAACAACGACAATGCCAATAAAATGGATGTCATGGATGGGGATAAAAAAAATTATTGATTGCAGGAAATGTTTAAGGAAAAGAAGTTAACAAATGCATCAAAAAGAAATGCCAGTGGGTCCTCCCCAAAGCAGACTCATGTCCTTGATGCCTTGATAGACCCACAAACCAAAGAGTCCATAGGCTCTAGGAATGCTATTTGGAAGCAAGAGTTAAAAACTTACCCACAAGAATTAACCAAGGAAAAACAATGCATCAGCCAAGATACAGACTAATGATAAAACTAATAATGAGTTAAAAAATGAAAAAGAAAGGTGAAGAAGAGAGAATGAAATGGAAACCCAAGAACAAGGTTGTGTAAAGTCCCTTGTATGTGTTTTATGGTTAATGTGACTGAGTAGAACTCATTCCAAATCTAGGCTCAAAAAACCACATTCAGTGACCTCACATCAACATATTTAACCAACCTATACTCTTAAAGCAACAAGAATGCCTCTACAAAAAGTCACCACTATTCCAAGAAGAGCGAGATGGAGAATCAAGAAACGAGAAAGGGCCCTTAGTTAGAGGGAACCTTTAGGCATGGGTAACATGTCTTTCTAGTGCCATAACTAGTGCGTGTAGCCCAAGTTCATTATTGTGTCTAAGGGGTATGCTTTGAATTCTCACTCTCTCTCTCTCTCTCTCTCTCTCTCTCTTTTGCATGAGAACCACACCATGCAAAGACTTATCTTTATGTACTCAACTTTCAGATATTTGATGAATGGAAAAAATGGCGAAAAACTCAAGGAAAAAGCATCCAAGCACTCAAGAGAATAGCTAGCACAACTGCATCAAATCCTCTTGAAGTCACACCCTTTTCATCCTTTGAGTCTTTCCTTAGTTTAAGAAATACCCAACCAGCAATTCGTTAACAATTTTATTAGAGAAATGGACTGTACAGTTCCAAGCCAAGGGAGACCATAGGATTTTATGGATGCATGAATGACGTGGACTCATTGCATGTTTAATCAAAAGAACCATACCTTAATATCAACATCATATTTCAAAGGTAAAACCCAAACATTAGCAATCAATATGGTATTATTCATGCCACCATCATGAACATTTATTGGGTGACAAACAAAATAAAGTAATCACACAAAGAAATGGTAAAAATACGAATGATGGTGTAAAACAAAAATAAGAAAGATTAAAGAAATGTGGAAAAAAAACTGTGCAAAACAAAAACATGTAAAACAAAAATGTGTAATAAAAAATTTAGAAAGAACTGAGGGCCTTTAATGGTTAGCAAAGGTGACCATCTCCCCCATGACTGAGTTGGAAGGAGGAAATTCAAAATAATGAGCAAGGCTGCCCACCTACAGACGTAGCATGTGTTCTGGCTGTTCTAAACTCATGGAAAGGTTTTGTTTGTTGCATGTTGGCTAACAGTCTCTTATCTAGGTTCTCAGGTTTATATATGGTCATGGCCCCTAAAGGAAAAGTTGCATAGATAATGTAAGGTCCTTCCCATAGTGTTTGAAATTTGGTACATTGTGACACATGTGTGGGGTTCAAGTAGAGAACCTTATCTCCTGGTTGATACTTAACTTTCCTAATTTTAAGGTTATGACATTGTTTATTAAATGTCTTGTGCAATTCATTAGATGATAGGGTAACTAGTCAGTTCTCATCTAGCAAGTTAACAGTTATCAACCTTTGTTTTTGTGCTAGATCAAGGTCAAGGTTGAGGTCACATGCCATGGATAGTATACAGAGCTCAATTTGGATAGGGAGCGTTGAAATTTTTTCATACACTAACTCATAGGGAGAGTAGCGTATAGGGAATTTCCATGTGGAGTGGTATGCCCAAAGAGCATCGTTCAATTTAGTGCTCTAGTCTCGCCTATACTTGCTAATGGTTCTGGTCAGTATCTTAGTAATCTCCCTATTGGTGACCTCGGCTTGACTGTTTGCTTGGGGGTGGTATGGTGTAGTCAATTTATGCTCAACCCCTAAGCATTGCATTAACTTCCAAAAAGTTGCACCTGTGAAGTGTGTACCATTGTCTGAAATAAGTGCACGTGGCACACCAAACCTATTGACAACTTGTTATTGAACAAATCATGCAGCTGTAGATGATGTGCAATCTTTAACAGCAGCTGCTTCAGCCCATTTGGTTAAGTAGTCTACAACGACTATGATGTAAGATTTTCCATTGGACATTGGTGTAATGGGCCCCATGAAATCAATTTCCAAATGTCAAAAGGTTCTAACAGTTGAATCCATTATTGCGAACCCTCCATTCTAGTAGTTATTCCCCCATCATGTTGACAGCGCTCACAGGATTGGATGAATTGATGGGCGTCCCGAAACAAGGTAGGCTAATAATACCCTGCAAGAAAGATCTTGATGGCCATTTGTCTCCTAGCATAATGACCCCTACAAGGGCCCTCATGAGTGTCTTGGAGAACTCTCAGTTGATCTATATTGGGAACACACCATCGAACCAAGCCATCAGGACATACTTTGTAAAGTTGTCCATTGATCTCCATAAAATACTTGGCTTTGTGAAGAAACTATTGTTTCTTCTTAAGGTCTAGCTCTTGTGGTGTTTGTTGGGTAAGGAGATAGGTAAGAATGCTACTATACTAGTTTGTCTTCGTGGGTGATTGGTTGTTCACTACACCAGCAAAGAGGAATTCATTAGGGAAATGATCGAAAATTTGATACTCATTCTCTTTGTTGTCCCAGTGCAACCGAGATAAATGATTGACAACTACATTCTCAGTGCCTTTACGATCGATCATTGTTAAATCGAACTCTTGTAGGATTATAAGCCATCATATAATATGGGGGCTTACCATTGGCTTATTCATGAGGAACTAGATTGCACTATGATCTATATGTATGAATACTTTGTATCCTAATACATAGTGTCTAAACTTTTCTAGTGCAAACACTAAAACCATTAATTCTTTTTATGTAGTAGTGTAGTTAAGTTGTGCACCAACGATACTTTAACTTGCATAGTGGATGTAATAAGGATGTTTCTAGTCATCTAACTATGTAAGTATGACTCTTAAGGCATAGTTGGATGCATTAGTCATGACATGGAACGTTTTGGACCAGTTAGGAGCTTATAGAATGGGTGTTTCTCCTAGCTTCTGTTTCAAAGTTTGGAAATCTAGTTCGCATTTCCTAATCCACTCGAAGGGTACATCCTTTTTTGTTAGCTCTACCAATGGTTTGGCAATCTTTGAAAAGTTCTCTATGAATCTCCTATAGTAGCCAGTGTGTCTAAGGAATGACCAAATGTCTTTGACAGTTTCTGGTTGACGGGTAATTCCTTGGATAACTTTGATTTTCTCAGGATCTACCTCTATCCCTATACATGAGATTTTATGCCCAAGTACTACGCCTTCTTAGACCATCAAATGGTTCTTTTGCTAGTTGAGCCTCAAATAAGTTTCTACATATCTTTTCAACACTTGCTCTAACCGGTCTAAGGCTTGATCAAAGTTTGCTCCATAAGTGGAGAAGTCATCCATAAAGACTTCCGCACCATTTCCTATTTGCTATTGGAATATGCTTAGAACTAAGTGTTGAAACATTGCAGGGGCATTGCACAAGCCAAACGACATTTGTTTGTATGCAAACATTCCCCAAGGTCTGGTGAACGTAGTTTTGGCTTGGTCTTTTGGGGCTATTTGTATTTGGTTGTATCCGCTATATCCATCCAGAAAACTATAATAGCGATGCCTTGTGATTGTATCTAAGACTTGGTCAAAAAATGACAATGGAAAGTGATCCTTGAATGTTGCCATGTTTATTAGCCTAAAATCTATGCACATCCTCCATTTGCCTCCCTTTTTAGGCATGATTACTAAGGGGCTAACTCATTCACTATTAGCAATGGGGTATATGAACCCAACCTTTAGAAGTTGTTCGATTTCTTCTTTTACTACTTGCTTCAACTTTGGATTCAATCACCTCTATGGTTGTTTCTGAGGCTTCATGGAGGAGTCAGTGTAAATCCTATACTAGCATATCTTAGGATCTATTCCAGTTAATTCCGGATATGACTAGGTGAAGGCTTTTGACCACTTGTTTATTACCTTTCTTAGACTCTCTTTTTGTTGTGGAGAAAGTTTTGCATTGATGATTACCAGTTTTCCATTCTTAAGGAATGTGTACTCCATATTGGTGGGCAATGGTTTTAGCTTTAGGGGCTCCTGTTTAAATTTCTTAAGAATTTTCAACTTTTCCCAGTTGATGTTTTCAAGGTTAGGACTTGGAAGTTGGTAGTGGACTTGCTTTAATGCATCTATGCTATCTATGTAAGTGTAAGTCAAACCCTCAGTTAATTCCATGCATATAAGTGAGCTGCTTTCTTGATCAGTTGTCAGCCACTAGGTGTCTTCTTGTCATGTGGCTACTGCATATAGGCACCTTTGTATATTGGTGCACATTGATTGCATGTAGGCAATGTTAAACTTTGCACAACCCATGATCTCTGCACACAATTACACCCTGTGTCACTGTATGCGATGCATGGAGCTTTCTTCTTCTCAATCTTTCCAAAAGTATTTTCCTTAGATATTTCTAGGAAAAGATCACGGATTCCTAGGCATGCATTGATAGTACTTAGCCATACCCTTCCCATTATGATTAGGAAGTCCCCATTACTATTGTTCACTTGAATCACTAGGAAGTCAATTGGATATGACCATCCACAAACAATGGTAACAATGTCCTCCACTAATCCCAAGGGAATAGTGATGGACTGGTCAGCCAACTCTAAACAGATGTTGCTCTTTTTTAATGGAGGTAGGTTCCAGGCCTTATACATTTCTTGGGATATTAGGTTGACACCAGAACCTGAACTCAAAAGAGCTTTGCATGGCTCATTCCTAGTGATTTGTAGATATATTAGGAAACTCCCAGGATCAGAGAATTTCATGGGAAGGTGGCTAGCTTTGGTCCAATTAGTAACGACATGTGTTAACATGAACGTATGTGTTGAATGTGGTGTTAGGCTTGAAGGGGGCTCTGAAGCTTTATTTGATACGGAGATGTTCAAAGACTCAGCCGCTTGTGGTTACAAAGGCTTGGTTGGACTGTTGGTTCCAAAGAAAGGTTTTTTCTTCATACAGTTATTAGAACCAATAGTAGGTTGAGGATTAATAGCCCTTGTGGCATTGCGTTGTTGTGGCTTAGCAGGGAGTTCACCTTGCATTGTTAGAGCAGGTGGTAATGGAGCTATTGGTGGGAGAGATGCGGCTAGATTTGAAGGATGGTACACTTGTGGAATATTGCCCTTAGAAGAGGGAGTCCTATAGTACTCGCGGGCTTGGTAGTGATGTTGAGGAGTAATGTGACCAACAGAGTCACGTGGAGAGATTGGATGTTGCACGTAATATTTATATGGGTCAGGTTGCTGGTAAGGATATTGTTGCCTTAGTGGTGGCATTCCCCATGATTGTGGGTGCTACCATTGTTGATGTTGCTCAATTAGTTATGGTGGAGTTCTACTTAGATAATACGGTAAAGGTTGGTGGAATTGCCTTGGATTACCTTGGGGATAAGGTAACCGTCGGGATGTTTGCCATTTGTTTAATCGTGGAGTAAGTGCATACATCCCAGACTCCTGCAGATGTGAGATCACAGGGCAACATCCCTTAGGATGGTCATATTGACATATCTCGCATCCACTATCATCATCTGTATCTGAGTCCACAACCTCTTCAATAATAGCAGCTTTGCCCTTACCCTTATTACGTGCATTTTTCGCTTCTCTCTTTTTTCTTTTGTCATGATCACTACCTCGCTCTCTAGACTCCTCTACTATTTTGAGAACACTTTGAAACCTACTATCTAGGGAGTCCCACATTTGGTCTACCTTTGCCAATACTTTTGATGTTAAATTTTGGATAGGCAAGGTTTTCCTATTCACCATCTCTTTGAGTGGTGACTCTTCCTCATCCTCACAAAATCTTACTCCCTTCTTCTGGAGGGAAGGATCTCGGTTATATTCTTCCACACTTTCTCTTTTTTGTAGCTCACCTTCTTCCTTAGCAACTTGCTCCAGTAGTCTATGAATTTGATGAGACCTAAGCTTAGATAACCTTCCTTGGGCATAAGTCCCAAGGGTTCTTCTCGTTTCATGCCTAAGCCCATTTATGAGATGGCATAGCTGATCCCGCTTTGAATAACCATGGCTAGGACAACGATGTAATAGTGCATAATAGCAGCCCATGGTAGCATCCTAGGGTTCATGACTTCCTTGTTTCCATCCTTGGATTTGCTTTCGCAGGTTAGACACCCGGGAGTATGTTTGGTACTTATCGTTGAACAATTCTAACATAGTACTCCACCTACGAATGGATTTTGGTTCTAAGGACCGGTACTAGCTTTCAGCTTCTTTTACTAGTGTCCATGGGAACAACTTAAGTTTTTGCCACTTATTCTCTATGTTTTGCAAGGCACATGCATCATGAAATGCTTGTAAGTGATTTTGTGGATTAGTGTTATATCCCCGTTCAAATCATGGGATGTTATTCATATCTAACCTCTTGATCCTACTATCTCTTTAGTGCCTTGTTGGAACTCTCATAGCCTTAGTTATGTTTAGCATGCTTCAAGTAGCGAGTAGGGGTTCATCATGATCATCTCGTTCATGGCATCTATGATGCCTACACTGTTCCCTACTCACCCTTCTTCTATGTCATGATTCCCTAGAGTGCCTTTGTCCTCTGTCTTGGCTGTTTCGTCTGTGACTTCTACTTTGCTTGCCTTTATCCTCACAATATTTTTCTCTATGGCTGCATCCAGACACTGAAGGAGAGGGTGAAGAAGATGATAAAGGTGAAGAAGAAGGAGAACTACCACCATGATGATGTCTACTACCTTCTCTTTGGTGGTCTCTGCCTCAATTGCGATTGCGATTAGAATGCCCACCTTTTGTCATGTGTCCTTGTTCCTTTTTTAGACACTTTGTGTCCATTGGTATCAGCACCTGGGTTATGAATAGTAGAATGAAGCTTATGATACACAACCCCTTGGCCAAGGTTAAGGGGAGGAACATTGTTATGTGGGTGACTACCTGAGGCAGGTTCATCACCCTCAATTTCGCTTAAAACATGGGGGGCATCCTTGGACCATTTTTCCTTCAAAGACTTATGGTGTGTTTCTTGTTACAAATCCCTTTGACATTATGCCTCTATGGGATGATAGTCTCTCGAATCATAGTCTTGTGCAACATATTCTGCATGTAAGTGTTGCATGCCTATTCGTGTGAGAGCATGAAGAAGCATGCTTGGGACTGAATGGTTGGGAGGTAACACTATGTGACCTTCCAAGTCATGCCAATGAAGTTGTTCATCTTGATGGAGAATAAAGGTGAAGTCAGGTACATATTCATCGGGATGAATATATACCACACAAAACTGTTGAGGGATTGGCGAATCAACGTCATGTGTATTATGCCGCCGATTGCTTCTTGTGTTAGTCCTAGGCGGTGAAGTGCTTTTGTGCGAAGAAGAAGAAATTTTGTCTTATTCAGTGTGCAATGTACTATTATCTTTTCCTTAACCAACCCTAAGGGTTCATTCCAATGATGTGAATGATTTCCTAAGTTCTACTTAGTGCACAAACAACTAAGTCCCCAGCATCGACACCAATGATGAGTGGCGAGGTACCCCTACACTAAACCATATGAATACGAGCGTTTCACGCACGATTCGGTTGAATTCCAAGGACTAAGTGCCTGTGTGCCTTTGTGGAACAATAACGGGTTGGTTAATCATTGTCTTCCTAAACTTACTTGTATGTCATGGTTGTATGGTTAAGTAAGCTTGAGGCATATGATTTTTATAGCTTTTATGTGTTTTATATCCTGTGCTAGTAAGGAGGGGGAGAGAGATAACTAAGTAACTAATTTAATTTAACTACTCATTAACTAAGTTCTAATTACTCCTAACACCAGTATCTGTTCCCACTTGTCGTACACATCCTAAACCAGTGCAACACTGCTAGGATTACCAAACGCTAATCGTTACTAGGTTACCAAGCGCTACAGACATGCTTGAAGCGGTCGTACTGAGTGTATTTAACTAAGAGAGTTGTAGGGTGAGAGAAATCATTAATTAATTTGGAAAGCATTAAATAATAATTAACGCTAATTAATCTATTTTGAATGCTACAAGGTTTATCATAAAGTTCATCTTTATTACTGTACACAAAGTGTGCTTAGGTACACAATGCTCGAATAAAGATCCATTCACTCTATGACTCCTACTGCGGGCACACAAAAATAATTCTAACTCTGGAGGGAAAAAATGGCAAGAGTTCGGCTAAGGGACTAACTATCTAATGTGAAAACCAAGGGTGCCGCCTCTTATTTATAGGCAAGGAGACAGCCCCTGATATCAGGTATTTAACATCACATGATTGGATCTGATATTGCGGATGTGATATTGTGGTCCAAATATTGTAGTTCATCAATAGCCTTCCATTAAAGATTCTAGTAGCCATAACAAGCCATAATCAATCGTATTCGACAGATGAGCATTCCCAAACAGTAATGATCAGAAAATTTCTTGCAAAGCACAAAGCCTGTTTGCCCCCAAAATTGCAAAGTTGACTCATCACCCTTGTGTGACTGTTGTACCTAACCTACCAACTCTTTAAATCTTCAAGTTGGAAAGTCACATAAACTTGTATTTTTTTCCCATGTTAAATTTTTCAAAAATATGTGCTGTCAAATTGGATTAACTTGTCTAATAATCAAGAAAATTTGGTTACAAATTGAATAAACTTCATCAGGAGAAAAATAATTTTTATTGCATAAACAATATATGAAAATTATTTTGTTCATGTTTTAGCCAACCCCTTTTTTTCAGACAAAGCTAGGCTTATGATGAAGAGGAAGAAATTTTTTACAAGATATTTTAAACAATCTTAGTTTTTACTTAACAATATTCCTTCAAAAAGAAAAAGGTATTGAATTCACTTCTACTATATTTTTCTTTTCTTTTTTTCCTTACAAGCTTGCATTATTTTTAATATCCTTTTTTTCCTTTTTCATTTCAATTGCATTGTCTTTAGTTTTATTTTATATGTTTCTTATTTAGGTTATTATCATGTTGGTAGCTAGTTGTAAAACCTTGTCAAATCTCATGGATGATTTTTTATTTTATTTTATTTTAGTTTTTCTAGGTGCAATGCACAGTAGTCACAAGCTCAATTGTTGTGGAAAATGGACAAGGAATAAGAATGACGTGTTAGCTTAGTGGTATAGGTTTTGCCTTAGTAACCCTAGGTCACAGGTTCAATTCTATTAGGTAGCACTAAGTTATAAATTTTGGGGTATACCTATGTTTCAATTACTTTGAGAAATTGGACAAGGGCTTACTAAAGGATCCACTAGAAATAACATGTAGCATTGTGACTAAGATCTTTTGAAAGTAGATAAGTGTTCCCACACTAGGGACAAGTATGGATAAAAAATCAAGTCTAGTAACAAAAACTTCAAATGACAAGAACATTGACAACATGAATGGTGACTTACATGATTTAGACATATGCAAAGAAGATCAAACAATAAGCCTAAATAAAGGTTGCTACATCATTGTTTTAAGAAAGCCACCAAAATGAAGACCAAAGAAGACATGGATAAAAACAATCAAATAAACAAATATCTAACTTTTCATAGAGGTTAATGGTGAAGAAGAACTTAGGTAGCTAACTTCATTTTATTTAGAGAAGGCTAGGATGATGATGATGATTTTTCTTATTTAGGTTTTGTTGTTTTTTATTTTTTTCATTACTTTTTGCTTTAATTTCTCATTTTTTATTTTATTTTCATTGGTTAGCTCCTTTGTCTAATATAAATTGGTTTTATTTGTTCATTTTTCATATTTAGTTTTCTTTGAACAATAAGGTGTTAGCCTAGTGGAAAACTCTTGAATTAGAATTCCTACATTATAAATTCAATTTCTATGGCAGGATCTAATTACTTCTAAAAGGTCAATAACAAGATCTAGTTTTCATTAGTGGATTTAATTTTTACTTTGTTTTTTCAGATACCTAATTTGATTCCTCTAAATTACCCCAACTTCAACCAAGACTAAAATTTATACTTCTTATATTGATGTAGAAATTTCTATTCATTCTCATTTGCATATTTATAAGTTGGTAAGCTAAAATGCATAATGTCTTCTTTTTATAATTTTGATTGAGAGATCAATTGCCAATCCCATCCAAGAGAGTCCTACTTGGTCATAGTAAAATAACTTTATTGTTGTAATGGTGAAGGGGAGCTCTCTTGGTCACAGTCTTATTCTCATCGTAAATAACTACCAATCCAGTGGACATTGTCATGGTGAATAAATAATTATCATTATAATAGTGGGATAAGAGATGATCCTTTTCTCAGGAATTATTATTTTGGTTGAGAGTTTTGTTACCTAGACTTTGTTCCTAGAAATAAATAATTATTATCATAAAGTTGTATGAAGAGATATAATTTCAAAGCCTTTTCACAAGAATTATCATTTAGAATGTGCATTAATTTTGATTTTTGTTTTTAATGTGAAAATCAAATCTCTGAGAATCACTTTGAGATTTTATTAATTTGAAAAATATAGAAGATTCATCGCCAAGAAGCCAACTATTAATTTACTAATAAATAAATAGTTATCATCATAATGGTGCAATAAAAGATGACATTTTTGTTAGGAATTGTTATTTTGGATGAGAGTTTGTTATTTGAGATTTTTTCCTATAATAAATAATTATTGTTGTAAAGCAATGTCATTGAAGAATGTACACTAGTTTTGATTTTTGTTTTCAATATGAAAATCAATTTTGTGTGAATCAATTTGAGATTTTATTAATTTGAAAAATATAAAAGTGTCTCTCAAGAAAATAATATATATATATATCACAAATGTATAGCTAAACTAGCTGATGGAACACTTTTTTTTGGTAGAAGATTATGATATCGTATATATGATATCATAGATGCAATATTGTAGCTCATTATATGATGTTGTAGATATGATATAGTTAATCATGATCATGCCTATAAATATGAGCCCAAATAACAGATTTTTTTGCAACACTTAATAAAATTCTTGTAATTTGTTTTCTTAAAGTTAGAGTTAGTTGTGAATGCCTACAATGTGATGATTAACACTTGTACAACATCATTATTTGAGTGGATTGTTCCTAAACGCAATTCATGAATGACAATAAAGATCAAAATTGTTATTCATCATTCTAGCATATCACATAGAATAGATTTACTTTCCTATGTTGTTTACTTTTACTATGTCATTTACATTTCCTAAATAATTTAATATTACTATGTTCATTAATAAAGGTGAAATATGTACAACTAGTTTCAAGCATAAAATATAATTGCTTGGTAACCCAGTAGTAACTTTGCTTGATTCGCTCAATGGTAAAGTTACTTAATAATCCCAATGATAGTTACGTCAGCCTATGATATGTATAGAAAACTAGGAATAGATACTTATTTTTGATAGGCTAAAGTAGCTTTATATTTTTATAACCTAGAAATAGAATTTATAATCACTTGCATTATGTTTACCTTTAGCATACTTAAATTCAAACAATATCATTTAATCATATACCTCAATAAGAGTTCAACAATACATTTCACACCTCAATAACTTTGAGTGAGAAGATAATGATTACAAACTTCTTATAAACTCACAAGTATAATTACATTATCCATCGACAAATTACAATCTTGTTGCTTATGAATGCTTATGACTTTTATGGTTGAGTATTAGAATCCTCTACTATTCATCATTGGCACCATTGTTGAGGATGTATTATCAAGTCTATCTTTTATATTAGAAATAAATTTTCAAAATGTACATACATTTAAGTATCAATCAGCTTAAAATGGCTTTTATACTTAAAGTAAAAACTCCACTTGATATTGATTTAATGAAAGTAATGCTAGGAACTATAATGAAGAAAATTGGAATTTACTAATGCAAGTAACAATATCATATGGTCATGCTGATCCTTATTACCCTAATTCATATTCATTTTTCACCAAGATGAACAGTTCAAATGAAGAGACTTACAAGGCCACATTGTCTTACCATGAGAATGCTTAGTACCATCTATGCTTCAAGTAGCTCTACTAAGATCAAATCTTGACCATGCACAAGAAGGGCATCAACCAATAGAGGGTTAAGTAAGAAGGGATGCTATTATAATGATAAAATATGAACAAGAGAAAGGAAAGAGGGCACCACAAATAATTTGTCTTATTGAAAAATAATATGTGCTAGCCCAAGTTGAAAAGTATCATCATTCTTATAAATCCAACTCTCAATCACCTATTATATGCGTTGAAGATCTTGTGAAGATAAAATTACATATAGCTCTTGTAAAAAATCCTAAAAGGAATGAGGTAGACTCCAGACTTAGGATGAATGCAAGGCCTAAGACCTTCAAGAGATCCAAAAGAGATGAATCAAATATTCATAGAAGGAGAACTAGTTAATATCATTTTCCAAGCCCCTCATTCTCTTCATTACATTCATTAACAAATTATAACAAGCAAGAATGAAGATCAAGGGATCATGATAGGAAAAGAAGGAGGAATCATGAGAGATATACCCACAAAAAAAGACATCTTCATAAAGAAGAAGAATATGAAGAAGATAGAGAAAGGGGAATCAGACATGAGAGAAGCAAACATAATGACCATCGGAGGGGTCATCACTACAATAGAGCATATGAACCCAAAGATTATGAAGAACCCCTATTAGCCACCTAAAGCATGATTAACATTAGGGAAGCAATGTATATACCTACTAGACATTTAAGGAATAGTCACATTAAGTGACTTAACATGAATAATATTCGAAAGTTTAAAGAAAGATATAATGTAGATCCATAACATCACCTTCAAGCTTTTCATGAACCCTACACCCTAAAAAACATAGAGAATGATTAGAAGAACATAAAGTTGTTTCTTAGAACACTCATAAAGAAAGTAGAAAGCTAATACAAGGTCTTAGAACCAAAATCAATTAGAAATGGATGGTCAAACCTAAGAAAACAAATTCAAGAATGTAAATGGGTGTAGGGACACCTCTTCCAATTTCCTTGTTCTTTCCTACATGTGTATTTTACAAGTTTTGGGCTTTGTGAAGATGTCTTAGAGGTCAAGGAGAAGTTTTGGCCAAGAGTAGAGTCTTCATAGAAGATGTCTAAGATTTGGAGAAGACATCTTGCATGTAGAGGATATGTCTCAGGGAAGACATCTCCCCAACAGTGTAGACATCTTGGGCAAGATGTCTTGCCTAGGAGAAGACATCTCAACTAGTGAGGAAACATCTTCCAAAAATAGTAAACATCTCATTCAAAAGTTCGGGATTGATATGAGATGATCGAAGGAGGCTAGAGATGACTAATATGACTAGGAAACTTCTAGATTTGGCCATTTCATGTTGGGAAATAGTTGGAAGATGGAGGAAAAAGATAAAAATAGCATGAGAACTCCAAGTTGAGCTTGTGGAAGGTTTCCATGCATTTTTATTTTTTTTATTAATAAATTTATTGATATTTTATGTTTGTGGATGAATAGAGAGTGAGAGAGAAGTATTGTGAGAGCTTTTGAGTTAAGGATAGCTTGACAATAATATGGTAGAGCACATCGAGTGAGTGTAGTTATGGTTGTAGCTCTAGGGTTAGTGTATGTGGATTGGCCAATGTGTTCTTGTCTTTTGTTTACTTCTTTGAATTGAATCTTAGTCTTGGATTGTGGGAGAAATTTTCCATTGGTTGTGTCTTGCATTAAGAACAACCATTATGTGGCTGTAGAGTCTTATGCTCTACAATATCATTTGAGTGTTTTGAGATTTTGTGGGTTTTGGAAACCCTACTATAATCTTCTAATTGAATAATTAAAGATAGCTAGTTTTCTTGATTTCTAGCAAATTATTGCACTTGAAAAATTTGGTCGCTAGAAAACCAAAAATCCCAAGTGTAGAACAGTTTTAACCTTAAATCCCAAAGGCCTCTGAGAAAGAGAATCTAAGGCACCCTAGAGGATCTTGTCAATAACTTAGGGACTTGAAAAGTATAAAAAGGGGCAAAAAAATGTAAAATATTGCAAATTTGATCTAGGAAATAAATGCACAAAATAAAATCGTAATAACTTTGTACAACAAATGAACTATGAATTTTATTAAAATGAAAATATTATAAATAAAAAAAGTTTAGAACATATACAAATGATGCCTAGGTGCACAAGGGATTTTCTTTGGTGGAGTTTGAAGCTTGTTGAAGTTAGTAGTCTTGCACACCATAGTCAGCTCCACTATATAGGTACTTCCTAACTCACAAAATCAAAACTCATTGTCTCATAGATCTACAACATTGATCACACAAGAGGTGGGGGATGGGGAGGGGGGGAGGAGGTAAGGTGTGTGAAGCACATTTGTCATAAAAGGGGTACCATGTTGGGAGTTTTGATGCTCAGGTAGTCCAACAGTGCTCCAAAAAGTCTCACACAAGCCTCAAGGTTAGAAGTGCTTAATATGGTCAAAGGTTTCACACTCAAGAATTGTCAAAAGCTATGTGTTTTTCTCTCAACTAAAAAGGTTAGGAATTACTAAGTGGTGAAACTGAAGAACCTATTTAAAATTGGCTTATATAGGTTATATGGTTGCTAAATTTTGGCTACAAATTTCTACCATGATTATTGATAGGTTAGTGTCACATGCAGGTGTGGCATGTGTTTGATTCTAGTGTAGCTGCTATTTGTTGTAAGTTTTGATACCCCCATGGAACCAAAACCATGCTAGTTACCAAAAATAGTAAATGGACTTTTCATTTACACTGGCTTCTTCTAACCACATTGGTCTTCTAGTAGCAACATTGGAGTTGTAGGAGCAACATTGAGATTTGTTGAAAATGGAAACTCTAATCACTCCAACACTAACCTTGATGTGGCAATGTTGGCCTCATGGTGACTACTGTAACGACGGAAAACATTGGTCGCTAGAAATACCGAATGAAAGTCCGTGTACACAATTCTAATTCCGGATTCGTGCGAGGACCGTGCTGGAGAGAAAAACGAATCTGAGGTGCCCTGAACAGTCTTGTCAATCGGATAGGGACTTATTTAATCAGTAAAAGGTTTGGTAGTAATTTGATGGTGAAATGAAGATTCTTTATAAAGCGATGAAATGTTTTTAATCCTGAAAGCAATTAAAGATAATGCAAATGATTTAGATAAGATTGCCAAATCCATCTAACTAGGATGCAAGAGATCAAATTTGGTAGATAATACGATCACAAGATCTGGGATTTAATTTATATAAAAAAAATAATATGTTTGATACAATGACTTCAGGCGGGCTTTGGTTTGGACGAAGCATATGCCAGTAACAAGAAAGTCATGTAAAGATGAAACAAGCGAGGATCCATCTACCTTGATCTAGCCAATCTGGGCGCAAGGAAGTCAGACTCGTGGGAGAATATCCGGTAGCCGATTGTTTCTGATCAAGAATTCTTATCAATCACCTTCGACGTTCTCCCGATCGCTGATTCTCTTTTTGCTCTTTTGCCAACCTTGAAAGAAAAATTTTGCCAACCCCCTGATCTTCATCAATTGGAGCATTGATAAGGTTAGGGTCAGGAGAAAAACGCGGTTTAAGTGATGCGTGTCCTGAACTCATAAAATGTTGTTGACTCAATGTGTTGTTGTTGAAGCTTGCGACGCTATGCTGCGTAACGCGTTGTAAACTACCCTCGTGTGGGTTTGGCAACAGATTGTTCTTTGATTACGTTGTAATACGCTAGAGAGTGTATTGTGGCGTATGAACTACTGATGTCTGAATTGTGCTTGTCATTACTTGAATTATGCTGCATTACACTAAATTATGCGTCGTAGCGTAATTTAGTGTAAAATAATGAAACTGCAAAAGTTGAAGTGTTGTTGCCACGCTTCCTCTGTTTCTATCTCTTTTAGGGTTTTTACTATGCCGTACTGCATAAAGCAGCGTAATGGGCCCCTTAACTAGGAAAGAAAACTCGCTGAAACGTGCATCATGCTGCAGATCGTTGCTTAGGCCTTGAGATTTTTACTGGGCTGTCGAAGTCTTGCATGTTTGCCATCCCTGATGCTGCGGTGGACTGTCTTTGATATTACGCTGCATAATGCGATGTTACACTATGTAGCGTAATACGGCGTAATGTTCCAAAAGTTAAGATTTTCAAAATAGATAACTTGCAAAGTTGGAAGTTTTTCCACCGTGCATCCATCGCTTCGCTCCATCTTCTGGAATTTGCTTGTGCTGTGCCATGCAGCATGGCGGGACATACCTTCGACTGAAAAGGAACTTGCTGTGCTACGCTTTGTTTCGCCCCTTTGTCTGAATCACCATCCTTTTGCTGAGCCGTTGAGGCCTCAAAATTTTCACGGTGTTTCAATGGCCCCTCTTTGTTGACGTTTAAGGACTTGCCCGAAAGACGTCGACAAAGAATATGAAACACTGGAAAGGCAGAAGCGTGAACAGCGTCTGTCGGAGACTACTCGAATGTCATTTTGTCAAACTTAGAAGTGCGAGGATGGAGGGCCATAGGGTATAGAAGGGATTTTATAGGAGTTAGAGATGGTAGGTTCGGGGAAGACTCAAACACATGAACATGAAGCTTCTTCGAACAAGTCATTACGTCCTTTCGCTAATGTGTTTATGAAAGGTTACGCCGTCATACTGCATATAAAGGGCTTGCAAGGGTGATTTGTGTTACGCCTGCATGGCCTGGATGAGTTGTTTTACATCCATTTTGCCAAACACCTCCCCTGTTTTTTTTTGGGAAAAAATGCAGATTGCATGCTATAAGGTGAGCTGTGTTACGCCAGTCTATGGGGCATGATAATGAAAATGGATTGACTTAATGTTCATGTGCTGTACAAGCAGAGAAGAAGACAGGGTAAGGAAAGGGAAAAAATAAGGTAAAGCACCCAGGAGAGATAGGGTTTGCACTTCCAAATGACCAGGTTAGTCCGAGCAGCTACCTCTGAACGCCATGACACCTCACCTTCCAATGAAAGTATTCTCGATCAACGCTATCGTACCAAGTAACCTGCAAAACACAACATAGAACAGAAAGCCAGAAACAAACGTCTTGATCGCTAAGGAGGGAGGTTGTTGAAACAAGCGTTGTCCAAAGCAAAAAGGCAAATGGAGACCACGAAAGAGGGGCCCAGAACAAGGGTCTCAATATTGATGCCATGGTTCCTGTAGTTTCCGTCGACAGCCAGATTCATCTTGCTTGGAGGACTATGCAAAGAACATGTCAGATGAATCTACCAAGCCAGAATTTGGTGACGGCGATGGATGGAGGCTGTTGAGACTATGGGTGGCCGTGGTTTTTTCGGGGCCCCAAGCGGTGAAATTGATCCCAGGAGGTGCAACTATGAAGTGGCTATCATAGCAACATCTCTGAGGGGTCAGTAGTATGCCTTTCGGCATGTCCAAGGAATTAGCAGAATGCAGGCAGGGTAACAGCGTTGTGTCTGTCCCAACGCCTTACCCGCTCCATTTGGTAGGGATGCAGTGTAAGAATGATCACGCTCGCCTGCTTCATGGATGGCTTGTTGACAAGTTCTAGTTTTAGGTCCTGGTTGACCGTTGCTGGTTTTAAGTCCCAGCAGACCATGGTCCCGGGTTAACGTCTGGGGAGATTGGAATCTGCTATTTTTACGTCATAGCGGACAGTGGAAGGGCTAGTTTATGGTCCTAGCAGACCGTGCTGTGGGTGTCAATTTTATGTCATGACCCAGGGACAAGTCTGTGCTAGTTTAGTGTCTCAGTAGACGTGTGCTTACCTTTGCCAGTTTAGCGACTTGGCAGACGCGTGCAAGAGCTGCCAGTTTTACATCGTAGCGGATGTGTACAACTTTGCCAGTTTTACGTTGTAGCAGACATTTGTTACCTGATTTTGAGCTGAGTCGATGTTCAAATGTAATACCGTTTTAGGTACAGATGATTCATCGAATTTGGTAGCTTGTTGCCGTTGGTGTCTGCTAACTTGAATGCTCCGTTGCTGTATGTGCTGATGACCAGGAAAGGGCCTTTCTAGTTTGCAGAGAACTTGCCTACTGGTTCATGAATGACCTTCAGAACTAAGTCTCCTTTCTCAATCGGTCGTTGATGCAAGTTGTGCTGATGCTTCTGTCTTTGTTTATCCTGATATTTTTCGATGGTGTCGAGCGTCTGGATGCGTTTCTCCTCTACTGAGTCTAAATCTACGACTCTAGACTCATTGTGTTGAGTCTCATTTATAACCGTAGATAGGACCATCCGCAATGAGGAAACTTGTAATTCCAAGGGCAACACTGCTTCGGATCCATAGACCAGGCTGTAGGGCATCCTATCTATGGCTGTTCTACACGTCATACAATATGCCCATAGCATATAGAGGATTTTTTCATCCCACCGTTTTTTATTACTGTTGAGCATTTTCTTGAGTAAATTGATGATCACCTTATTTGTCGCTTCTGCTTGACCATTTGCTTGTGGGTAATAAGGTGAAGAAAAAGATTTCTTAATACCAAGATTATTGCAAAAAAATTAGTTTCTGTGCTACTAAATTGTGGTCCGTTGTCAGTCACAATAGTCATAGGGAGTCCAAATCTGGTTACAATATTGTCTAAGATGAAATGGCAAACCTGTAGAGATGTAATCTTTTGTAGGGGGATAGCCTCAACCCACTTTGTAAAATACTCAGTGGCGGTGATAATGAAGCTATGAATTGCGGAAGATTTAGGCGAGATGGGACCTATGATGTCCAGTCCCCATTATTGGAATGGCCAAGTAATTTGGGTAGTGTGTAACTCAGTTGGTGATACATGTATTAGATTTGTGTAACGTTGGCATGTGTCACATGCCTTAACTTTGGCAAGGCAGTCTTTTTCCATGTACGGCCAATAGTACCCTAAGCGTATGATTTTAGCAGTCATTGCTCATAGGGCTACGTGTCCTCCGCACAGCCCTTCGTGGACTTCGTTAACTATTCGCTGTGCTTGGTTGTTATTAACACAGGTAAGCAATACCCCATTGAAGGAGCGTCTACAGAGAGTACTGTCTCCAAGGGTGACATATTTCCTGGCACACTTGCACACTGCATCTTTTTGCGCATGTGTTAGCTCGTGTGGCGGTTCACCATGCAAAAGGTAAGTTTTGATGTTTTCATACCATTCTGACGTTCCTTCCGCGATTAATGAAGAAATCTGCATCGCTTGAATGACAAGCTCTGTACATTTTATCATTAAAGCGGGCCAAGTGGCAAACAAGTGTGGTGGCACGTTTAACGCCAGTGTTGCCAGTGCATTGGCAATAGCGTTTTTGTTGCGCGACACGTGTTGGGTATCGGTTGTCATGAATTGTTTCAGGAGATCTTTAGCCATATCGCAGTAGGGTTGTAGGTGCACAGCCTTGCAGGCGTAGACTCCTGTGATTTGATTGATGACAAGCATCGAATCACCTTGCATCGCCAGGTGTTGAACTTTAAGTTCTCTGGTTGTCAACAATCCTCTGAGGAGCGCCTCATACTCTGCCACGTTGTTCGTACAAGGGAATGCGAGGCGGTAAGTCGATGGATGCACATCCTCGGGGGTAAGCGTAATGACAGTGGTAGCACTGCCACCCCTAGTAGTCGAAGTATAACATCACCTCAAGGCTTGTTGATACAGGGCTTAAACTATGTACATGCTCATCTGGGAATTCTGGCTCTATTGTAGCTTGATCGTTAATCGGTGACACTGCTAATTGGTCAGCTATGGCTTGGCCTTTGGTGGATGACTGGCCAACATAATGTAAATCAAACTCAGCTATGATAGCTTTCCAACGAGCTATCCTACTACTTTTATACAAATTGTTGGAGATAGCTCGCAGAACGTTACTTTTACAAATTATGTTGACCTGACTGCAGAAAAGATAATGCCTACATTTTTTAAGTGTGAAAACTAATGCCAAATAGTTATGCTCCACTTCGTTGTATCTTGTTTCGTATGCAAATAAGGCATGACTGAGGTAATAGATAGGGGCTTCAAACCCATCGTTCCTTTTTTGGCACGGTAACGCAGCTATGGACACATTTGAGTTAGCTAGATAAATGTAGAAAGGCTGATCCCTTTGTGGCGGGAAAACTGTTGGTAAATGTTGCAGCTCTTCTTTTAAATTGTCAAATGCACGTTGGCAGTCATCGGTCCATTCAAAGTTGACACCCTTCTTCAGAAGATGTTGCATGGGGTGTAATTTATCTGTTAACTTTGAAATGAACCACTTGATGAACTGAAGCCTACCCTGTAACTCGGGTAATTCTTTGAGATTTTTTGGTGGCGTTAAATCGACAATGGCTTTAACCTTGTCGGAGTCAACTCGGATGCCAGTTTCTGATACCACAAACCCCAACATGCATCTGGTTTTGACTCCGAATACACATTTCTTTAGGTTTAGCCATAAGTCATGTTTGAGACATCGTTTAAGGACTAACTCTAGGTCTTCTGAATGATCTTATAACTTTATAGACTTGACAGCTATGTCATCTACGTAGTCATTCAATATCCCTAAGAGATAATCACTAAAGATGTATGTCATGGCTTGTTGATACGTTGCTCCGGTGTTTTTTAACCTGAAAGACATCATGGTGTAGTAGAAGGTCCCCCAAGGCATCATGAATGTTGTGGTCAATTGGTGCTCTAGGTTAATACGAATTTGGTTATAGCCTGAAAAACCATCCATAAAGGACAGGAGCACGTGACCAGCTGTTGTGTCGATTAGTTGGTTGATACTCAGTAACAGGAAGTTGTCCTTAATCGTAGCTTTGTTCAGATCCCTGAAGTCTATGTAGATGCGTATGCCTCCTGTTTTCTTAGAGACAACTACAATTTTTGACATCCAATCTAAGTAATCAACCGCACGGATGAAACCAGCCTGATATAGCTTGGTGATTTCATCATGCACTGCTAGTGCAATTTTTGACTTAATCTTTCATGCGTTTTGTCTAATTGGTTTGATGCATGGGTCTAAGATTATGTTTTGCTGTATTAATCTCAGGTTTAAACCCGACATGTCTTCATATGACCACGCGAATACAGCAGTGTTGTTTTGGAGCACCTGGGTTATGTCACTTTGTATCTGTTGGTCTAGAAGGGAACTAACCCTAAGAGTTTTATTTTCACCCTCGTGCGTAACCACAGGGACCTCACTGAGAGGATCCTCGGTTACATCGCCAGCCTCCAGGTCGATTGTTCGGGCCAGATGTTCTGGCCAGTCTAGGGGTGTTTCCAATGTTGCTATGGTTGCATCATAAAGGGAAAGGTTTGTTCCTACTAGCGTGTGATCGTATTGTCTAATGACTTTCCCATTCGGCCCTATTAAGGCTAAGGGTGCAGATAAAGCTGCGTTCATTTGCGAGTGATCCTGCAAAATCGCCAAAAATGGAAGTTGTTACATCATTTTTTTCGCCAATCTATTAAATGATAAAATTTTATTTGTTTTTGTGTCAGAATTGCGTGTTAGAGAAGTTTCTAGTTTAAGGTCTTAGTGGACCATTACAAATATGCATAGTTTGTAAAAAGAAATGCCGAGCTAAGCTTCCCGGATGTTAGCGTATGACATGAGATAAGAGGTGCAACGTGGCGGGTCTAGCGTGTCGAATTGGTTGGATTTGCATTTCGCACAAACTGTAGTTAATGCGGCTGAATTACGAGGTGATAAGCATTGCATTAGTTTAGGGTCATTTCGGACCGCAAATCGCACAATATCTATGACATTAATACCCAGATCTTCACGTTTTATGTCATACTGACACCCGCGTTTCAGGAAAGTTCCGCGTCGATCGGGCGGAAAGAATTAGTTGATTTTGAGCATTTTGTTTATAAGCTAGTGATTCATACTCAAAACAGGTTACGATATCACGGATTTGGACCTGGTTATAGCGAGAAGAGAGCGTGGGCAAAGCGTGAGCAGAGGATTTCACGAGGACTTTGTTCAATTGCGACCTTTGCAATAATGGCACCCAAGGTCAAAGGAAAGAACGCTAAGTTAACCAGGATTGACGAGATGCAGGAGAGTTTGCAGTAGATTTTACAGGCCAGAGTAGAAGATCTAAACATTACTCTATTTAACTGGTAAGTTGCTGTTCATCCTTTTACGCTATTGTCTTTTTTGTTGCAACATCGTGGTTTGTATATTTTGGGTTCTTATGTTGGTCGGGCACTAATGTCTATTTGTACGCACTGAACTATTGTTATGAAGGTTTAGACGATAAGGAATAATGTTGTACAGAGATAATGTATAGCGTGTAGATGTAATGTAATCAGAGTTTCTGTAATAATTATATATTGCGTCGGAGTAATACGCAGTATTTGCTTTCATCGTCGTTGTCAGAGACGGACCTTGAGCTGTTACAAGGGTTTAGGCGGTTTTGGCTATGCTCCTCCAGTATACGCTGTAATTTTCTAGGAGAGCCCTAGTGTGGCGTAACAAATATTCATGTCTAGATTTTATCTAACAGTAGTACATTTGTATTTTACAGTATTATGCTAAAGCCCATCCTAATCGTTTTGGACATCGTGGGAATTCTGTGTTGCGTTCATATCCTTGCGGCCAATGTTCCTCCTCCTCATGCTCGTCTAAAGGAGGAGGCGGTGTGGTTCCCAAGAGGCACGCAGGAGTTTTTGCAATTTCTACTTCGCAACTATAGTGTAATCATCTGGTCGCATCTACTAGGTGATGAAGCTGCTACTATTTTAGAGATGTTATTGGTTGGTTCGACGTAGAGTGTCTTAGCGTTTCTGTCAGACGGCGCGATTGAAACTATGCAGGTGCAAGACCATGAACAGAATGTCAGGGGTTTAAGGCATTTAAACTGGATCTAGGAAATGCCTAGGTTTAACTGTTATCACTCCTATAACACTCTGTTTGTGGCCTGTCATCCCACAACTTATTTCTAGAATCCACCTGGTATCATGCATTACGCAAGCGGGTAAGTTTCGTCTCACTTCGCAGTATTGTAACGCTAACTACTGTTTAGATGCGTATTGAGCGTAAAGAGTTGTTTGTGTTTTTGGCATAGGGTTTTTATCAATGAAAACGGTCTTATGGGCAATAATGATACATTGTCGTTGGTCAAGAGGGCTATAAGGGAGTTTACCTTCATCAGCAACGTGCGGGCTGCCGTCATGGAACATTTGGCGTTCGAGATCCCAGAATACCCTACCCGTTATGCTGACTTCTTTTCTAGGTGTAAGAAACTCGGATGGCTGGATAGGGAGTGGACTTTGGACCGTCCCCTTACTGTTGCGGATGTACGAAGGAAAATTCCTCCATTTCCTTTACCTTTCAGGCTTGGTAAGCTTTGTGGTAATGATGAATTGGATCAACATTTGTCAATGTGTGATGATGACGTGAAGTCGTCTTGGTTTAACTGTGGTTTCATGTTAATAGTTAGGGAATCACGGGAGATTACGATCATGGCTTCCGGTCGCAAGGCCAGCAGTCTCTTCTTCCGTTATGGTGACATAAAGGAGGCACAACGTTGGCTCGGCCATAGAGCGACCCCAATTGTAGTAACCAATAACATTCATGAAGTTGGACTAATGGACCTTTTCTTGGCCATAACTCCTGATGCTATTGCAGGTGAAATGTTGACCTTGGTTAACTCCTTTAGTGAGGAAGCCGAGCATCTCTACATACGCGTACATAATGTGCACGTAAATTTTGACATTGACGCTTAGCTGTTCGTCGATCTCTTTGGGGTCCCCTTCGATAGTTTTCCCATAGATGAAAAGTTGAAGAGGAGCTCCAAGCTCCAGAAAGAGATAGAGGAGTGGCTGGGGGTTCAGAAAGAAACTAAGGGGATCCCCAGTGATAGGATTGTGTTAAAGGTGGTCAACACCATTTACCCCCTTTTTTGGGCCCAGGCCTTCCCTAAGATACTCTCGTAAGGGAGATTCCTCACCATCGAGTAGGCCCAAATTATGCGAGAGGTCTTAGAGGAGGGGACATGATTCAATTGGGTGAGCTATTTGTCCGAAGGCTTGCACGTTGAGATGGTCAGGCTTCACTAGAAGCTTGAAACCCATTTCAACGTGCATTTTGCCTTCTTCATAGCTTGCTTCTGGCGTTTTGTTGAATTTCTGGGGGTCCAGAAGAATGGGGTTTGGGTGCAACAAGATCGCACCCAGATTTCTAAACCATGGATCTCCCATATTTTCGGCACTATCCGATCGCAAGACTCTCCTGAGGGGATTGGGGAGTCGTTGTTGGTAACGACTAGGAGTATGGATGCACCTCGAACATGGGGCCAAGACAGTGTGGGTGGAGCACCCCCCTCTTACACCGATGATGTGTCGAGAGGGAAGTGCCTGGCTGCTGAGATAGTGGATTCGTCAGTGCTGCGGAAAAAGCCTCGTTGAAACGAGGGATCTGCCAAGCCAGCGGGTGGTGCTGGGAAAAAGATGCAAATCAAGTTCCAGCGGAGTATTCTTCTAGGCGGTATGTGTGCAAATGTGTTAGCAGTTATGATTTGTGTAGAGACTGTAGCGTAACATTTGTTGAACAAAAGTGAAATCTTATGTTAACTAGTCATGTTGTATAACAGCAAGGGAAAAGGTTGTAGATCGGTTGACCCTTGTAACGGGGGCTATGGTCTTACGGTGCAGAGAAGGGGCCTTAGTCTTGGAAGAAGAGGCCCCAGTTAATAAGGCAAGGAGTGCACAACCTCCTGCGCGTGAAGAGGAAATAGCTGTGGAGGATGCCGAATTCGGCTGGAATTAACCGAGGCAAGTGGTTTGTCGCTTGGATAAAATTAATTTTTTTTGTACTGGTTATCGTAATGTCTCAATCATACCTTTTATTCCATGTAACATGTGACTAGAGCATGCCCTTGACAGCGGTGGCGACTCAATCCTGGGGTGAATTTCCTGATAAATTCGCCTTTATGGAAGGTGTCGTTCAAGATATGATCGGTCGCTTAGAGCAAATCGATCCTGAAGTTGGTATGCTATAATCATTACGTAGAGGCTATTTTACTGTGGCATTACGCTACCTAATTATGCCTAACTGTTATTTTCATGTTATTAGGAGCTTGCCTTAGATGGGACCCGTCACAGCCTATTGATTTAGACATCGCTGAGCCCTCATCAGAAGCGACTGTCGTGCCATACAACATTTACGATGAGATGCGTAAATGTGCTTTACACTCAACTCGCTCCTTATGGGAGTGTCAGAGTGTAAACGAGGACCTTTGGAAGAGATTGCACAGGTCGGAGAAGGAGAGAGTGGCTTTACGTGATGAGGTCAGGGATCTAAGATCACGGAATGAATTCTTGCAAGCCCAGGAGATGGGAAGCAAGGATTGGAGGACAGCTATCTATGACTACGCCCGTTATTGGGCTGTCGTTAGGAATAGTGTCCAAACTAGTCGTGAATTGGTTGAACAACGTATGCAAATGGACCTCCTTGCTCAAAAGAACCAGGATTGGAAGGACTTTAGCGTGAGTATTCAAGAGTGGGGGCAGATGCAAAAAGATCACAAATAGGTCTACAAATGAGAAAGTGCTGCCTACTGTCAACATTATAGGGACTTTGCCGTTGAGGCTTAATCCCTTCGGCTGTTTGTTGACATTATAGGTGCTTCCAAGGCATTTGAAAAGTTCCAGGAGCAAGTGACGGTGAGTGCCTCTCCGAAAAGGGAAGTGACTCTTCCTGGAGGTGAGACTACCATCCCTTCTTTCTTCCCTGAACCACCCCAATGGACTCCTGTGGAGAAGGGGAAGGTCAAGGCTGGAACTAATCTAGGGGACGAGGTTTGGTCTGAGCTTACCGAGGATAAAATCATGCGACGTCTGTGGATCGGCTTAGAACAAGTCCCCTTTGCTGTTGATGCAGGACCATCACAGGTAAGTGCAGTATTATTACATTTTTGTTATACCTAGTTTTGATGACGATGTTAATCTATATACCATGTCTGATCACAGGAATGACCTAAGGAGATTCCTCGATAGGATGAAGCTAACGAAGGTGGTGGTCCTCATGAAGAGGGTTTATAGGAAATAGAGCGTATTGAAAGGTCCCACGAAGAGGACCGTCCTTATGAAGGGGTTCCTTGTGCAAAGGGTGGCCTCTATGAGGACGACCTTCTCAAAGTAGAAGTTGAACTAGGGGATACAGGAGACAGTGGTAGTAAGGGGGATGCGTAATGAATTAGCCTTGTGTTTTATCATGGTGTAACGAGATAAGAGACTACATTTCTTTCTTTTAACGTATTTGAGACAAATTTCGGGATTAATGTTAATGTTCTTTTTGTTGTTTTCTCTTTATGTAAGATGTATCGTAGGTTTTAACGTTATGATAAATTGTGATTAGTATTAAAAGCATAGCATCAATGTGGTTACTAGTTTGAAACCATTGTGGGCTATTAAATTGTCTAAATGTAGAGCATAAATGACATTGCTAGTTTAAGGCCATTTCGGGCCTTGTATAGTTTAAAGCCATTTCGGGCCCTTTTTTTTAGTAGTTTAAGGTGCCAAGCATAAATGAATTTATGGTATAGAGCATAAATGACATTGCTAGTTTAAGGCCATTTCAGGCCTTGGATAGTTTAAGGCCGTTTCGGGCCCCCTGTTTTTTTAGTTTAAGCTATGAAGAGTAAGTGTAAATTGGATTCCGGTATAAAGCATGAATGAAATTTGCGTTCCAAGCATAAATGGGATTTAGATACAAAGAGTAAATGAAATTGCTAGTTTAAGGCCATTTCACGTCGTAGCTGATTCAAGTGGTGCACGTAAATGAAGTTGCTAGTTTAGGGCCATTTCGGGCCTTTGCATAGTTCGGGTGGAAAGTGTAGATAAGGTTGCTAGTTTAAGGCCGTTTCGGGCCTTTTCTAGTAGGAGTAAGAAAATAGAAACATAAAGCTAAACACAAAGATAAACATGAGCGTAATGAGATTAGCTAGTGGAAAGTGTAAGCACATGCATACACATAAGAAGTATAAATGGTAAGCATAAATAGAATGGATGATGAGACTGTATTAGTTAGGCAACATTGCTAACTCCGTAACTGTTTCTTAATTGCTTTGATTTTCAATGACACATAAGGCCGGGAAGATTTATGGCCCTTCCCTTTTGCATCACAATCTTCCTCTAGGAATGGTAGTTCAGCCCAAGTCAGGCCGTCATCAACGACTGTTTTGGCTCGCTCGGGTACTTGGACAGGGGATGGATTCTTAGGTGTTTCGATCTCCAACCCTTGTTCTGTCTCTATATTATTAATAGCCTGAGGGGTTATTTCATCACCGCGGATAACCACTTCTCCTCCTGCATAAGGCAAGTGGATTTCCTGATGAATGGGTGACGAAACTGCTCTCAGTTGGGCTAACCAAGACCTCCCAAGAATTAAATTGAATCCAGGCATTTCCTTGACCATGATAAACATAGCATCTGTGTGGAACTGGTCCCCTACCACAAAGATGATATGGATGGTCCCTTTGACCTGCACCCATGTCCCGTTGAACGACTTTAGACATGACGTTGTTGTAGAACTAATCTAATCGATCAGGCCTAATTTATCCACTATGGGATAAGGGATGACATTAGTGGCCGCCCCGTCATCTACATGTACTCTCCGGATTTGGTGTTGGCCGACCCAGATGGTGATGAACATGGGTGCCATCGTCACTTGACCCTCAGGATTGTCCTTAATGGATTCGTCATGAAAGGTCAACGGGGTGGGATCTATTTTTTTAGCGGTGGGGGGAAGCATGATAGAGTGAATTGCTTCTTTGTCTGCCGGCAAGCTTTCATCCACAGGTATGGACATTAGCATGCGAACCATAGCCTCACGATTTGTCTGCGACGTCATAAGAAAATCATAAAGGCTCAATGTTGTATTTTTTTGTTTCAGAGCCTGTTTGACTTGTGCCAGGGCATCAAAGAGATCTTGCCCACGATCGGGTTGTTTGTCACCCTTTTCCTCTTCCATTCGCCTTAAGAGGTGAATTTTGCGGGGAGGAGTGACATTTGGTCGAGGGTTACACTTCCTTTGGCCTGGGGGAGATAATTGTTTTCGTGTAATCTCTTTGTTTTTGACAGGTGGGGCTAAAGGTGTAGAAGTGAGGGGTTGAGGCTTGGGTAACCCTAGCGTAAGAGGGCCCTTGGCCACATCAATAGTGACAGTAGGAGGGTTTGACTTAGAAGATTGCCCCTACACAGGAGGGGTGGTTGATAGTTTTGGCACTCTGATGACTAAGGGTGCCTTTGGTGTAGGCGCGGGTTGGGCCGTGGCTTTAATGACTGCGGGCTGTCGGGAAGCATTCTGAGACGAAGTTCGAAGGATGAAAGGGTGCCTTGGAGTGTCACTCATTGACATTGATGGACCTGTTATTTGAGTTGAGTGAGGTTGTGTTTGTAACATAAAAGGCTACCTCGGCTACGCCTGATTATCGCCCTCTACTCCTACCACGTTGATTGTGTACCCTACGTTGTTTGCATTCAACGGATCTTGGTACACATGCATGGCTTGGTTTTCTGGGAGTGTCGGGCTACTGCTATCTAAGATCAAGTCACCTTGATCTATCAGACGTTGGATGTCATCCTTCAACACCCAACAGTAGTTCGTGTCAATGCCGCACAATTAGTGGTAGTCACAGAATCGGTCTAGCTTAAAGTTCTTGGGCACAGGCAATTCATTAGGTTGGGCTAAGGAGGGATTCTTGAGTAGCTTGCAGTGGCGCCTGTGGCGTTTCAGAGCCTCCTTGGACACCACTTTGTGTCGGATGTGGTCGGTTCCCAATAATTGCTTCAGGAGTGTACTGCCTGAAATCGTCGGTCTCCGGTTGGAAGGAAAAACAGAGGCCGCGGGATCGCAGGACGCGTACAGAAGACCCTGCCTACGCCTGAGGGCATGCTAGAATGCAGCGGAGGCAGAGTACCTTGGGTGGTCCGCACGCGGATCAGACAAGGATTTCCCCTTGCGTACGCAAATGCTAATACGCTGGGTTATGCGTAAATGACTTGCAGGCATAAACGAAGCAAAAAACAGCGTAAAACGTAAATAGATGCAAACGAAGCGCGATCGAGGCGTGGGCCAAATTGACGTAAAACTGTAAAAGAACTTGTAGCGAATGAAACGATGGAATTACAGAGTCAGAGTACAGTGCACCGGTCTAACGCAGTTGTGGGAACACAAGGCAGTCGAAAAGCCTCGGCGTACACACAGGTGACTTGGACGGTTTGCAGAGCGGGCGGAGCGTAAGAGACTGGATCCGCAGCATGCAGGACTTCTCAGCGTAAGAAGGTTTTCTACTCTTTTACGCAGCGTAAGTGTTCTCTGGTATGCTTCGGGATTTTGCAAAAACCTCTCGCGGAAGTGGAGAAATAGGGGTTTTATACAGGTTGTTACGCTAGACTCGGGATGGGAGACACGTGGCGCGTTGACCGGGTGCATACACTTTACAAATATACAAAATGTTACAACTGCTGGGCGTATACGCTGGGCGTATACGCTGCATCCGGTTGGCGTATACGCTGGGCGTATACGTTAGAATGCTGGGCGTGAACTAGGTGGAGATTGAGCGATGGGCGTATACGCTGACGGATGCTGGGCGTACACGCCGGAATGCCAGGCATACACGCCGGGCGCATACGCCGAAGGGTGCCACTTGCTTCAATTCTTGCTCTTCGGTGTTATCTTCATACTGTCATTGGAGATCTTGTCGTCGAGCATGCGCATTTGCAGTGCCTGGGTGTATACGCCGGAGAGCTAGGCGTATACGCTAGAATGCCAAGCGTATACGCTAAAGTGAATGTTGGGCGTACACGCTGGAGTGCCAGGCGTACACGCCGAAGTGCCGGGCATATACGCTAGAATGCTGGGCGTATACGCCGGGTGTATACGCTTGTGTGTGTATACACTGGCCTCATATACTTAGCAAAAACTAAGTATTACGATCATGCAGTCGACGCCGTTTGTGAGTTCCGGGGTCTTGTTTGGGGTCGGACAAGTACTAAGCTTCGAATTTTGTAGTGTTTCATTGGCCCCTCTTTGTTGACGCTTGGAGGAATCGACCCGAGAGGCGTCGACAAAGAAGTGCAAAACACCACAAGCAACTCGATAGAAACGTTGTCCGCTGCTACTTGGACGAGATGTCATCGCACCGTGTTCAGTAGTACATGGGATCGGGAATGCTGATGGGAGGATAGGGATTGGCGACTGCCGAAGGAAGTGTGTGGACAGGGGATGTTTCGGTATGTGGCATGCTGATCTATGCCTTAGCCATTGTTGTAGCAGACTCGGAGTACAGGGATGCGGTGTGCGTGCTTTGGCGGAACAAGGCTCTTGGTTAGTTGTTAAGAGGACCGGTTGGTGAGGCCAAAGTCACGGGAGGATGTGTTACATTCTTTGGGAGAGCAGGGCCCATGTTTAGTGTTCAAGGGGAACTAGATGTTCTTTGAGCGCTTTGGACATGAGTACTTAGTTTTGAGACAACTGCCTTCCCGCCTGGGGCTTGTATGGGAAGTGCCAGAGGTTTTTTTTTTCTACGTTGTAAACTTTGCTTTGCTTTTGTACTTGTGTGCAGGTGCTGCGTGGCATGTTGCGGCTACTTTAAAGCAGTACGGTGTTTCGAATATACCGAGTGTGTCAAGGGGATGTCAGGATAAGGTGTTTTGGTGAATGGATAGGGGAGTCTCATCAGTGAACAGGGATGTATTGGTGAACGGTTTGATTCAGTCTTGCCATGTATGCTGCAAACAGTGTCTTATCTTGCTGCTCGTGACGAAGTGCACTCTTGTACGACACTTCTGGGTGTCATCCTGCAAACACAACGCCAAGGAGACAAGAAAACCGTGAGTGAATAGACGAGCTTAGACTTACATGGTGGCCGATGGCATAGAGGTGCTGGAGAGCGGCAGGTATTGTATGCAGATGAAAGCAATGCTGAAGATGGCAGCTGATAGCAAGTGGTGCAATGAAGCAAGCGATGAATGAGCACGGCGACGGAGTGAGGTGCCGAATGTGAACTTGCTAGTTTATAGTCTTGGCAGACTATTATGGGTTGGTTTTATGTCATAACCCGTTGGACATTGCCTATTTAGCGTTGTGGCAGACGGTACATTGCCAGTTTTTAGTCTTAGCGGACTATGAAGAGGCAAGCTAGTTGATAGTCTTGGCAGACTTTGATGGTTGTAACGGCGGCAGTTTACTGTCATGCCGGACGGATGGTAGTTTATTGTCATTGCGGACACTGTGGTATTAGTTTTAAGTCATAATCCAGGACTGTTCTGTGGTATCAGTTTATCATCATGATTCAAGGATGAGCTGTGGTATCAGTTTAGAGTCATAATCCCAGGACTTCTCTGTGGTATCAGTTTATCGTCATGATTCTAGGACTTCTCTGTGGTATCAGTTTATAGTCGTAATTCCAGGACTTCTCTGTGGTATCAGTTTATAGTCGTAATTCCAGGGCTTACCCGTACCTGAGCTTGTGTTCAGACATAGAATGGTTTTAGGTACAAATGATTTGTCGGATTAGCGAGTTCGTTCCCTTCGATATCAGCTACGTTGAATGCGCCATTATCGAATGCCTTGAGGACCATGTAAGGCCCTTCCTAATTGGCTGAGAATTTGTCTGGGTGTTCACGAGCAGCTTCGAGTACGAGGTCGCCTTCGCGGATTGGGCGCTTGTTAATGTCATGCCGATGCCGCTGTCGTTGTTGCTTTTGGTACCAGTCGATCTGATAGAGCGTGCGTGCACGTTCTTCTTCGACCGAGTCGAGGTCAATGAGCCTGAGCTCGTTGTTTTGCTCATCATTGAGGAGTCTGGAGAGTGTGATCCTTAGCGATGGTACCTGTAATTCCAAAGGTAAAACAGCTTCTGAACCATAAACAAGACTGTACGGAGTTTTACCTGTTGACGCCCGGTGTGTAGTGCGATATGCCCATAGTGCATATTTTAGTTGCTCGTGCCATTTCCTTTTTCTTTGGGTTAGCATTTTCTTAAGTATTGTTATGATT
>MNCI01017476.1:516588-533693 GCA_015680685.1 Gnetum montanum
TTTTTGGTGTTTTAAGCATGAAGGTGGTGATGATACACACGAGGCTGGCCCTAGTGGAGCAGGGGTCCTTGACGCTGGTGGTTCTAAGGGAGATGATCCTCCTGTCACGGACGCTTAGTGCCTTTGTAGTTTTGTTCTTTTCTTTGTAGTGGTTTTTGCTGATTCAGTTGACACGGGCATTGTAACTGAAAAATGCTGAGAAAAATAGGCATTATTTGTACAAAATTGCATAAATAAATATTTTTTGTTGATTTTGAGTTGTTTGCACATACGATACGATATTAAAATATTTTTGGGTTTGCTTTTCTGTTTTAAAGATGACACATTGAAGATAAACGGTGTGTAAAAGGAAAACAAGGTACGCGCTAGTTTGAGGCCATTTCGGGCCCCGATGCATAGTTTAAGGCCATTTTGGGCCCCATTGTAAACAAGTGATTTTTAGGGAACGTGGATGTTTCGTAGTGGGCCGACCGTTTCTGATCATGGCTAGTTTTATGTCATTGCGGACATGATAGTTTAACGTCTTTTCGGACAGGGAGTGTTGTAATTTTTTTGTTTTTGCTGTTTATCATTGTTTCTTTGTGTTTTTGGGTTTTATCGTAGTTTAATGTCATTTCGGACTAGTTATAGTTTAATGTCGTTGCGGACGAAGGGGTTCATTTTAGTTGTTTTTTGATTTTCCTGATTTTTATGTCAGGGGGTGTATTGACTGGCACGATTTTGTATTCCCCGTCTCCCTCACTGATCACGTTGAATGACAATTCAGTCTAGGAGATGTCTGTTTGAACGTTTTCAGTTTCGGTATTTTTGGGCGTTTCGATATTGGTCGTTGTTTCCGTGTTAGTTTCGTTGTGGGGCGGCGGGTGTACAATGTTAGATGCAGGTTTTTTGGTTTCGGGCTCTTGTCCCGTGTCTGAAGGTTTACTACTCACCAGTTGCCTTTTGTTTGAGTCCTTTTGACCGGGTTTGTCGAGTTCAACTTCGGAGCCTTGTTCGCTGTCTGTGTGAGACGAAATAATGGGAGTAACCGCTTCCCCATGTATGACGATTTCACCACCCTCATAGGGTAGGTGAATCTCCTGATGTATAGGAGAGGAAACGACTCTGAGTTGGGCCAGCCAGGGTCTTCCTAATATTAGGTTGAAGCCTGGCATTTCATCGACAATGAGAAAATTAGCGGATGTGGGGAACTAGTCTCCTGCTACGAAGTCTAAGGTTATCGTGCCTTTGACCAGTACACGTGACCCACTAAATGACTTTAAACATGTGGTTGTGGTGGGTTTGATCGAATCGGTAAGTCCCAATTGTTCGATGATGGGATAGGGTACGACGTTGGTAGTTGCCTCGTCATCTACATGTACCCTATGTATTTTGAATTAGTTTACATGTATAGTTATGAACATGGGGACTGTTGTTGTCTCACCTGTCTTTTTGTCCACTTTGATGTTCTCATCGTGGAAGCTCAAGGGCTTAGGACCAACCTCGTGAGAGGGGTACATCACCGCATGAATGGCTGGTTCGCTTGGGGGCAAGTCCTCACTAACCGGGATCAATGTTAGCATGTGTACTAGAGCTTCGTGATGAGTCCGAGACGTTAGTACCTAGTCATACAAGCTTAGGAATGTGTTTTTTTGTTTCAAGGCTTGTGTGACTTGCGTCAGGGCCGTTGTAAAGTCTCTACTGTCGGGGACGTTTTTATCAGCAGTGACTGGGTCCATGGGGCCCAACAGGTTTATTTCACGTTTTGGTGGTTTGTCGTTATCGTTAGGACCCGCCGTGTTATGCGGCTCTTGTGTTTTGGATGGTTCACCGTTGCTGTCTGTGTTTGGTGGATCGCTGGATGATGACATAGGCATGGAGTTCAGTGGAGTTGGTTTGGGTGGCCCCAGAGCTAACCGTTGGCGCTCTTTCTCCAATCGTTCCCAGGTAAGCTTATCGGCTAAGCGTTCTTGGCGTGGAGGTGGAGCTGGTTTGGGGGCCTGGGGTTGCCCTGGGACCTTTACGACGTATGGAGCCGGTTGGGGTTGCGAGTGGATGGTCGGATATGATTGGGCAGGAACCTGTCCAGGTATCCTGATGACGTATGGGGTTGGTCTGGGTGGAGGTTGGACCTCTGTTGTTGCAACGACTGACGGTACTCGGACTACGAAGGGGGTAGGCCGAGCATGAGGGGTTGATGCATCCGTGGGATTGAGTGGAGGGATGCGGACCACATATGATTTTTGGCGTGTCATAGGGTTGGGAGTGGGTACGGTGGGGGGCACTCGGACTACGTACGACCGCTGCAGGGCACGGGATGGTTGATAGGCGGGTGTCGACTCAGCAGGAGGGATCTGAACTACGTACGGTTTGTCAAACGTTTCTTTTCTATTTTCGGGGTAAATGGTGTTAATGCGGGGTGTGCTGGATTCATCATCACAATGGATTGAAGTAATTACGTACGGTGCCCCTTTAGCGTTCAGGGGGTCTTTATACACCCCCATAGTCTGATTTTGTGGTTGGACGGGGTTAGCCCCGTCAAAAGTGATCTTGCCATCATCAATCATCCTTTGGATGTCCTGCTTCAGGGTAAAGCAGTAATCCGTTCCATGCCCATTGCGTTGATGGTAGTCGCAGAAGCGATCCATCCTGAATCCTTTGGGCACGGGTGGCTCATCCGGTGTTGCCAGGCTTGGGTTCTGTACGAGTTGACAGAACCGGTCATGTCTTTGAATAGCCGCTGGGGACATTTGCTTGTGTTGCATCAATCCAGCCTTTAAGAGTTGATCAAAGAGCTGGGATGGCTTCATCGGTAAAGGCGTGTACTGAGAGGGTTCTTTCCTCTCGAAGTTACGCGTACGGTTCGTCGGGTTCTGTGATGATGACTCTGGGGCTGTCGTAGGAGCAGGCTGATAGTAGTTAGTGGGGGGCACGGGTGGTTTGTATTGCTGTGTAGTGTTTGTTTGTTGTGCTCCCGCTATTGCTACTATAGTTGTCTTGGCCTTCTCTTTGTCCTTTTTAGTGTGTTGGTTTCTGAAGGCCAAGTATGCGGGGTCGTGGCTATTTTGAGCTGCCTCCTCTATGTTCTTGATTTGCTCAAATGCCTCATTAAGGTTGCGCGCATTAAGGTAATACAGTTTGGACTTGAAAAAATCATTGACTGCTGCTTTCAATATCGTAAGCAGATAAGTTGGAGAGATTGGTTCATGTAGCTCATTGAGAGCCGCACTCCATCTCTGAATAAACTTCTGCATCGGTTCAAGCGGTGCTTGCTTGATCTGCATGAGGCTATCTAGTTATACTTGAACTGGGTCACAAACTGGCGTAAAAGATCATCCAAAGAAAGGATAGAGTCCCTGGGCAAGGCTCGGTACCAGTCGAGTGCCCTTCCCACGAGGAACATGGGGAATACTCGAAGGATGGCGTGGGGCCAAGCCTGGAGCAGCGCACACTCTAATCTGAATGTTATGAGATGGGCGTTGGGATCTGTTTCCCCGTTATATTTAGTTAGCGTTGGTAGGGGGACACCTTTGGGCAGGGTCAGAGGAGGGACAAAGGAGCTGATAGGGTCATCGTTGTAGAAATCCACTATCTTCAGCTTTCTCTCAACGGCCGTTTTGAGGCGTTTCACCTCTTCAGTAAGCTCTTGCATTATTTTCTTGGCATCCGCCTAATCTTGGGCGCTCGATGATATGGCGGATTGGGGTTGCAGTATACCGTACAAGTTAGATTGTTGCGTATGAGGCTGAAGGGCTGAAAGCTGCGCGGGTGCTTGTGTTTGTGGGAAGGTTACAGCGGGCAGCGCTACGGGTGGCACGTGGTAGGGAAAATGTTGTGGCTGTTGTTGCTGGAGCTGGGGTTGTGCTTGGGGGACATTGGCTGGTGGGATTGCGTGAGGTGGCGCATGGTGATGGGGGGCTTGGTACGACGGCGCTCCCCTTGGCGGCCATTGCCCTGCCACATTATGAGCGAGAACTCCCTGTTGGGTTACAGCTATCTGGGGAGCTGTGTGTGCTTGGAGGTGTGGTATGAAGTGGGCGGATGTGGACGCCGGAATCACGTGTGGCATCCCTATCACCCTTGGTGGGAGCGTTGCTCCCGTGTTATCGATAGGTGGCTGCACTTGTGAGGATGGGCCCGCCGCGGCTGTAGGGATGAGTGTGAGCGGGAAGGTGTTGGGTTGGAGGTCGCTTGGGAGAGGGACGTGGACTAATGCTGCTGTTTCTGGTGGTGGCTGTTGGGCTTGGAGGAATCTAAGGTGTGGCAAGGGCATGAGTTCCCCTGTGCCGGGATGGAAAAAGGGGTTGACCTGCGCTTGAGGACTTAAGGTATGGAACTACTCCCCTTGCTCGGATTGAGCGGCAAACTCATCCTCATCCTCTGGTTGGGGCTCCAGTGCGGGCTGATCCAGCGAATTGTTCCTTTGGAGGAGGAGTTGTGTGACGAGTTCCGAGTATTGTTCAGGAACGGGAATTACATCGTAGGGGGTTGGGATGAACTCTCGTCCCCCCCTGTAATATGACTCAAACTGCCTCTTCACCTCTAGTTTAGCTTGATCAACAACCAGGTCAGCTTGTATCTTAATACAGATAAAGTTGTACTGATCCTTGGTAATAATGTTAGAGGCCGGGTTCTTCCCTTGCAGCCTTAGGGATCGACGGGGACTCGCTGTGGGCTGCATTCCTGGGTGTTGTGCAACGGGTTGTTGGACAGCTACGGTGTCCATGGTGGTGGTCTGAGCGGTGAGAGCGGTGTTGTTTGAAGGATTCATGATGCTACGTTGCGGATATGGATAAGTCTGGAATTACGAAGTTGATGTCTTGAGGGATGGACAGCGTACACGCCTAATGGACGGTGTATAGGGGCAACGTATACAGCGTATACAGCGTGTACAGCGTATACAGCGTAGACGCTGGGGAGCGTACGCGTGAGATGGGTTGCGGGGTGAAACAGGGCAGCGTAAATTGGGAAGCATAAACAGGGAAGCGTAAACAGGGTGACGGGAAGCGTACAACAGTACAAAGCATAAACGGTACAAAGCGTAAAACAGTTTGAAGCGTGAAAATAGGCTAAGCGTAAAAGACAGGCTTGTAAAAGAAGTCACAGCGTAATCAGTAGAGCGTAAACTAGATGAGCATAAATAAAGCGGTGGTGTTTGAGAGCGTGAACACTGTGCAGCGTAGACGTTGGGCAATTATGAGGTAGGTTTCAGAATCGGACAGCGTAAACGCTGGGAAAGTTAGGGCGGTGTGCAATTAGGGGCGTAGACGCTTAACAACGTACACGCTAGGAGTTGTAGGTAAGTTTTAAGGAGGCCCTCCTTCTAGCGCCAATTTCTGTACCGCCTAAAATCGTCGGTCTCCGGCTGGTAGGAAAAACAGAGGCTGCGGGATCGCAGGACGCGTACAGAAGACCCTTCCTACACCTGAGGGCATGCTGGAATGCAGCGGAGGCAGAGTACCTTGGGTGGTTTGCACGCGGATCAGACAAGGATTTCCCCACGCGTACGCAAATGCTAATACGCTGGGTTATGCGTAAACGGCGTGCAGGCGTAAACGAAGCAAAAAACAGCGTAAAACGTAAATAGATGCAAACGAAGCGCGAGCGAGGCATGGGCCAAATTGACGTAAAAATGTAAAAGAACTTGCAGCGAATGAAACGATGGAATTACAGAGTCAGAGTACAGTGCACCGGTCTAACGCAGTTGTGGGAACACAAGGCAGCTGAAAAGCCCCGACGTACACACAGGTGACTCGGACGGTTTGCAGAGTGGGCGGAGCGTAAGAGACTGGATCCGCAGTGTGCAGGACTTCTCAGCGTAAGAAGGTTTTCTGCTCTTTTGCGCAGCGTAAGTGTTCTCTGGTATGCTCCGGGATTTTGCAAAAACCTCTCGCGGAAGTGGAGAAATAGGGGCTTTATACAGGTTGTTACGCTAGACTCGGGATGGGAGACACGTGGTGCGTTGACCGGGTGCATACACTTTACAAATATAAAAAATGTTACAAATGCTGGGCGTATACGCTGCATCAGGTCGGCGTATATGCTGGGCATATACGCCGGAATGCTGGGCGTGAACTGGGTGGAGATTGAGCGCTGGGCGTATACGTTGACGGATGCTGGGCGTACACGTCGGAATGCCGGGCGTACACGCCGGGCGCATACGCCGAAGGGTGTCACTTGCTTCAATTCTTGCTCTTCAGTGTTATCTTCATACTGTCATTGGAGATCCTATCGTCGAGCGTGCGCATCTGCAGTGCCTAGGTGTATATGCCAGAGAGCTGGGCGTATACGCTAGAATGCTGGGCGTATACGTTGAAGTGAATGTTGGGCGTACACGCCAAAGCGCCGGGCGTATACGCTAGAATGCTGGGCGTATACGCCGGGCGTATACGCTTATGTGTGTATACGCTGGCCCCATATACTTAGCAAAAACTAAGTATTACAATCATGCAGCCGACGCCGTTTGTGAGTTCCGGGGTCTTGTTTGGGGTCAAACAAGTATTAAGCTCTGAATTTTGTGGTGTTTCAAGGAGTTTTGAAGGCTTCACAGGAAGTGTTATGTAATTTGAGTGATCTTTACGCTCAAATTTTGGCCTTGGTTGTGGAGATGCTTTGGGGGCGAAAGAAGCTTCTTGATTAGTGTCATTCGAGCTAGTTGTCAGCTCGGCTGGCTCCGCAGTTGTTTTCTTGTTATTGTTATTTTTCTTCTTGGCCCCTTCAGCAACCACCGCCACTATCATCGTCATGACTTTGCCTTTGTCCTTACCCTTGCTGTGGGTGTTTTTGTAGGCCACATATGCCAGATCTTTTCTAGCCTCCACCTCATCTTGGATGCTCTTAGTTTGAGCAAAGGCTTGGCTGAGGGAACGGGGGGCGAGGTAATATAGCTTAGACTTGATAAAGTCATTGACTGCTCCCTTGAAGATTGCCAGTAGATGGGCCTCCGCGATGGGTTCACGGATTTCGTTCAAGGTGGCGCTCCACCGCTGTATGAACTTTTGGACTGACTCGAGTAGGTCTTGCTGAACCCCCATGAGTTGGTCCAGTGTGACTTCTAGCTTCAGGTTGTATTTGAAGTGAGTCACAAACTGGGTTAACAGCTCTTCCAAAGTTGAAATGGAAGCGTGTGGAAGTGCTCGATACCAATCCAAAGCTTTACCCATTAAGGACATGGCAAAGACACAAATTATAGTATGCAACCATTGTTGTAGCAATAAGGACTCTGACCTGAAAGTGACGAGGTGGGCGTTCGGATCACCTTCCCCATTGTATTTTGTGAAATGGGGAAGGGGCATCCTGGGTGGCAACGATAGGACTGGGACTGTTGGGCTAATAGGATCGTCATGGTAGAAATCCATGACTTGTACCATGTCAGAGCCAGCAACCTTGAGACGCTTGACTTCTTCTGTAAGGGTCTGGATGAGCTGGAAGGCTTGATCTAGACCCGTAGATGACGATATCATTTGTGGAGCGGAAGGGGGAGCCACACTGGGTGGCGGCACAGAGGCAATAGCTTGGCTGATGGTTGGTGCTATCGAAATAGTCCCTGCAGGCAGTGTTGCTTGCAACATCCACCATCCGGTGGTTGGTGTAGATGGGGGAACCACCATTAGCTACGCTATTGGGTACGCTATTTGTGTAGTTGGGGGCATGGGCAGTGGTCTTGCAACTGGGTTTAGCACTTGCGGGATGCGACTTTGAAGATGGGGATGGTGGTGGATTTTCGCAGGGTGCGCAACAAGAGATAGGTTGGGAGCCCACCATGCAGTGGTGGTAGGCTCTATCATGTGAATTGGAAGCGTAGTCAACGTTGCAGGTATCACATGCACATGCGGTGGCACAGGCACAGGCACACGTTGAGGCAAGTTAGGTAATCGCACCTGCTGAGGAATGATCTGTGATGGACCTTCACTTGGGAAGGTAGTCGAAGAGAGAAAATGTAAACATGGTGAACGTAGGACTCGATCGGTGTTAGATAACATCAAAGGTATGGTGACCATGAACAATGGATTTACACGAGACGTTGTGGAGGGAGGGGCCATGGTGAAATTGGCATGACTACCTCCCTCAGAGTGAGATTCTAGATCGTCTTGTTCGTCGTGAAGCATTTCATTATGGAACAAGGCCTTTATTTCTTCTGGCGATGTCTGTGCCATTAACATTTGATCTAGAATCCACCTTTGTTGATCCTTCAAGGGTATGAAAGTGGTAGACGTAGGAATGAGTCCCTTCCCGTTGCAGTACATGAGCTTGTACTCTCGTTTTTCCTTAAGCTCTTGCAGGTACATAGGCAAGTTTTCTGCTAACTTAGCATAGAGGAAATTGTAGCTTTCCCTGCATTGAGCCTATTCCTCAGGCTCCTTGTTTTGTAGCCTAAGGAAGCGGTGTGGTCGCCCCAGACTAAGTGGTTGCTTGACCATGGGAGGCATGACCTGCATGGTCCAAGGGTTCTCAAGGCTAGTGGTGTTAACGGCAGTAGTTGATGTAGTCATTTTTTACGCGATTCAGAGATAATGATGATAAAAGTAGAGATCGGAAGAAAAAAAAGGGCGAACTAAGATAATAATCAGGGCTTTTATCTTGTAGGACTCCAAAGGAATTGTCGATGTGACCGATCTGCACCACTCAATTTCGTAAACAACCTCGGAGGTATTACGTTTACGTTGATTGCCAATGGGTACAGACAGCTTACAAGACTACCCATAAAATATGGATCGGATATGAAGGCCCTCCTTCTAGCACCAGAAAATTGTAACGACGGAAAACGTTGGTCACTAGAAATACCGAACGAAAGTCCGTGTACACAGTTCTAACCCCGGATCCGTGCGAGGACCATGCTAGAGAGAAAAACAAATCCGAGGTGCCCTGAACGGTCTTGTCGATCGGATAGGGACTTATTTAATCAGTAAAAGTTTGGTAGTAATTTGATGGTGAAATGAAGATTCTTTATAAAGCGATGAAATGTTTTTAATCCTGAAAGCAATTAAAGATAATGCAAACGATTTAGATAAGATTGCCAAATCCGTCTAACTAGGATGCAAGAGATCAGATTTGGTAGATAATACGATCATAAGATCTAGGATTAAATTTAAAAAAAAAAATATGTTTGATACAATGAATTTAGGCGGGCTTCGGTTTGGTTGAAGCATATGCCAGTAATAAGAAAGTTATGTAAAGATGAAACAAGCGAGGATCGATCTACCTTGATCTAGCCAATCTGGGTGCAAGGAAGTCAGACCCGTGGGAGAATATCTGGTAGTCGATTGTTTCTGATCAAGAATTCTTATCAATCACCTCCGATGTTCTCCCGATCGCTGATTCTCTTTTTGCTCTTTTGCCAACCTTGAAAGAAAAATTTTGCGAAGCCCCCTGATCTTCGTCAACTGGAGCATTTATAAGGTTAGGGTCAGGAGAAAAATGTGGCTAAAGTGACGTGTGTCCTGAACTCATAAAATGCCGTTGACTCAATGTGTTGTCGTTGAAGCTTGCGACGCTATGCTGCGTAACGCATCGTAAACTACCCTCGTGTGGGTTTTGGCAACAGACTGTTCTTTGATTATGCTGTAATACGCTAGAGAGTGTATTGTGGCGTATGAACTACTAATGTCTGAATTATGCTTGTCATTACTTGAATTACGCTGCATTACACTAAATTACGCATCGTAGTGTAATTCAGCGTAAAATAATGAAATCGCAAAAGTTGAAGTGTTGTTGCCGCACTTCCTTTGTTTCTATCTCTTTCGGGGGTTTTACTATGCCGCACTACGTAAAGCAGGGTAATGGGCCCCTTAACCAGGAAAGAAAACCTGCTGAAATGAGCGTCATGCTGCAGATCGTTGCTTAGGCCTTGAGATTTTTACAAGGCTGTCGAAGTCTTGCATGTTTGCCATCCCTGATGCTGCGGTGGACTATCTTTGATATTACGCTGCATAATGCGATGTTACGCTATGTAGCATAATGTGGTGTAATTTGCCAAAAGTTAAGATTTTCAAAATAGATAACTTGCAAAGTTGGAAGTTTTTCCGCCATGCATTCATCGCTTCGCTCTGTCTTCTAGAATTTGCTTGTGCTGTGCCACGCGGCGTGGCGGGACAGACCTTCGACTGAAAAGCAACTTGCTGCGCTGCGCTTTGTTGCGACCCTTTGTTTGAATCACCACCCTTTTGCTGAGCTGTCAAGGCCTCGAAATTTTCACGGTGTTTCAACTACGTTGGCCATAGTTGGAAGAATGAAAGTCAAACCCCCCAACGTTGGGCATAGGTGCTTCCAGCATAGTAAAGATCATACCCCCCTCCAAAAAAACCCATGAAAATGCTAATTTTGGTAGTTTAAAAGGCATTTTTTCCCTTCCCAAGCCCAAATATAGACATCGTAGTACTTTTTCCATGTGGGAAGTGGGGCTACAACATCCTATGAGGCATTTTTTTAGCCCAAAAAGTTAAAGTATGTGAAATTGCATCTCATGGATTATAGTCTTCACATTTTACAATGAAATTCTAGCCTTGGGTTTCATGGGGTGAAAGTTATAAGGCTAAAAGGATTGCAACATGCATTTTCTTGGTGATGTTTCAAAAATAAATTATCTTTTTGTAATATTTGGATTTAGTATTAGAAGATGATAAATTATTGGAGTAAGCCATCTTTAGTGTTATTGGTATTGAAGCTTTATGTTAATCAAAACTTTTGACCTTTGTGTTTATTATTCCTTGGAATTGGTTGAGAATTTTATCCATTTCAAATGGCACTTAAGAAGAAACATGTTTAAGCACTAAGTAGAGAAATGGAGAGCATGAAGTTTACTTTCTAGATGTTGGTTGCTCAATTGAATGAAATTAATGCAAAGGTAGAGAAAAATACCAAGCCTAGCAATATTCTAACATGCACACATGATGAGCATGCATATTTAGATGAAGAAGTTTCTCAACTAGGTAGTGAGGAAGCAAATGAAGAGGAAGGATAATCTAGCTATGGAAGTGTAGGAATCCATTAGCGATCTAAGGGAATCCTATTTCTTAGTCAAGAATTTCCAAGGCTCAAACTGTGGTAAATACTACTTTTCTAGGAAAATTTGATAAGGAAGCTGAGGCCACACTTGCAAGGATGTTTAGAAATGCTACAAGACTTTTATACATGGAATTGAAAACTTTTAGTGGTGTAGATGACACTTTTGCAAGGTTGAAGATAATTGAGAAGCATTTCCAGTTAGAAGAGGCATTAAAGAACTTGAGGGCACTCATTGTTGAATCTAGATTAAAAGGTATGACTTCTACTTATTGGGAAAAGAAGTCCCAAGATTATGAAAGATGAAATAGTCAATCCATTAGAGATTGGAATATGATAAAATAAAAGTTGAAAAGGAAATTTGAATAGTCTCATTAGAGATAAGAGACTATCATGAAGTTGAAATTCCTAAGGCAATGGATGTCAAAGAGTTTTACATCAAATTTTGTAATCTATTCCATTAAGCTAAAGTGAACTAGGAAGAGCATGAACATGCTTCAATCTTTATAGGAGGTCTTAAAATGACATATTAGCATGAGTTATCTTTTTATGAGCCAAAAACACTTGATGATGCTTATGATTCAACACTCAAGGTTGAGAAGAAATTAAGTGGATTTGGAAATAAAAGTAAAAAAACTTTCAAGGGGAAGAAGAAGGGATCCAAACTTGAAAAGAGATCCAAATCTAAAATTGAAAAAAAGAATGACAACCATGACAAGAAGACTAAAAGAGGTAATGAGAAGGGAAAAACCAAGAAGAACCAAGATAAGGGAGATAATGGTCAAGGTAGCAACTGATCAAAAATCTAGTGCTTCAAGTATGGAGAATGGAGACACAAGTAATGGAAATGTCTAGTTCACAAGGCAGCCAAGGGAAAGGATGTGCAAACCATGAAAGTGGAGGAGACATCAAGCTAAGTTCTTTAGATAGGTAATCCTAATGCTTAAACAATTGAGGACGTTTGTAAATTAAATTCTTATGCATTCATGGGAAATGTAATAGAGGAGATCATCCTAATAGGAAATAATTATTTTAGATTGTAGCTAGATGTTTGCTTAGTGGAAATTGAATTCATGTTTTAATTGATGAGGAAGCCCAAGAAGATGTTATTTCTTCTAGGGTAGTTGCTAGATTAGGTTTGGTAACTAATCCTCATTCGAGATCCTACAAAGTGCATTGGTTGTCTAGGGATTTTTCCCAAGATTAAGAGAAACAATGTATTTTGAGATTTAAAATTAGAGGTTTTCATGATGTAGTGAAATGTGATGTGCTTCCAATAGATTTTGCTAATGTAATTCTTGGTATACCTTGGAATTTTAACAATGGTGCTTAGTTTGATAGAGCAAAAAATGTATGGAGTGTTGCTAGACTTGATGGAATTCATGATTTGATTCCTATGATTGCTGAACAAGTGAGGTAATAAAGCTCACTTAATATTTCCTTAATCCTTCTAGGAGAAAGGGAATATATTAAGGCACATGATAAAATAGGTTTTGGTTTTGTTGATATGACAATATTTACTACTAACCATGATGATGTGTAGGTTGAACTTCCTGCAAGTGTGCTAGGCTTGAAGAAGAAAATTTCCAAGGTGTTTAAGGGGAAATTAGATGGACTAACATTGATGAGAAATGTATAGCATTAGATTAATTTCATTCTTAGTGCTACCAGTCTAAACTAAGGAGCTTACTAGATGGCATCAAATTAGAGGGTTGAATTGCAAAGGCAAGTAGAGGAGTTACTTACAAATTTCTTTGTGAGGAAATCCATTTTACCTTATTCATTTCTATCAATGCTAGTGCCAAAGAAGAATAATAATGAATGGAGAATGTGCATTGATTTCAAGGTAGTGAATAGGATAGCATTGAGGTATATATTTCCTATTCTAAGGATGGATAATATCCTTAACATCCTTACCAATGTAGATATTTTTAGCAAAATTGATTGGAAGAGTGGTTACCATCAAATTAGAATTAGACCTAATGATGAGTGGAAGAGAACTTTCAAAACACCAAATGGATTATTTGAGTGGTTGGTGATGCCATTGGGGCTCATGAATGCACCTACTACATTCATGATGTTAATGCATGATGCATTAAAATACTTAAGTGGTAAGTGTTGCATTATCTTTTTTGATGATATTTTGGTGTATAGCTCTAATAAGGAAGAGCACTTGGATCACTTAAGAATGATGTGTCTTAAGTTGGAGGAGGTACAACTAGTGATCAATGTGAAAAAATGTCATTTATTCAAGAGGGAAATCACATATTTGGGACACATGGTTTTTAAAAACCAAATTTGCATGAAAGCTACCAAGGTGAAGGCTATTAGGAATTGGCCAACTCATAAGAATGTTGCAAAAGTAAGATCATTCATTAATTTAGCTAGTTTTTAAAGATGGTTTATCAAAATTTTTAGTGGTATTTTGTGGCCTATGTTTGCTTTGTTGAAGAAAAATAAAGATTTTAGATGGGATAATGAAACCCAAGGAGGCTTTGACTTGTTAAAAGAAAAAATTACCAATGAATTGATGCTCTAGAATTTCAAAAGTTTTTTCAGGTGAAGGTGGATGCAAGTGGACTTACCATTGGTGGGGTACTTTCACAAGAAGGTAGACATGTTACTTTCTTTTTAGAAAATTTGAATGATTAAATGCAAAAATATATCATATGTGAGGAGGATTTGTATGTTATTCTTCAAGAAATCAAGCATTTTAGGAATTACTTATTGTCCAAGGAGTTCACTTTGATGATAGACCATCAAGCACTTTAATTTTTAAGCTCACAAAAGGAAGTTGAGTGCAAAGCACATGAAATGGATTGCATAGTTATAGGAGTTCAATTTAGTGTTGAAGCACAAAAGTGGAAAGCCAATGTGGTGGCTAATGCATTATCAAACATGCATTTGGTTAGTTTCAACATAACTCATGTTGAAGTTATGGATGATTTTGCTTCTTTGTATAAGCATGATGTTGATTTTGGGTAGATTTGGAGAAGCCTCAAAGAGCCATTGATGAGTAGAATAGACCAGTGGAGGGACTATCATATTCAAGATGAACTATTATTTAAGAATGGAAAGGTATGTGTTCCTATTTGTGATTTTAGGAAGAAGATTTTATTTGAAAAGCATTGTAGTGGCATGGCAGGTTACATGGGTAGGGATAAACCATTGGAACTTCTAGGTAGGTGATGAGAGCGGTTACTCTAGTAGTTATTCTAATTATTAGAGCAGTTACTCTAGCGGTTACTCTAGTAGTTACTCTAATTATTAGAGTGGTTACTTTAGTAGTTATTCTAACTATTAGAGTGGTTACTCTAATAATTAGAGTAGTTGCTCCCAAGCCTATAAATACAATGCCTAGGCACACAATTCGGAGGAAGTATTTTAGCAGTTAAGTAGTGAAACTCTTGTAGTCTATTTGAAAGTTAGAGTATTTTCCAAGTGCCCGCAACAAGAGGTCGAAGTGTGGATGGATCTTTATTCAAGAATTAATGTACCTGAGCACACCATCGTGTTGGCGATAAAGACGAGCTCTTTGCTTCATCCTTGTAGCACTTGAGATTAGTTTTCTTACACATTTATTTTATTTTATTTTCTTATGAATTTATTTTATTTTATTTTATTTTCTGCACTTTACATTTATGTTATTAGCACAGTAATTCATTTTGATCAATTAAGCAAATTGCTAAATTACACAAGCACAACCACTTCGAGCATGCATGTAATGCTTGGTAACCTAGTAACGATTAGCATTGGGTAATCCCAGTAGTGTTGCACTGGTTTAAGATGTGTAGCAAGTGGGAATGGATGCTAGTGTTAGGATTAGTTAGAACTTAGTTAATGAGAAGTTAAGTTAAATTAGTCACTTAGTTACCTCTCTCCTTCCCTACTAGCATAGGACATAAAAACATAAAAGCTATAAAAATCATATGCCTCAAGCTTACTTAATCATACAATCATGACATATAGGTAAGATTGGAAAGGCAACGATCAACCAACCCGCCCTTGTTCCACAAGAGCGCATAAGCACTTAGTCCTTGGAATTCAACTGGATCATGCGTGAAATGCTCGTATTTGTATGGTTGAGCATAGGGGTAACTTGCTGCTCATTAGTAGGCACTATTTTTGGCTTGGTATGGCAACTAAAGTTTTAAAATTTGTGAAGGAGTGTGATGAATCATGGTTTGCCAAGCCCTGATATCGGTATGTGATATTGCAGCCTAGATACGATATCGTCTACACAATATCATGATTCCTGTGTTAGCCTATAAATATAGCATTTAGGCACACAGGAAGGAGTCTTTTCAGTAAGTCTTGGGTTGAGTCTTTTTGTTAGTTTTTAGTTCCTTTTCCAAGTGCATGCCCATAGTGTGATGCTTGTAATTGTACGGAACCTTTGTTTGAGTGTGCCGCACTTGGACATGCACACAATCGGGAATAAAGATCAAGATTACTCCATCATTGCAGCATTCACTTAGCTCTTATTTGCTTTAATTTTTAATTATTTATTATTTTTTCTAGTTAATATTTCCTTTATTATCATTTACACTTCCTATTGCTAACATGAAATGAGTACATCTTAATCACAAACATTTAAGCATAACTACTTCGTAACCTAGTAGCGTATCTAGTAGTGCTTAAGTAATGTGCGCTTGGTAATCTTAGAAGTAGTACATGAGGTCCAAGATGCATACGGATGATTAAGGATGGATGCTCATCACACTTAGGCTAGCTTAGATTTTACTTCATATTGCTAATTAGCTTGATCAAGATTATTTTTCATTGTTTCTAGGAGTAGCCTAGTGTTAGAAATCACATCATACACCTCACTCTAGACTAAACCATATGTGACAAAGCAAATACTAGTCTAGGTGGGAAGATAGTGAACTGTGATCAAAGTATAACTATCTAGATGCCATAACTAGTCCATCTGTAGAGTTCGATCAGATTGCACGTACATGCTCATATTCATATGGTTGTCTGTAGGGGTACCTCATTACTCATTAAAGTGCTTGACATGTTAGAAGTTCAAAGGAGGTAAAGGTGCAGATGGACACTATATGCCTTTACCTAGTCCCAAAGATCCATGAGAAAGTGTGTCATTGGACTTTGTTAGTGGGAATGATGCAATTTTTGTTGTTTTGGATGGGTTCTCCAAGATGTTATACTTCATTCTATTTGATGAGTGGCGAGGTACCCCTACACTCCACCATACGAATATGAGCGTACACGCGCGATCCGGTCGAACTCCGCAGACTAAATGCCTTAACGCCACAAGAAACACTTGGGGTTAATCGTTCGTTGTCTTCCCAGGCTTGCTTGTATGTGTCACGGTGTATGGTTAAGCAAGTCTGAGGTCTGTGACTTTTTTGGTATTTTCAGCTTATCTCCTATGCTATCAGAGGAAAGGGTTGAGAAACTAAACTAACTCTAACTAAGGTCTAAGTCTAAATTAACTAGCGTCAACATCCGTTCCCACTTACCGGACACACCCTGAACTATGCAACTGCGGCTTACCAAACGCTAATCGTTACTGGGATCGCCACACGTAACGCAAGTGCTCAAAGTGGTCGTACTGAGGCACCTATTTAGCTTATGTGTGATAAGCAGCTAATTCCTTAGCCAGCCGTACACACCCGTGGGTGCTCGTAACTAAGTCGTACTTATCACACGTTCTAGCCTAGCAATGAGCAGCCGATTCCTCAACTAGCCGTACACATCGGACTACCACTAGGATTACCAAGCGCAGAATCCTGGAATACGCTACTGGGTTACCAAGCAACCAATGCTCGTAATTGAGTCGTACTCATGCATTGCGTCAAGCAGCCGATTCCTTAACTAGCCGTACACGTTCGTAGACGCTCGTAATCAAGTCGTACTTGAACGCACTAGGAAAGCAGTAAATGAAAGCAATAAATGAAACCATGTACTGCAAGGTTTATCCAATCAAGTTCGTCTTTATTGCCGTACACAGCTTGGGTTTAGGTTTACAAGTTGCTCGAATAAAGAGCCATTCACTCTAGGACTCCTACTGCGGGCACATGGGGAAAAATTCTAACTCTGGAGTGATCAATCTGTCGGAGCTTCGCTACACTAGCTAGGATTGGGAAATGAAGGGAGCGCCG
>MNCI01017476.1:539318-573819 GCA_015680685.1 Gnetum montanum
CGATATCGCGTACGCGATATCGCGGCCCAGTGCAAGTCGCGTCTCATCACTATTCAAGATAGTAAGTGATGCTTCTCATGTTGCAAATTTGTTTTTCCAGCATATTGTGAAGTTACATGAAGTTCTTTTGAATATTGTAAGTGACAAAGACTCCAAATTCACAAGTCACTTTTGGAGGTCCCTTTGGAAAATTTTAGGGACAAAGTTGAATTCTTCTACTGCATATCATCTACAATTTATTGGCCAAATAGAGATGGTGAATAAATCATTGCTAAACATATTAAGATGTTTGTGTGATGAACAACCAAATAGGTGGAAAAACTTGTTGTGTCATGTTGAGTTTTCATACAATAATACTTTTCATGTTGATGTTGAGAAAAGCCCATTTGAGGTGAACTATGAGTTTCGTCCAAAGATGATGGACACTTTGAAGAGATTTAATGGTGAAGCTCAATTGAGTGATGATTTTGTGTAAGAGATGAAGGATCTCCATGCATAAGTAAAATCCAATCTTGAAAAGAAGGTTGAGGAAAGAGTACTCAAGAGAAATGAGGGTAAACCAAAGCCAGAGTTTGCTATTGGTAACTTTGTTTGGGTCCTCTTGAAGAAGAATTAGTTAAGAGATGTCAACTTCTCTAAATTTAAAGCTAAGAAGATGGGACCTTTCAAAATCAAGAATAAGATCAATGATAATGCTTTTGATGTTGGTTTACCAAAAAATGTTGGTAAGTCTCTTGTATTTAATGTTTGAGATATTATGCACTATCATGGCCTTGTTGACGAAGAAACCATATAGGATAACACTGATGAGTTTAAAGGGGCTATTGATTAGGCCAAGTCTTCAATGGAGAATAAGATTGTCGTACTTGAGCATAGAACAGCTTCTAGCACTCAAGAAGTCAAGAGGAATAAAAATTTAATCCATTGGAAGGATTAGTCCATAGATGATGATGTATGAATCCATGAGACCAAACTCATGAGTGGGGGATTACTTCAACACCTACTATCTTGTTTACATGAGTTCACTTTTTGAAGGGTGGGAGAGGTAGTATAGGAACACTTCTTTCGATCCCATTGTTTTTTATTAAGTGTGTTTTTTGTAGATTTTGGATCTTGTGGAGATGTTTTGGAGGGTTAGGAGATGTCTTCACTAAGACCTAGGAGTGACAGAAGATGTCTGGGAGTTAGAGGAGATGTATTGCTAAAATGGTAGAGGTCCAAGGAAAGATGTCTTATTAGAAAGAAGATGTTTTGGAGGAGACATCTCCCTAAACTAGGAGACATCTTGGACAAGATGTCTCTCTTATGTGTAAGATGTTTTGTCCTTGGAGAAGATGTCTTAGAAAAATAGTAAATGTTTTTCTTGAGAGCTAGGATTTCATAAGAGACATCTTCCCAAGATTAGAAATGACTCGTATAGCGAAAAAAACTTCCAAAAACATTCATCCAAATTTGAGAAACAACTAACACAAAATGAAAAAGGGTGGAAACACCTAGGGAGAATGTGAGAAGACTTTCAAAACATTTGAAAAGTCTCAAATAGAGTTGGGGAAATGTTTCTAGGTTTCTTATCTTCTAGTTTGTCATAATAATTATTTTATTCACCATTGTTAAGTATGATGAGTGAGAAGGAAATATTTTGAGAGAGAGAGAGCTAAGCAAGAGAGGGTATGTGAGCACATTTGATGAATGTAATTGATGATTGCAACTCCAAGATTAACTTGTGGTGTGTTGGTCTATGTATTCAATTCTCTTATGTCTTACTTATCAGTTGAGATCTTAGTCTTGAGTTATGGAAGAGATCCTCTATTGGTTGTGTCTTGCATTGAGAATAACCATTGTGTGATTGTAGAGCCCCATGCTTTGCAATATTGTTTGAGTGTAATAGGTTTTAGATGTTTTGGATTTTGGAAATGCTATTGTAATATTCTAATCAATTAATTGAAGATAGCTAGTTTTCTTGCTTTCTAGAAAAATTTTTTATCTTTGCATAATATTTGAATTTAGTATTTGAAGGTNATTTTTATCTTTGCATAATATTTGAATTTAGTATTTGAAGGTGATTTAATGATGGAGTGAATTTGTTACATAAGTTTAAAGGCAGTCTTGGAAATTGAAACATGAAATGTTTTCATTTCCTAAAAGTGACATTGATGCTAATATCAAGATTATCATGCTAATGTCATCATCCTCCCAGTATGCTAGGATGAATATTTGGTAGCATTTCCTTGGTTTGTAGGTTTCTTAAGGTCTTGAAAACATCATTATGACTCATTACAATGTTAGTTTGGGCATTTCAAAAGCAAGAAATGATAACTTAGAAAATTGATAAAAATTTTCTAAGTACCTAGCTAACACTAATACCAATGACAATGTCAGCACTCTTGGAGCTTGGAAAATAACTACCTTGATCATCAGTATTTTCATTGCACACTATCCCTAGGCTTCTTGGGCTTCTTGACATCATCTTATTATCATTTAGCATCCATTTGTGTGTTAAGCGAGATCTTCAAAGTTCAAAACTGTAACTTTGGAAAAGATGGCAAAATTTTACTAAGTACTAGTGGGACCCATATTTTTTGATTCATCACCTTCCAAATTAGCATTTGACCTCATTTCCTAGCTTCATAAGCTCATCGGCATCATTTGACACCCATTTGAACATTAAATGGAGCTTTAGAAGCCTTAGATCAACACTTGGATAAAATTAAAAAAAATTTTCTAAGTGTTGGTAACATTGATACTAACATTAGTGTCATCTAATCATGCTTTTGATGTTGCTAAGTATGAAGGTCAAACTTGTCAATTTTAAACTCTAGATAAACTTCAAGTGAACTTCTGTTAACTACAAAGTTAACGTTTTCAATCCCAATCCTATAAATATGGAACTAAAATCCATATTTCAAGATTGATTTCTTAAGATCCATAGCACATTTCGAGATTTTGAGAGATCAAGAGTGCATGCAATAGACCATCCAACATCTGTCGTATGCGCCATGGCTATCATAGCTTTTCTAGGCTTTAGTGCTGATGCTGATGTGGTATCTATGTTAATCAAGAAATATTGACATTAACACTTCAAAATTTAGAGTTTTTTAGCATTTATTTTTAGTCTCTAGAATTAGAATTTTTAAGCTCTAGCATCAATGATGTGATACTTAGTCGCTTTGGCCCTAAATTGATTCTAGAAAATGCATGAAACTTCTCCATCAATATCCTTATCCTTAAAGGTTCAATTCCACTATCTAAATCCACATTTCTCTTACAAATTATGTTTTCATTATTAGTTGTATCTCACTTACGATTTTTCTTCATCACTTCTAGTTTGGTCCTTCTTAGAAGGTAAGCACTGATTTTTTCTTTAGTAATGTAGCATTTTTCTTGTTTAGGAAGGAAATTGAAACCCTTTCTCCATATCATAAATCTCATATTCTAATATTTTATGTTGTTTTATGTATGTTTTATACTTATATGTAATTCTATTACTCATAGTTCATCCCATACTTCATTTATTTTTTTAGCAAGTAACACTTAGTTAATTTCAACATTTTAATCAAATATTTTTATCATTCCCTTACCATCCTTAGTTCACGTGTGTTAGACTAACTGCATTGAGGGGCAACTTGTGACTCATCATATCATTATTGTTGATTTAACAAAGGTTATATCAAGTTAAAAACCATTTGTAGCCTTGGATTAAATTTTTAAAACACTTAATTTATGGAGATATTTCATGTCAAATTAAAAAAGAATAATTTTTCAAGAACATTAGTCATATCCTTGGAAAATATTTTCATAGCTTTTGTGGAGAGGTTTAAATTTAACATGTCAAAGAATGGAACACTCACTTAACTACTCTCCATGAAGCAAGATCTTAATGAGTCCATCAGTAAGTTCATTCTTCAGTGGATCATAAGAGCCACATAGCTTACCTATACTCTTCTAGAGCCTTAGCTCCTAGATATTTTTGAAACAATGGTTAATGACTATATTAAAAACAATATTGTTTACCTAAGGCCACTATCTCTTATTAATGCTTTGCTATTAGCTATGAGAATTAAGGAAGTGGTGATCCACAGAAATGATTCAAAATGGCTTAATTTCTGGAAAAAGGCAAATAAGATAGTTAAGTAAGAGAAGAAATAAACTCAAACATAGAATATTTTATCTATCTTTTCATACCCATAAGCTATAATGGTGGTAGTTACTCCTCCTCAACAACAATTCTCTATTGAATAATAGGTAAGTTAAACAACTTTAGCTTAGCCTAATCAACAAGGGCTAAGGAACAATAGTAATACTTAGTAGCAATGCAAGTCCTCCGAGGACCATTCAAATTACCACAAGTTTCGAATGACATACTTTATGTTGTTTGATTCTTTGGTTAGGGTAGGTCAGATGCAACAAATGCAAGTATGAGATTAGAGTAGAGCAAATATTAGGATCCTTTCTAGTGTATGTAGGAATATATTAAGATCTTAAAGTGGCATGGCTGACATAAGTTTTGCTAGTATCAGTAACTAGTAGGACATGACATAGATAATTGTAACGCTATGAAGAATTACACCCAAGATATTTTATAAGAGCAAGAAATTATTTTCAATATTCCTACAAATCTTGAATTCCAAGAATTATAGGTTTTCCAAGATCCATTGGAAAGGTGCATCATTTTATCAACCTTTAATATGAAGGATGAATTAGCTTAAAGGTTAAAAAAATCTTATGTAATCAATATCTATCATGATCAATAGATGGCATTAGTTCCCTAGCAATGTATTCATTCATGAAATTCTTTCATGGTGGATTAGCCAGCTTCTATTCCCCTTTTAATATTAGATGAAATTCTTTTGTAGTAGACTATAGTTCATATCATTTTTCCCATCATTTTAACTCCTACAACTATTTCTCCTTAAGTTCTTATTATTGTTAGCATGTCATCCCTTGTAAATATAGTTGCTATTTTGTCTTATTTTATTTTTAAATATTACTTCTTACAACCTATATTAATCTCCATCCCTTGTCATTCTATCCTAGTTAACACTAATATTTCCTTCCCTATGTTGCGTTTCTTTAAAATTCATATCTTATGAAAAGTCAACAAGATTACTTGTCTCAAGATAAAGGAAAAGGTAAAGCCCTTGCAAATCCAAATAAGAAACCTTCTAAATTCAAGAAAAGGTCATTTTTTGCTTGAAACCAAACCTTACCCAGACTATTTCAATTTTTTATTTAACTTAGACTTATCTTGTTATTACAAAAATATTTTTGAAATTAAAAACAAAGATTTAACCTAGCTAATTGTTGTTATAAAGTTAAGGAAACTAGTCAATATCTCTTTAACATAATTTCAAGTTCTAAGGAACATTGTTTCATCCTTGAAGAGTTTCTTAGTCAAAGGTCATCCTTTTAATTTTACATGCTTCATGCTATGATGTTGATTATCATCTTTTATGGAGAGAACATGAAATTTCATGTTCAATTTGCAAAATACCTATCTACATCTCTATCAAGATAGATAATAATTATACTTTTTCTATGGCCCACATGGATAATAGAGTAAGTTCTAATATACTCTCATGGACTTTGGTTGAGGAATTTGAATTTTAGAAATAGGTAACTCACACTAATATCATTTCTATCTTATTTTTTGCAAGAGATGTAAGTAGATGTGTTGGGAACTCTTAAGTTACCTTTTTCAATCAATGATTCTAGTATGTTTGAAGCTCTTTCCATGGTATTCTATGACTGTTTGGGAATAAATGTTATTCTTGGAAGATATTGGCTAGCCCATCACTACATGATTTCATCTTTCATACATTAAAAGATTCATTTTCCTTAAGCAAGAAATTATTATTTTTTATTGGTACTAAATCCCAAGCATATCACACCTTGATCACTAATCAAAATATGATGTTATAAAAACCCCCAAATTATTCTCTTCATCAATAACAAAAAAATAATCATCCTTAATTCCATGGTTTTGTTGGTGACCTCTTGGGACTACCAATGTTGTGTGGCCTCCAGTCTCATGACCTGGGGTCATAGGAAAAAAAGGTGTTCTTGAAAACAAGGTTTAGATACTTTATGGTCTTCTAGAAATACCAAGGCCAATATACCTCCAAAAAAACTTAGTGGTTATGAAAAGAACTAAATGTGAGTATGTGTTTGCTATTGTAAATGTTGAAATACTTGGGTTGTGTATGAAACTATAATTGGCTATCATAAAAGAAATTTAGCTAACTTTTTTGAATACTATGAGTTATTAAATGTTCCTATTATGTCAAGTCTCTTGGTCTATATAGTCCCTATAGTATGCTACTTGAAACACTTAAAATTTCATAAAAATATTTGAGCATAATTCTACCAATCTACTTCTAATTTCCCCAAGAGCAAAAATTCCACAAGAAAACTAGAAATAGAGTGAGATTCAAAGGATTTAGAAAGAGAAAAGAAAGGCAAACAGAATTGTGTGAATCTCAAACATTTAGGCAAGATAAATTGAACATGATGAAACACTTTGTAATAAAGCTATTCTAGTTCAATCTAAATATTACAAATTTTCCAAACCCTTTGAGCCCAAAAACCAATTTCATAAAAGATAATTTTATTACAATACCAAAACACTTTGTAAAAAATAAGTACAAGCTTTTGTTTCGCTAGTTAATAGTTGTCAAAAATTGCAAACAATAGAACTAGCATAAAAATTTGACAATTTTAAGATTAAAATATCAAGGCAATAAAATTTAAAAAATGAAGCTGTTGGCGACCGTTTGGGACGCGACCGCCAACGAGTGACCTCGAATAGGATTTAGGTGCCTGCTGGTCTCTGGCAACAACAAGGCCCAGATACCTCCAAATAAACTCAGTAGTTAATGTGAGTATGTGTGTATGTTGTTGCAGCGTGTGGTTGTGTAAAATGTAACAATTGCGTTGTGTGAACTACAAATGACTTACGTTAAGGAGATTCAGCCAACTTTGCCAAGTACTGTGAGTTCTTGAAAAATTTTCTATTTTGTTCAACTGCCTAGTCTACCCGGTCCTTATAATACCTACTTGTAACAAATAAAATTTTGCAAAAACATTTGAGCACAACTCCGCAATCTACACCTAATTTTCCCCAGAGAAAGAGATAGTTCCACAAGAAAACTAGAAATAGAGCAAGATTCAATGGAAATAAGCAGAAAAGAAAAGAAAGCAGATTTGTGTAGACCTCAAATATTTAAACAAGGTAAAATGACATGAGTAAACACTTCGCAATAAAGCTATCCCAAATTCAATATCTAAGAATTGTTCAAACTTCCAAGGCTCAAACTAGCAATATCTTTAAGACAATCCTATTATGCTACCAAAAATTGCTACGTAAACTACCACGTACGAGACTCCATTTTGACTAGATAATAGATGTCAACGATTGCATTCAAACAGAACCTTTAAAAGACTTGACAATTTCTGATTGAAATACCAAGAGAACTCACTTTAAAGATAAAAAGAAGCTAGTCAGGTCCCATCAAAATACCAAAGATTCTCTGAACCCTCTCGACTACTAAATTATTCAACGGTGTGACTACAAACAGAGGCTCTCTTACAACAATCCCAATAGCAGTTCCCACATGTTGCACAATAACGAAATTTACTACTAAAATGCTCTCAAGGCTTTTAGACACAAGCGCTTCTATGGCAAAATTTTAATAGAAATTTCTATTGGGCAACAAGAACAATAAGAGCAATCTAAAAATCCCAAAATTACTTGCCAAGGATGATACTATCTAAACCACTAGCTAAGCAATTTAAACAAAACAAAAAATGAAATGCATAACTCACAGGCCCATGACAAAGAGGCTGAAATCTTTATTCTAGCAAGCCATCTTTCACGAAATATTCTTTACCAATCTTCCAAGTGCGATGTGAGACCCAATGTGATGTGAGAAGTGATGATTCACCTTTTTTTTCTTCCCCCTTTACCCTTGAAGCCTTTTTATAGGGTTCCAAGGTAGGTAGGGAAGTTACATATTCAAAAATATCTCACCTAACTTCTCTCCCAAGTAACTTGGCCAACCAATTAGGAGATTACTTGCCCAACAAGTTAGGTAAGTTACAACAATTTTGGGTGGTTGTAACCACCATAGAGATAAAAGAGGTTGACAAGTGGCCTTGGTATAAAATTAAAATACAATCTTTATGTCCCTTACAAGCTATAGTTGCAACTTACTCCATACATATATGTCCCTTTTATTTTGCTTCTTTAAATGAGAAATAAGTCTGTTACAGAAATATCAGCAAAATAGCAAGCAAGAACGGATTGATAACGTGGGCCTTTCTGGCGGTTGCTGGTGCTCATGGTTGCCAAAAAAAGGGTACAATGGTTTATCATTTCCGGCGTGAATTCAAGATCCATATGGGTGCCCCACGCGGCGGAAGTTGTGCTGCTTGCAAACGAAGAAAAAACTGATGCATTCATCTGCCATTGGCCGTGCCGTATATGTGGCCCTGGGTTATCAAATCTCCTCTGCGCGTTGTCCAAGTGTTTCTGGAAACTACGTCGGTTTAACCAGCCCGCTTAGGGCGCTGATAGAACAATCTTGTTGCCGTAAATTATGCAGAAATACAAGAGCATAATTCTGGTTTTAGGCGGAAGAAGAAAATACTGATATTTTTGTTTCTGTTTTCTGGCCACCGCAGCCCCAAATTTTAAACAACGGCTGCCCTTCTCAAAACATTTTTTTTTCTGCAAATTTTCTGCCCCCTTTCTTCCTGATTGTAATCTCCTTGCCACAAAAATAAATTTCAGCAAGAAACTTCAGCTTTAGGATGGGTTTATTGTATTTTCGTGACGATTTTTTGACTTGAATTAAACCGCTACCATTACTACATTTTTGAGAAACAACAATGGATTTTGCTTTCATTTTTTTGCAGTTTCCTGGTGAAGCTAGATGAAATTCGAAACAGAATTAGGACTGCCCAAGTATTTTATTGCTGATCATTTCTTTCTGCCCTGAATTCAAGTTAAACCCATTTGCTCTGAAATCCCCTGTTCTCTGAATGAATTTATCTTGAAATTTACTACCGTATTCACATTCAAACCCTTCAGTCTTGCACAAAGAAATCAGTCGCTTTCTTCCTGCTCGTTCCGGTGAATAATGTGAATAATAAAACTCTTGATATTTTGGCACTTTATTTTCATATCCTAATAAGGCCTCAACAGCATTTTATTTAATAAAGAATAACTCCCAAACATCTTCAACCAACATTCAAGCTATATGTTTTACTTTCAAACTCTTAAACACTGATTATTCCAATTGTAAATATGATAGTCCAACTGTTCCATGAAATGGCCAAAATGTGCCAACAGAAGCTATTTCAAAAAAGTCAAAGTATCAAAGATTTTTCTAGACCCTCAAGACTCAAATATGAAATTTCTATATTCATTTCTATTAAATTGCTCAAGATGCTTTTCTCAAACAGAATAAGATCTTATATGGAAAAACTAAAAGAATTCTAATATTGCACAAAAACATAGTTATAAGAATAATCTAGAGAATCCCAAAATTAAATGCCAAGAACATTACTATCTAGACCATTAGCTAAGCAACTAAAATAAAATGGAAAGAAAAATACTCACAAGATTAAAACAAAGTGGTCAAATTGATGTCTTTAGTAATCCATGCTTTTACTATCTTCAATATTTTTCTAAGTATCTTCTTACACCCCCCAATGTCCTTGCTCTCATTCTACCCTTGAAGCCTTTTTATAGTGGCTTCATCATTGTTACAATCATCATTGAAGGTTAAGGTGAGTGAAAAATATCTAGGGAGTTTATTCATATCTGCCTTAAGAAGTTACAACTTCTATAGAAAGTTATGAGAAAATCAAGCCATAGTTGGCAAGTGTCTTCTTGGTAATTACAACTTGATGAGTCATGGTCTGTCAGGTCCTATTATTAGATCCCTATTATCAGACCCCCAATATCATAGCCGCGATATTGCATCCTCCACACAATATCGTGTACGCGATATCACATCTTGCCTCATCTTCTATAAATAAGAGGTAGTGCCCTTTGTTCCCGATAGTTAGTTCTTAGTCCCTTATCCAAAATCTTGTAGTTTTTCCTTCTTAGAGTTAGAATTATTTCTCAGTGCATGCCCATAGTGTGATGATTGTAATTGTACGACATCCTTTATTCAAGTGTGACGTACTTGGACAAGCACATGACCAGAAATAAATATCGATATTACTTCATCATTGCAGCATTTACTAAGTTTAATTATTTAATTTTTATTGTTATTTATTACTTTTGTAGTTAACATCTCTTTATCCTAAACTCCTATTAAATGCGAAATGAGTACGACTTGATCACGAGCATTTAAGTGTGACTACTTGGGAACCTAGTAGCGTACCTAGGATTTGCGCTTGGTAATCCCAGTGGTAGTATTGCACAAGGTCCAAGATGTGTATGGATGATTGAGGAACAGATGCTCATTGCACTTAGGCTAGCTTATATTCTTTCTCACCCTCTCTCTCTTAGCTTAGTTAATATTATTTCTCATCATACCTAGGAGTAGCATTAGTGTAGGAACACATCATACACCTCACTCTGGACTAAACCATTAATGACAAAGTTAATACTAGTCCAGGTGGGAAGACAACGAACTGCAACCTACGAGTAACTGTTTGGATACCACAACTAGTTTGTCTATGGAGTTTGACTAGATCGTGCGTGAAATGCTTGTATTCGTATGGTTGAGTGTAGGGGTACCTCGCCACTCATCATTGGCACCGTTGCCAGGGACGGTGCTAGTTATCTAGATTAGTTATATCATACAAGGTCACTGTATAGGAATTAACGATATATCTTTTAGGAAGAAATAATTATAAAAATTCACATAAAAACTTACACATAATTACACAACCATGCCTCTCCTACAAGACTATGATAATGCCATACCTAGTGAGGAAATTCATTGGAGAACCAAGGAATTATATGACAATGAAGATTGGAGTACGCAATCTGAGGTGGGGGTTTCTTATAAACATAAATGAAAGCAGCATCGTCTCGACACATGAAAGAATAACTTACTCGATGATGATGAACCCTTATTGGTGACGACAAACTTAATGCAAATACAAGAGGCTGTTTGAATCTCCCGTAGGCATCGTAAAGAGAGACGCCTACCCAGGCTCAATTTAAACAACTTTTCCAATTTTTTAGGAGGCTATGACTTATATCTGCAACAACATTTACAAGCCTTCTACGATGCCTGTGCATCGAACAACATTGGTAACAGTTGAAAAAAACTTAATCTCTTTCCTATGACACTCGTTGGCCAAGCAAAGGTATGGTATAGATCGTTAAAACCAAATTCAATACGACATTGGCCAACAATGGTAGAACTCTTTAACGAAAGATATCAAACCTATGAAATAGATCCAAGAGTGGAAACAAGCACAACATGAACCCTTGAACATGGCCTTAGAAAGATATTATGCATTGTTAAACAACTGTCTAGGTCATGAGTTCTCCAAGGAAAGGCTACTGTACCATATCATTGATGGGCTTCATGATGAAACAAGAGAGACCCTAGATGTATGCCCAAGATCAACTATACGAAATGTGAACCCATAAATTCCAAGAGCTTATTAAGTGGGTAGCAATAGAAGAAGGAGAAATGGCTAGATGGGAGAGTGTTGAAAAACATCAACGAGACCAAAGTCTCAACTTAATAGAGGTCCATAATCACAAAAAGGAGAAATCAATCTATCTTAAGGAGGAAGAACCATCTTTTCCAGTACAACAATCATTAGATGAAATCGAGGCAAAGATCCAGAGGAGGCTAGAATGGATGCATAAAAATTCTAGAGAATATATCAATATTATTGGAGATAGAGTTTTGACAACCCAAGAAGTAGGACAAAATGTCATTAGACAATCAAAAAGAAGGGATGAAGAAAATAAGAGCTCAACTGCCAATCACACGTATGAATGCAACATTTGCTTATACGATCACCCCAATGGCCAATGCCCAATCTGTTTACGTTTATATGAGCATTGGGGAAACACGTTACACCCAAAGTTTGTACAAAGATACTATGTTCGATCACAATGGCAACAATCCTAGTCATGGGAAAAGCCATCCCTAAACTAGAGACACCCTTCATATCATCTGAATCCAAATGCTGATCTAGTCCAACATCCTATTTCCCCAAATGGATCAACATACTCTATCTTGCCACATTATGATTCTCCTTGGTACTATCAGCCCATGTCCTCAGCATAACCACTACCTCGTGTACCTTACACTTCTCCTAAATTTCAACATTCTCATCCTTTTCCTCCTTCTACATCACCACCAAATGTTCCTGAAGTATATGCACCACAGCAACAACCCACGAACTTTACTTATGCTACTATTGCCAACAACAGTAAGAGACCTCCTCAACATCAAAGGTGTCCCTTCTTTTTACATGACCATAGGAAGGGACAATACAGTTCCAAGGCCACTGCATTCTCCAACTCAGCACAAGTCCAACACTGTGGTGCACCCTTCTCTTCAAACCCAACGCCTCGTGTTACTTCATCAAGGCCACCAATTAACACTCCAACAACCATACGGCCGAATGAATATAGCCATGGAGAGTGACATCCCGATCCTTGCATACCATCTTATGGTCTAAAGTATCAAATTGGGTCAACCCTTTACCAGGGAACCACATCTTATAAATTTCCCCACTATGCTTACTATAATCAAGTGTGTGAACCCTAATGGGGTAAGTATGACCGGGTCCCAATATTTCCAACATGCAAGGATCCTCATTTTTAATTTAATAATTCTCACCATGCTCAACCATTTGGTTATGGGGGATATCCCCCATTCTAATAAGAAGCAGGGTTAATAAATATTTTTCATTTTCTTTAATTTTACAATTTTTTGGTTTTCCAATTTCTCATTTTTCAATTTCTTGTTTTATCTTTTGTCTTTTTGTATTTTTATCTTTTTATAAGTAATCTCATCTATGAATAAAACACTCATGTGGCTCATTGGTTGAGGTGTGTTCTATGTTATCGAGTCTCGAGTGATCAATTATTTGGATAGTGAGCCCATTACACCCACTCATCCATTCTACAAATAAGAGGTTCTATTCGAGGGTACAGTGATATTCTTGACATTCTTAAAACTTAAAATTAATTTTGTGTTCATTGTACCTAGAATGAAGGAGGATGGATCAAGAGGGAATGATTAGGGTGTGACATCAAGGGGACTTGCAGATTCTCTTTGGTGACATTTGTGGAAGTTATCATGCAACGTGGTTGTACTAAGATCCTTGTAGATCTAACCAAAAATGGGAGTAAGAGTAATAAAAAGGGCACTCAAAAATCCAATGCCATTCTAGGAGGTACCACTGGAAAGACTTGCACCCATGCTTAAAGGTTGGTGGCTTCTTTGGATTCAGCAATTGAAAAAAAAAGAAAGAAGGAAAAAATAAAAAAACAAAGAAAGTGCCACAAAGCGAAAAAATCACTCCTCCCTTGAACAAAATTCCAAGTGATTGTACACCTTGTTGTTGTGGTACTCTCATAGTCGCTCATCATGGGATGAAACAATGCAGTGTCACTGATTAGAGGAATGGACTTGGTCCTGATCTTGGAACGATGGGTTAATGAAATATTAATCATGCTTAACACCCAAGATTCATTGTGCCTTGGGTCAGCTACCTCATGTCCCAATCTTTACAATCCCTTCTATAGTCTATCTCATCTCACTGTGCATGTAATTGTAGCTCGTGTCTTTTATAGCATAGAATTGTTACCTCATTCCGATGGTATCTACATGTGTGTGTTTTGTGAAACTGGTATGGATTACATTTAACCCTTCTTGTGCCTACAAACATTTTAAGGTGTGGTTACACAAGGGCATTATAGGTTGGAACCTGCTTTGGGGAGGACCCACTTGCGTGACTTTTGCAATTTGTACTTGTTGCATACCACCACATCATCTTATACCCTCTGAGTACTTCATTGCCAAATCTATTCTTTCCTTTGTCATCATTTTATCAAACTTTTCTCAAAACTAGGTCCTTTTATGTGTCACCTAAACAAACCAAGTCCGACATTAAACTTTTAGGGAAACTTCCTTGAAAAAAAATTTATAAGTCTAAAATCACACTAAACAAAGAATTCAACATTTATTAAAAGTAATGAGTAAGGTATGAAATCATTGAAATTTTTTCAATTAGCTTACTAACAATTGATCTTTGTGTGATTATAGATGGCCCCTAAAAGAAGACAACAAGGAGGATCTTCTCAAGTCATAACCGAGTGACCAAGGGGAGGTAGAGGCTAAGGATTTCATGCAGAACATGTAGAGCAGGAGGCACAATCACTTAGCATCCATCATGGAACTAATGTTATTGCATAATCTATCCAAGCAAAAGGTGGAGAGGTCAGGGCCCAAGCCTATGAAGAGGAATGATGGCTATTTGCGGCATAACATGTCAAGGCCAATCAAGTGTTTCCACAATTGCCATGTTCATGAAAAGTTTCGACTCCATCAAACATTGGAACATCAGCATGGATGGCTCATAATCCTTGGATAGAAGAGGAGAAACGTTAAGCACTTGTTCAATGGTATCAATCTTAGAAGCTTGATTGTGCAAGAAAAAGGAGAGGCACCCATAGAGGAGCCACCATTATCAGGAATCCCATGAGTTCCACAAGTTTTGTCTTTTGTGTCTGTGTCCAAATTTTTTTAATTCTCCATTACAGCATAAATAAATTCCTAGTTAGTCAATAATCCCATACCTATCCACTGTGTAATCAATTGAACTTGTTCCTCACTTTCTTTGACTCGAGGATGAGTTGTTATTCAGTTGTGGAGGTATGATGAGTCATGGTCTGTTAGGTCCTATTATCAAACCCCTATTATTGAAACCCTGATACAAGATACCAAGTTTGATAGGTCCCGATATCAGACCCCTATTATCGAACCCCCGATATCGCATCTGCGATATTGCATCCGCCACGTGATATTGTGTCCTGCCTCATCTTCTATAAATAAGAGGTAGTGCCCTTTGTTCCCGATAGTTAGTTCTTAGTCCCTTATCCAAACTCTTGCAGTTTTTCCTTCTTAGAGTTAGAATTATTTCTTAGTGCATGCCCACAGTGTGATGATTGTAATTGTACGACATCCTTTATTCAAGTGTGACGTACTTGGACAAGCACATGACTAGAAATAAAGATCGATATTACTTCATCATTGCAGCATTCACTAAGGTTAATTATTTAATTTTTATTATTATTTATTACTTTTGTAGTTAACATCTCTTTACCCTAAACTCCTATTAAACGTGAAATGAGTACGACTTGATCACGAGCATTTAAGTGTGACTACTTGGTAACCCAGTAGCGTACCTAGGATCTGCGCTTGGTAATCCCAGTGGTAGTCTTGCACAAGGTCCAAGATGTGTATGGATGATTGAGGAACAGATGCTCATTACACTTAGGCTAGCTTATATTCTCTCTCACCCTCTCTCTCTTAGCTTAGTTAATATTATTTCCCATCATACCTAGGAGTAGCATTAGTGTAGGAACATATCATACATCTCACTCTGGACTAAACCATACATGATAAAGTTGATACTAGTCTAGGTGGGAAGATAGTGAACTGCGACCTACGAGTAACTATTTGGATACCACAACTAGTTCATCTACATAGTTCAACTGGATTGTGCGTGAAATGCTCGTATTCGTATGGTTGAGTGTAGGGGTACCTCGCCACTCATCACAACCTCACAAATACCAAGGAGATCTAGTTATAACTTGCATAGGAGGTTATAACTTCTATGAAAAGTTTTAATTCCCATAAAAAATAAAGTTATACTTATCAAATGATTATAAATTCCCCTGTTTTTAAACTATAAACCTTCCTTTTAAAATTACCAATTTTAATTCAAATAAGGTATAAGTTTTTGCTTGCAATTTTTTTTTAAAAATCATTATCAAGGCCACATGGCCTTAAGATATGTAAGTTCACATTAGGTGTGCCTTTAAGTAGGTGTGCAGGCTTCATGGTTGTCCTACCTACTACTATGTTGCTTGCATTTCACATGGCTCTTATGTGTCTTTCATTTTTTACTTCCACTCCTGGATCCTTTTGTCGTTGAGCTTCTATAGGCATGGTGCTCCCACCATTGTCATCTCTAGTCTCTATAGTCATTATTGTGCTTGATGCTACTCCAAAAAAGCTGACAATGACATCGAACAAGAAATCACATATTCAGGTCCTCCTCTGGTTCTTACTACACCAATACCTTATGGCTACATGATCCTTTGCTTGTTGAAATTTGTATGCAAGTACTTGAAGTTGAAGAGGAGTTGTCATTAATAATTTTAGTGTTGTTGTGCGTGGATAAAATTTTACTATCATGGATACCCTTTGCTTAGGGTTCCTAAGTCTGTTGGATACCCTGAAAAGGACAAGGTAGCAACTTGTAGTATAACTTAATTTTAGTTTATATATCAATCAACCTTGCCATTTTTTATCTAATGATGATTGCTACTTTAGGGCTTCTAGAATATTAATTTTGAATGTGAAGCCGAATTTCTATTGTCCAAAATAGTTGTAGGTTTGGCATGCTTGTTTTGCTTTAAAATGCTAATTTTGTTTAGAGCTTCCTCTTTCATAAGTTGTAGGGTTTGTGCTCTTCTACAAGTTTTGAAATTGAATTCATGGCATCTTATTTAACCTTTCCTTTTTAAATTTTATTCCATGATATTATTTGCTATTGTAGTTTAGGCTCAAGTGTCATTGTTGCATTTCATATTGTCATACTTTTTTCTACAGCAAGGGTTTCTTTTTCTGAGATAATGATGAAATTTTTAGATAATTTTGCCAATTTTTCAACAACTACTAAGTAAGAATCTTGTTAATTTTGTTAACTTTGTATCAAAACTATGGTTTGATCTAACAAAATTCATCAAATGTTGCTTGAGCCATTGAATTGGATATTTTTCTCTTTACTTTGTTCAGGGTCTACAAACTTTGCAACTAAATTTTTATCATTGTTTGGAGGCCACTATAAAATGAATATGGTAACATGAGTTGCAATGGCCTCTTCCATAGAAGAATGCACAACATAACAATGGGTCTTTACATGATCCATCCAAAATGCAATTACTTGTCAATTTTCCTAAGAAGTTCTTGCACAATTTTCAGAGAAAATGGATGTACAAATTTATCTACTTTGTTTCTAATCTAAAACTGATAAACTTATGCAATGTAGGAGCTGATGGTGCCATAGTTGCAAGTGACTAACTTGCAATTGTTTGATTATTTTCAGAATTCCATCTCCACTATTATATATATTGTTACACGGAAAGACCACAAATTTTTCATCCTTTAGCTAGAAACACCTTATTGCAATTTTCCTTTCTCTAGCTAAAACTAAGATTTTCTTAATTCCATTTTCTTTATCATGCCTTTGGGTTTTTGCTCTAAAATTATGAACACAAACCCAAAATGTGCATACCTTGAATATAGAGAGTATTTCCCATTCATTCTCCTTCAATACCTTTCTTAATCATACTTCTTACTATTGCCCTTTGAAATAAATAATCTAATTCTTATCTTCCAATCACCAATAAAGAATTAAATTGGGTAATTTAAGTCTCAACATTATTTCAGAAAATCTACTTCATCAAATGGTACAAATGTGACAACATTTCTTACCTCCTTCTTGAATTCCTTAAATATTTAAGATGTTTAAGATCATTCATCAACTAAATTAATATCAAAATAGGAATTTATTAAACATTTTACCAAAAAAAAAATTCATTTTTAAGGAAAATTTTCATCAAACTTAAGATTTGATGGTACAAAAACCTTAATCTTATTAACTAGGAAATTGTACAAACATAGCCTTAGAAAAACTATTCTGAAGGTGGGAAAGGAGTAGTTAAGATAACCCTTGTAGGGATTCTCATGTTGCTAATTCTTTCATATTGTATCTCTGTGATGATGAATGCACTTCTTCCTTCTCCTTTTCTAGTTGAAGCTTCAACTTGGTTTGCTTCACTATTGTTCCCAAAAACCAGCTTTGTCTCTTTCTCATATGACTCTTTGGTTACTGATTTTTGTGATTCTCTATACCTAGTTACTTTTTTATCTTGAGACATGAAAGACTATCTCCAAGAATCATTTTGATTTGACTCTCCTTGGTAGTCAGCTTTAGTGGTGCATTAATGAAAGACACCCCAAACATTCTAATGGATCAAGAGTCTGCTAGTAGGAAAGTTAAACTCATTCAAAATACAAAGTAAAAATGAACTTTTGGATGATGCATCATGAGCTATTTCCTTGTAAAAGGCTCTCATGACATGCTTTGAATAGCAACCAATCACATAACAAATAAAAGGCCTTTTTGCTACCATCTCTATTAAGCTCACTTTCTACCTTAAATGAAGAACACTTCACTTGCTTTTTTCTTCTCAAGTGTTGAATTGGAAGATGTTGTGTTTTTAAGCAAATCACAAATTTTATATAATGCATGGAAAATTGGAATTTCCCACCATTTAAATAATCAACTTTCCCACTCAATCATGGCTTATTCACTTTCTACCATCATATTTTTGATAAAGTTGATTTCCACTATGTGGTTGGTTTAAATTAATTTTCCATTATGTGGTTATCTAAACCACCACTCCCACTAAGTGTAGTTAACCACATGATAAGTAATTAAGTAATGATTACTTAAGAAAATGTAAATTTAAATTTTAAGCTAACACTCTAAATATAACTAATACTTTTATGTATACATATTTTATTATATCATATACACATGATATACACATATATTATAGTTAGATATTATATCAGTATGTATATATATTATTTATTATATATATTATAGCTAAGTATATATATTTAAAACTTACATAATAAAATTTGTTACTTACTACTAGGTATACTTAATATTATTATTATCATTATTTTATTATAATTATATTACTATATACATATATATATTATTAATATATATATATAAAGTTGTGGGTAGATGTCCAAGGTAATGTTTTATATGTGAAACATTATACAGAAGCTGCAATTCCATTCCACTTAACATGGACAACTTGTATGAGTCTTCTGATAATTGCTTCTTGATCTGAAATGGACCTAACCATCTTGCTGAAAATTTATTAGGTTTCTTCATATTCCATAATAACACTAAATCACTAGCTTTAAAAGTTCTTTTCATGGCCTTTCTATCAAACCATATTTTAACTAGAGAAGCATTTTCTAATAAATTATTCTTAGCTCTATCCATTTCGACTTCTCTTTTGATAACCAAGGTCATGAAATTTTTGTCTTTATTTATTTTTCCACTATACCTTTGTACAAAAGCAAAGGACGAGCTTAAAATTTTATTCGTAACTCTTGTAGGCAATTTATAGACTAAGTTATAAGCTAACATTCCAATAGCCTTTTAAAATCTAATATGGTTGGTCCATAATGTAGATTGCAAATAATCAATCCAATTTTTTGGATTCCCCTCCATCAACTTTTGATGTAGGAAATAAGATTATTTTTGTAGATTCAACTAAGACATTTCCTTTAGGATAATAATTTGAAGAAGAAAATAGAAATATGGGTTTCTCTAATGCCCATGTTATAAACTCCTTAGATTGAAAAGAAAATCCATTATTAGATACCAAAACTTTAGGCATACCAAAGTGACTTTTAATTTGATCTTCTAAGAACCTAATCGCATCCAATGCTGAATAGTTTCTTAGAGCTTTTGCTTCAGACCATTTAGTAAAATAATCAATGACTATAAGAATAAACTTATGTCCTACCCTTGATGAAGTAATTGTGCCAATAAAATTTAAGTCCCATTGTTGAAATGGTCTATCTATAAATATAGGTTTTAAGGGAGCTCGAGCCTTTTTGATTTTTGATCCATGAATTTGACATTTGTAACATCTTTGAATCTTTGAACTAATATCTTCTTACATGTTTGGCCAATAAAAACCATAACAGAGTATATGTTACATAGTCGAGTTAGGAGACATAAAATAAACTAGAATGAGCATGGAATTATTCTAAAATAGGACTGATTTGATCATTATGAATACATTCCAACAAAACCACTTTGAAGTCCTTTCTATATAAGATTCCATCTTTAATCACAAACTTATTTTCCTTTTTGAAGAAAGCTCTTTTCTAATTTGTAGTTAAATTATTTAGAATCTTTCTTGTGTTTATGAATTCTAGAATTTCATCATACTAGTTTCTTTCATGAGTTTTTAGCACATATATCTCATTTTCTCTAGCCATTAACTTGGCTAACCTCATTCCTTTAATAGTTTTGCACATTTCCAATGAAAATTTGAAACCTTGAAGTTTTATAAGCCATTTTACTTTTTTTATTTAAATCTCATTTTGAGCTAAGAATTTCTTGATTGTAGGCTCTAGTAGCATAATATGAACTAATAAGCTTTCCCAGTAATATTTGAAATGCTAAAGTGCTTTAATGACTGCAAATGTTTGTTTCTCTAGATCTAAATAATTTAATTTTGAACCTTTGAACTAATAGCTAAAAAATCCAATTAGTTCATCTTGACCTTTATCTCTTTGGATCAAAATGGTATCAATTGAATCATTTGAGACAAAAGCATATAACTAGAAATCTTCCTTCAATCTTGGTTTCACCAAGTATGGAGATTCTTGAATAGCCCTTTTAATCTTTGTTAAAGCTTTCTTTGATTTAGGTGTTTTTCTTACTGGGACATCTTTCTTTAGCATATGCATCAAAGGTTTAGTAATTTTAGTGAACCTTGGGATAAATTTCTTGATGGAATTTATCTTTTTAATAAAAGATCTAAGAGACTTTTTGTTCGTTGGATGCTCAATATTTTGTATTGCTTGGACTCTCGCATTATCTATAGCAATTCATTCTTGATAGATTACATAACCTAGAAAATTTTTAGATTTAACCTCAAAGATACATTTCTTAGGATTTAATGAAATACCATACTCATGACTTCTATCAAAAACTTGTTGAAGATGACCAACATGATCTTCCTTCCTTTTTGAATAGATAGTGATATCATCTAAATAAACCACAAAAAACCCACCTATTAAACCTTTAAAAGCAAAGTCCATTGCTCTTTGGAAAGTAGCTCCAGCATTTGATCATTTGAATGGCTTTAATTTGTAAGAAAATATCCCTGATTTAGTAATAAATGTTGTTTTATATCTATCACCCTTATCCACCATAATTTGATTATAACTTGAAAAACCATCTAGGAAGGAGTATATATAGCATCCTGATACTTTGATCAACATTTTATTAATTCTAGGGAGTGGGTACTTATCTTTTTTAGAGGCTTCATTCAAATTTCTAAGATCCACACAAAGCCTAATGTCACCATTCTTCTTCCTTACTAGAATAAGATTAGCAAGTCATGTTGAATATCATACTAGATGTATAATTTAGGCTTACAATAACTTCTTAATCTCACCTTCCATAGCTGGTTCAAATGATGGATTAAATTTTCTTTACTTTTTTTAGCTATCTTACAATCATCTACCAAAGAAGTTTTATGTGTCATCACATCTATTCTAAAAGCTTTAGATCATCATAAGACCAAGAAAAACTTTCCAAATTATTTTTTAGGAGTAATAATAAATTTTTCTTGAGGACTGAATCTTTTTCCTTTGTGATATTTAACATCTTTAGTATCTTAGCAGATCTAAGATTCATTTCTTCATAAACTTGATCATTAGAATTCTGTATATTTTTCCTTGTGTGCAAATTTTTACTAAACTCATGTTCATAACTGATCACCTCTTTGGAAATCAAATTATACTTAGAACTTGACATTGTTGCTGGTGTGATTTGACTTTCAAATTCTTGCTTATTCTTCATAAACCTGATTACTTGATCATCATCTTCAAATATTTGTAATGTTTTATGTTATTTGGTACTGATGACTGATGTTCACTCTCAATTACTACTCCATAACTTTCTATTGTTTTTATATCTAATGTTGAAGCTACTTAGCTAAATCATCTACTATGTGATTATCCTCTCTACTTATATGTTCTATTTTATAATAATGAAACTGATCCAACATGTTGTAGACAAGTTGTTTATTAGGAGGCAAGAATGAGCTTTTGACTACACAATTTCCCTTGACCTATTCAAAAATCAATCTTGAATCTCCTTTTATGATGATTACCTTAATTTCCATTTCCAATGTCATTTTAATTCCAATACTTAAAGTTTCATATTTAGCCTTGTTATTTATGCAAGGAAAAGATAAATGAATTGCCTTAAATATTTTTGGGAAATTATCTTTTACTAAAATATTCATGGTCTTGTGCCTTTGGAGTTATAAGATGCATCAAAATATAATTCTCATTTGCTCTCATCTTGAACTTTCTCTTTTTTCATGTTATAAACATCTTGAAGTGTGCAAATTTTTGATTTAACAACTTTATTCTTCTCATTTAAAGAAATGTTTTCTGACATCAAAGGTTCACTATATATGTAAATTTGATTTGGTTCCCCTTTCCAAGGTAGCCACATATGAGAATAATTTGTCGATATGTAATCTGAGAAATTCTTACTCCAACTTTTACTTAACAAAATACTATGTGAATTTGGTATATCTACTACTTGAATAGTCACTTTACTTTTTATATGGGGTTTAGAAGTGATTTCCACTAGAACATATGGCAGCTGACCGACAATCTTCACTCTGCTTTTGTCTACTTGAACAATATTCTTATTGGATTGTTTAGGAATCAAACCAAGTTTTGTGCATATAGACAATGACATGATAGTAGATTTAGCTTTGAAATCAACCAAGTAATTATGAAGATATTTATCCTTTAATTTTATTGTAAAAAGAAAAGGATGAGCTTCCTTAGTAAGAGTACACCCATAGCTAGTTTTTAATGTCTTATCAATGTTAGATACATAGCTTAACTTTGACTCTCCAACTTTCCTTTTATATTTAATGAACTCTAAAGCCTTTCTTTGCTAATCTCCTATTTGTAACAATTGATATATACTAATGTTGGCTTTGATGTGTTTAGGTCTTCAACCAGATCATATTCTCCATCTCCATAAAAACCTAGTTTATCCATCCATTTATTAAAAGACTAATTTTGAGTACTTAACTCTACTTGATCTTCTTTACTTTTATTTTTCTTTCTTCCACTTGGTTCAAAAACCTTTCTCTTAGTGGATGGATTAGAAATAACGTTTGGAGGTTTGGAAGTAGTTAATCTCTCTTTTAATCTAAGATTATGTCTATTTTCTAGATTTTTATTATATTTTTCATCTAATGATATATTCTCTTCAAAACTTAATAGGAAGGAAGTATCACTAGATCCATTACTAGAAGATTTGCTTGCATAATGAACACTAGATAGCTCATTATTTGATTCAATATCAAAAAATTTAGACATAACAAGATCACTTTCGTCTTCATCTTCTACTAACTCAGAACCTTATGCTTATAGTTTCTATTTTTCTTTTCTTCCTTGATCTTAACTTTTGCCAAAGCTTTTTCTAGTTTCACTACTTTCTTGGACAAATCTTTCATTAACTATCCCTTATCAGATTCTATACTTTTTAACTCTTGCTCTGTCTTAATATGAGATGACCTTGGTAATGCTTTAAGTTGAGCAAAATCTTGCACAAGAATCATCATTTTCTCTTCTCTTTTTTGAGTTGTGATAATCTCTTCATTTTCAAGTTTAGTTATTTCTCTAATTATATAGCTTCACTAAAGTAGTCATTTAGTGTTATTAAGTTTGGAGTTCTTCTCAACTAGATTGAAATATTGGGATTTACAGCCTTAAGATAGGTGTTTCTAAGAATTTTATTTAATGGTCTATATTGTCTTTGAAAGATTCCACAAATTCTTTGAAACTTAATATTGAAATCTATAATTGACTCTTTAACTCCTTGCTTAGTTTGTACTAGCCTATAGTATAATTGTTGTTGATCCAATTGATTGCCAAACTAAGCCAAGAAAATACTTTTCATATCATATCAACTTGTAATATTATTTCTTGGCAAGTTTAAATACCAAATTTGTGCCATATCCTTTAAATTTCTACAAACAACTTACAAGCTTGATCTTGATGTTGAATATTTGCATGAGCTAAATCTAAATGTTTGCATGAACTAAATCTAACTCAAATAAGTGAATGTATTCTTTAGCCAAGTAAGCTTTTCTAGGAATAAAATACTTAGAAAAATATTTATAAATTGCTTTAGGAATATCATTGTAGTTTTGAAATCCTAATGATGTAACTCTTTGCCAAGGATTTTCCATCCTATTAGAATTCCCTTTTATTTTTGAACTCTTATACTTCTTTGCCCTTCTCTTATAGACTAATAAACCAGACAGAAGGGGTGATCTTCTTATCCTTTTAGTCTTTATTCCACTACTTGTCCCAAACTCAAGAACCTTCTTCTATTCTTCTTCTAATGAATAATTAGTCTTATAATCAGGAATTTCTTTGGAACCTTTGAAATCTTCTAAACTATTAGTTTGTTTGGTCATGAACCCAAAATAATATCTAATTTTTAAGCCCTCCTAGCAACAAAAGAACTGTTGGTGTGCTAGGAGTATCAAACTATTTGAATGTAATGTAGTTAGGTAACAAATGTTTTGCCCTCCTAGCACCAAAAGAAGTGTTGGTGTGCTAGGACTATCAAGCTTATGAACTTAGGTGACAAATTTTCCTCCTTCTAGCACCAAAAGAATTGTTGGCATTCGCTTGGGATTGCTAATGTTATGTAACCTCTAATTTCATGACTTGGGATCATGGGAACAAATGTGTTCTTAAAAATAGGATTTAGATGCTTGTTGGTTTTCTAGCAACACCAACACCCAATTCCTCCAAATAAACTCAGTTGTTATGAAACAAACTAAATGTGAGTATGTGTTTTCTATTGTAAATGTTGAAATGCTTGGGTTGTATATGTAATTAACTATCATTAAAGAAATTCAGCTTACTCTTTTGAATACTATGAGTTATTAAAGCTTTCTATTTTTCATGTCACTTAGTCTATATAGTTGTTATAGTATGCTACTAGAAACACATAAAATTTTACAAAAATGTTTGAGCACAATTTTGCCATTCTACTCCTAATTGAGCACAATTTCTATTGCCCAAAATAGCCGTAGGTTTGACATGCCTATTTTGTTTTAAAATGTTGAATTTGTACAAAGCTTTTTCGTTCATGAGTTGCAGGGCTTGTGCTCTTCTGAAAGTTTTGAAATACAATTCATGGCATCTTATTCAATCCTTCCTTTTAAATTTTATTCCATGATATTATTTGCTACTATAGTTTAGGCTCAAGTGTCATTACTGCATTTCATATTGCCATGCTTTTTCCTATGGCAAGGGTTTCTTTTTTCGAGATAATGATGAAATTTTTAGATAATTTTGTTAATTTTTCAACAACCACTAAGAAAGAATCTTATTAATTTTGTGTCAAAACTATGGCTTGATCTGGAAAAATTCATCAAATGCGCTTGAGCCATTAAACTAGATATTTTTCTCTTTACTTTGTTTAGGGTCTACAAACTTTACAACTAAAATTTTACCACCATTTGGAGGCCACCATAAATTGAATACAACATCATGAGTTGCAATGGCCTTTTCCATAGAAGAACTTACAACATAACAATGGGTCTTTACATGATCCATCCAAAATGTAGTTACTTGTCAATTTTCCTTACAAGTTCTTGCATAGTTTTCAAAGAAAATGGATGCACAAATTTATCTATTTTGTTTCTGATCATCATCATTCTTTGAGGCATTTGATTTACCATTAAATCTAAAACTGATAAACTTATGCAATGTAGGAGCCAATGGTGCTATGGTTGCAAGTGCATTAACTTGCAATTGCTTGATTATTTCTTGAATTTCATCTCCACTGTTATATATATTTTTACATGGGAAAACCACAAATTTTTCATCCTTTGGCTAGAAACACCTTACTGCAATTTTCCTTTCTCTAGCTGAAACTAAACTTTTCTTAATTCCATTCTCTTTATCATGCCTGAAATACCGTGAAAATTACGAGTCAGCCTCAGGCAAAGATTCGCAATTTAAGCAAGAACGCGCATCAGCTTTGTTCAAGGACAAGTTTACGTTCTGTTACGCATGGCAGCGTAATGAGCGTAATAAGCTCCAAAACAGTCGAAGGCAGAGTCTAGAGAAGCACAACAGTTCGACACTTTTTTCTTGTAGCACATGGATAACTTGTCTTTACGCTCGTTACGCGGCGGTGCGTACCATTGCGTATTTCATCACTAAGCATTGTTTACGCTTCGTCACGCGCAGCTGCGTAATGAGCGTAAGTTATACATTATTCACGCTTTGTTACGCGCAGCTGCGTGGTGAGTGTAAATTAGACATTGTCTACGCTTTGTTACGTGCAGCTGCGTAGTGAGCGTAAAACAATTTTGAGCCTGTTGTTTTTATACCGGATTATGCTCATACACGCAACGCAATGCGAATGAGTGTAATACAGCCTGAAAGCAAATTGAAGCACGCTCAACATGTACCTACTCTTCACACGCACAACACGCAAACGAGCGTGTTGTACGTAGTCACAGTCTGACTTAAAATGGTCATGTCAACGGAACCCGAAATATCCAGAACACACGTCACCAGGGTTGCGCCTTTTCCACGGAGCGTCGCAACCTATAAATACCTCAGTTGACAAAGATACAAGGGGGCAAATCAGAGAAGCAGAGGCATTTTTCTGAGCACTAGAGCATTTATTCACTTCTGTTGGCAAATCAAAAGGGCAAGAGCATTTTATGAGCAAGGAAGCACTTATCGCCTTGAGTAGGGAAACAAAGAGCAACCTTTTGACAACTGCCGATAGCACCATCCTTCAGCAAGAACAGAGCATAGTGCGCTTGAGCCCTAGCAACAAGAGAGAGCATTCCATTAGCGATCGCTGCCCTGTGCAGAGTCTACTCGAAGCAAAGAAGTAGAACATGGATTGCGAGATTGTCTCGCCCAGTTTGCAGGCCTTACCGGTCAGAAACAGTTGATCGGCAGACCTCAGAGCCTGACCATCCTTGCCTCCCAGCTTTGGCTTACGAGGTAGATCAAACTTCTGTCTGGACAGTTTCCTTGTTGTTTTTTGCTCATTTTGTATCAAGTTATTGGGGGTCTCTCCCATTGTAACGTGACATACGAATCATACATTCTTTCAAAAATCGGAACATAGATCTTTGAAAATCACTTGTTTCTCTCCTGATTAGCACCTCTTCGGCGTGTTTAACGTTATCATCGTAGCGATCCATCCATGTCATTTTCCCCCCGTTTCACGATCCCTCGAATCAAATTGTAGCACACAAAGATCTGTAATCTTCATTGTTTTACTGACCCGTAAGTCCCTGTCTGATCGACAAGACCGTTCAGGGCACCGCAGATTCACTTTTTCCAGCATAGCCCTCGAGCGGATCCGTGGTTAAAACTGTATACATGGAATCTCGGTCGGTATTTCCAGCTACTGACGTTTTTTGTCGCAAAAGTTTTCTGGCGCTAGAAGGAGGTTCGTCAGGCTCCGATCCGAATATTTCGGGTAGCCCTGGTAGTGATCCATACCCTAAACCATAGACGTGATACCTCTAGGGAAGTCTACGGTCAATCGCGTGGTATAGATCTGTCGCAAGGACGATTTCTTTGAAATCCTACAGGGTAGAAAGCCTTTTTCTGCTTTTTGTTACCAGCCATTTTCTTTTAGATCCGATTATCGGTTACCGTTACCTGCATCGATCAATGGATTCCTTTTACTCAAACACAACCGCCATGGCCACTACCGATCTAGGTGCCACACCTATCAATCCTACGGTGGTCACAGGACCAGCTCCTGGCGCAGCGGGACCTCAGGGCCCATTGCACCGTTCATTGAGGCTCCAGGGAAAAGAGCCTATCTTCACGGTTATAACCCCTGAAGAATACAATTTCATATGCGTTAAGATCTAGGCGAGGCTGGCTCTCAGTTGAGCCGAGCTTGAAGCGAAATGAAACTTTGAGGTGCTCCACCGGGGGGGCTATGATTTTAAGCCAACAGCCTACGACATAATCCCCTTGACCGAACACCAATACGAACTTATCACACAGTTGGTCATGGCCAAAGGCCAGACTTCACAACTTGTGGTGGAGCCCCAGCATGGGGAAGATGCAGAGGACGAATTCGCGGCTCTGTCCGAACATTCGTTCCATACTCTGACGCCCCACACGTACGTAAATCCGCTGTTCCCTTACAACGGAGAGGTAGCCTCTCTAGACCCAGCCGTGACTATGCAGACGCACATTCCTGTTTTTCCTCAGGCCAATGCGTAGCTGTCTGGGTTGCAAGCACAAATACCGCACCATAACACGGGGGTGGTTCCGTCACCACAGGTACTTAGTATCCCAGCGGTGATCCCGACGACCACCGCGCCCCATTTCATCCCGCAGATACAGCCCCATAACGTATCTGTAACACGCCCGGCTCAGACCATGCCGCTTCCGCATCCGCAAACTCAACAGATATCCACGACCGCTCAGCCACAAACATACATCTAACAACCTGCTGCAGGTCAGTGGGCCAACCCAGCGGTGCAACATGCTCAGTCTGTGGTGTACGGCGTGCAGCCCCCGGTTGCACCTGTAACGCAAGCTCCACAGAGGATCCTGCAGTATACCTATCCCTATTTTGTGCAGCAGGCAACTGCCAACCCCTCTGCCCAAACCAGTAGGTGGTGGTCTTCACAGGCCCCTCCGCCTGCAGGGATCCCCGCCCAGCCAGCAGCCAGCCAGCCTCTCCCGTTGTTTCCGTTTCCTGGCGCCGCCCTCCCGGTCCAACCTCCTGTGCCTGCTGCATAGACACCTCCTTCAACAGGTCTGGACCAAGCCTTCCAGCTTATATAGACCCTCACTGNTAGACACCTCCGTCAACAGGTCTGGACCAAGCCTTCCAGCTTATATAGACCCTCACTGAGGAGGTCCGACGCCTTAAAGCCACTGGGTCTGATACTATTCAGATCATGGACTTTTATCAGGATGATCCGATTAGTCCAACGGTGCCTATGCTTTCGTTACCACCGGGGATGTCCCTGCCTCATTTTACCAAGTACAATGGGGAGGGAGATCCCAACGGTCACCTTGTCACGTTTAGATCTGAGTCCTTGTTGCTTCAATAGTGGCCACACACTATCATCAGCGTCTTTGCGATGTCGTTAACAGGGAAAGCGTTGGATTGGTACCGAGCCCTCCCACGCTCCTCCATCTCAACCTTGGAAGAGCTGCTGACCCAATTTGTGACCTGCTTCAAATACAATTTGAAGCCAGAAGTCACACTGGATCAGCTTATGGGGGTGAAACAAAACCCGCTCGAGCCCGTCCAAAAGTTTATACAGCGCTAGAATGCCACCTTGAACGAGATCCGCGAGCCGATCGCGGATTCACATATGCTGGCTATGTTCAAGGGAGTAGTCAATGACTTCATTAAGTCAAAGCTGTATTACCTTTCCCCGAGTAATTTACATCAGGCCTTCGCACAAGTTAGGAGCATCCAAGATGCCGCGGAGGCCAACAAAGACCCGGCGTATGTCGCCTACAAGAACACACACAACAAGGCCAAGGACAAGGGTAAGACGGCAACAACGACAGTAGCCGCGCTGACTGAAAACGCAAAGAACAAGAACAAGAAGGCACCCACAACAGCACCCCCTGAGGCCACGGCTGGTGCTAGCACTAGCCAAGCCACAACTGCCCCTGAAAAGGCCCCCCAGCCAAAGCCAAATTTTGAGCGTAAAGATCGTTCAAAATATGCGGCTTTACCTGTAAAGCATTCTGAACTACTGAAAAAACTGTTAGCGGTAGGGCACATTCAACCTAAGAAGGTGTCCGAGGAAGCTCTAAAGCATCACAGGCATCACTGTGAACTGCTGAAGGACCCTTCTTTAGCTCTGCTTAACGAACCGGCAGTCTCGAGATCTTTCAGGCTGGACCGTTTCTGTGACTACCACCAGATGTGTGGTCACGACACGGATTACTGCTGGGCGTTGAAGGACGATATTCAACGCATGATCGACGAAGGTTATCTAAAATTAGACAGCAGTAACCCTACGCGTATGGAAAACCAAACACTGCATGTATATAAGGATCCATTGAACGCAAACTACGATCCTTATACAATCACTGTGGTGAGTACGGACGGTGAGCGTAAGGGACCGCCAAAATAACCTTTTGTTTTGCGCGTGCCCGCCAGCTCACCAAGGGGGCCAACTACTTCAGCGGCAGCCGGTGGGGTCTCATGGCCACCTTTCATTATACGGACACCTTCCCAGGTATGCCCTCAGTCACGCGACAGTACTCAAGCCGCGGCTCCGTCCGCGCCCATGCCTAGAGCGCCCTTCATTATCAGGGCGCCAGAACCATGGCTTGCTCCTCTCACGCAGGGGCAGACCTCTCATCAAGATAACCAGCCATCGCCTCCCAAGCGAAAGGGGGAGAATACTGCAGTTAACGTAACAAAAGACTACCTTATGCTCGGCTTCCCTAAGCCCAGGCCCCTGGCCTCTGTGCCTTTGTCCATGCCCCAGAAGCTGGCTAAAGGTACAGAAATGCAGCCACCTTCTCTTGGCAGAAAAAAGAACAACCCTCCCACTGACATCGCTCCGCCTCGAGAGATCCGTCTCTTGGGCCGAATGGAGGAGAACAAGGGGGATAAACAACCCTGCCGAGAGAAGGACCTCCTCGATGCATTCACACAGGTCAAGCAAGCTCTTAAGCAAAAGAACACAACGCTGAGCCTGTATGACTTACTGATGACGTCTCGAGAACACCGTGAGGCTATGGTACGCATGCTGACATCCATATTGGTGGATGCCAACCTGTCGGTAGAAGAGGAAGCAATACACGCTATCATGTTTCCTTCCGAAGCCGAACAACCCAAGCCTACCTCGTTGACCTTCCTGGACGAGTCTATCAAAGATGATCCAGAGAAAGGTCAAGTAACAACTGAGCCTATGTTCATTACCATTTGGGTTGGCCAGTACCAGATCCGGAGGATACACGTGGATGATGGTGCAGCTGCTAACGTCGTTCCCTATTCCATTGTGGATAGGTTGGGATTGGTCGATCAGATTACTCCCACGACGACAGCCTGCGTGAAATCGTTCAACGGAGCACGGGTTCAAGTCAAGGGGATGGTACGTATTGAGTTTGTGGCGGGGGATAAATTCCCAACGAAAGCCACATTCTTAGTCATCGAGGAGATGCCCGGCTTCAACTTAATCTTAGGGAGGTCGTGGTTAGCCTAGCTGAGGGCGGTCTCGTCGCTGATACATCAAGAGATACACCTGCCCTACACCGAAGGGGAGGTTATCATACGCGGCGACGAGGTCACCCCCAAGACTGTCAATAACATTGAGGAAGAACGGGGTTCGGAGATTGAAACAACTGACGATCAGTCCCGTCTCCAAGCCCCTAAACAAACTGACAACAATGAAGACGGTCTAGCCTGGGCTGACCTACCATTTCCGGATGACAGCGTAGAGGAGTCAAATCACAAGCCCCCTCGCCCTTACGCAGCGCTCAACGTGAAGGCCATTAAGAGACAATTGCGTATCGACGATTGAACAATGGTCTTCTGCGTGTACTACCATTTTCTTGTAAGTTAGCATACTCCCCATTTAGCAGCTTTTCACTTGTTGCGTGTTTTATCGTACTCGCGTTAGTTACGCTTTCGCATTACTTCACGCATTTATATAGGATTACATTTTTGTTACAATTTACGCAACGGCCCGCAACGGCCTTAAACTAGTTATACAAAGTTAACCTATTCACACCGTTGTACACAGTTACGCAGTTGGCAACGGCCTTAAACTAGGAATTATGCTCTATCATTATTACTTAGGTGAACTTTTCAACAGTTACACTCGTACTCTATCGACGAAACACAAAAACAAAAAAATATATGTAATTGATATTCAACGCATCCACCAGGTTTTATAACATGTCTTTCTAGTCATTCGTAACATGATACTACACTCAACATTAACAAAATTTTGCGTAAATAATAATTACCCATTCCCCCTACTGCCACTATCACCGGTATCTCTTAACTCCGGATCTAGCCCCAAAAAGTCATCCTCCAGTGGGCCATCGTTTCTAGGAATTATGCTTCCAAGAACGACTGCCCCTTCATGAGGCTCTCGTTCCGGCATTGGCTCCACAGGAGGACGCTCTTCATCGTTGCGTTCTGCCTCTGCTTCCACAGTTTCCTCTCCCAGCCCTTCAGCTGGCGTATTTTCTCTACCTTCTTCCGGTACCTAAAACCAAATAACATTAAAAATTAGAATAGACGACGCTAGTCAGAAAATTTTCCGACTAAGTCATGCGTAAACTTACTCGCGACGGCCCTACTTCCGCGGCAAAGGGAAGCTTGTCCAAACCAGCCCACAAGCGCTGCATAATCTCGTCCTCTGTTAGGTCTGGCTACACATCCTTGTCCAACGAAGCTCCAGCTTTCACCTTCCCTTTCTCCACGCTACTCCAGCGGGGTGGATTTGGGAAGAAAGTAGGGATTGTAGCCTGATTCCTAGAGAAAACCATTGTCCTCTCTGGGGACGCAGTTACGGTCACCTGCTCTTCGAACTTCTTGAAAGCTTCGGACGCTCCGATGGTGTCCACGAAAACCTCCAGTGATCAAGCTTTAACAACGGAATCGCGGTAACGTTTTCTATAAGCGGCGTGTTCCCTTTTATATACATGCTTGTGGTCCTTCTCCTTCTGCCCCCATTCCTGTACGCTGGCGCAGTAGTCCCTCCAATCCCGGCTTTTCTGAGCTAGGAGTTCAATTTGCATCCTCTGCTCTACTAACGCCCGACTGGTCTGTACGCTGTTCTTGATGGCTATCCAATAACATGAGTGATCAATAACAGCGGTACGCCAGTCTTCATTCCTCGTCACTCGAGCCTGTAGGAATTCGTACCGCTCCCTTAGGTCCTCGATTTCTTTGGTCAAGGATTCAACCCTCTGCTCCGACCGTTGCAGCCTTTTCCATAGGCTTTCATTAACGTTCCTACTTTCCCATACGGAGCGCGTCGAGCGTAACGCACATTTACGCATTTCCTCATAAATGTGGTGTGGCACAACTGCCCCATCAGATGGGGGCTCCGCTATGTCCAGATCAATGGGCTCCGCGGGATCCCATCGGAGGTGAGCTCCTAACAGAAAATAAGCATCAATACGGATGACACATTACTAAGACATTATGTCGTAACCTCGTTACGGCTATACCTTACCAGCGCCAGGTTCGACGCGTTCTAGACGCTCGATCATGTCGCTGACGACGCTTTCCATGAAGGAAAATTTATCAGGGAAGTCTCTCCACATTTTGCTCACAGTAGCAGACGTTGAGGCATCTTCTTCCCCTATAGCGTAATTTGGTTAGACACTCCCTCTATTAACAGATTTTTCAAACACGCTAACGCACTCATTACCTCTGCCGGTGACAGTGGCAATTTCATCAACATCTTCCGTNTATACGCAATGCTTTACTTAGATGATCTGGAATTATATGCTAACGTATGGTGGTGTAAACAGTAAAAATGATAGGGTAATTGACCCCTGAGACAGGGGCGACGATACTAAGCCGTGGGGAGGGGGCCTCAATTTTGGAAGAAGAGGCTTCAGCTGTTAATATGAGCTGTGTGTAGGTTCCAGTGCCTGAGGCGGCCCCAGNGTTAGCATATAATTCCAGATCATCTAAGTAAAGCATTGCGTATACAATCCTTTCACACTTACTAGGTGGAGGCTTATTCCGCTGCACCTTGATCCCAATAGTTTGACCTGCATCACCCCCAGGGGCCTCGATTAGGCGGAGCCTCTTCCACCGAGCTGCCGGTTCTACAATTTCCTCCGCCTACGCTGTCGAGACCTCGCACTTGGGGCACCGTCAAGCCTTTAGTCGTTACAGACAACGACTCCCCGATCCTTTCCGGCGGATCCTGCCCACGGGTAGTGCTGAAAATGTGCGCTATCCAAGGTCTGGATAGCTGGTCTCGGTCTTGCTGTGCCCAGACCCCATTCCTTTGAACAACTAGAAACTCAGCAAACCACCGGAGGCAAGCTATGAAAAAGGCGTAATGCACATTGAAGCGGGACTCGAGCTTCTTGCGAAGCTTGACCATTTCACTGCGTAGTCCCTTGGCAAGATGGCTCGCCCAATCGAACCGGGTTCCCTCTTCCAGGACCTCTCGTATAATACGAGTCTGTTCTACCGAAAAGAACTTCGCCTGCGAGAGGGTTTTGGGGAAGGTCCGGGCCTGAAAAAGGGGATAAAGTGTCTTGGCAGTCCCCATCTCGAATTTCTCACAAGGAAACCCCTTGGTCTCTTTAGAGATCCTCACCCACTCCTTCAGAAACTCCTCGACTCTAGGGCTCCTCTTGGTCTTCACCTTTAC